>JABAKD010000017.1:2255985-2706903 GCA_012845835.1 Undaria pinnatifida | reverse complement strand
CCCCCCCCCCCCCCCCCCCCCCCCCCCCCCCCCCCCCCCCCCCCCCCCGCCCCCCTCCAAACCCGCTCGCTTTTGATCAAAACCAGGCCCCCCCTTTCCCTTCACAGCTGTCAGATTTTGTCCCCCTCAGAAACGGGTTTTATAGTTTCCGCGCACAGACTGACTAAAATCATCCTGTTGACCCTGATAGCTACACTGTAGCTGTAAGGGGAGTCGCCGATCTATATCCTTAATGAGGACACACAACCCGTAATGCGCGCGATCGGAGTATCACACACAGCTTGCAAAGATGAGTTTCGACGAAATCTTCGATCTCACAGCTGGAGTGTATTTTAATTTTTATAATATATATATATATTATATATATATTACAAAATTACTGAACAGGCGTCAGCTTTTTGTGGGTTCGACAAAATTTAGGGTCGATGCTCATCTTTTTGCACGCTGCGTAATACACCGATGATCTCGCTCGTTTTGACTCATTTTTCCATGAGTCAAAATCCGATCAACATTAATACCGGGAGGACATTAATCCAACAGTAACTCTGTTCGTGAATCCGGATGAAGACATTAACGTTGCTGATAGGTGACCTCTTCTCTCCGCGATAGCTTCCAAGACGGTTCACTACCAAAACCCAAACATGATTGATTCCGAAACTTCGCTCTGCGATGGCTTCGGCGCCCCGGTTCACTAAAAATAAACGAACGGGGGAAACATACAACATGTATACCAGGAATACGCTTTGAGACAGCAATCTGCGATGGATTCGAAGCCGGGTCACACAGAAAGCAAAAAACTGATTCCGAGACGTTTCTCGGCGATGGGTTTTTTGCTTCGAGAAGCCGGTTCACGAAGAAGCCCAAACTGGATATTTTCCCGAGACATTCTTCCTCTGAGGCAAGTTCGAGGCCGGTTTACATGCAATCAATCATTCCTTATCGATTGCCGTCGCGAGACACGAATCTCTCCGGTGGGGATTCGAAACTGTTGCGCACCAAGACATCCCAACTGAGACGTATTTCGAGTTACAAATACCAGGTGTACCTCTCCCCGTGCCATTAGTTCGAAGATTGTTCAGAACAACCATAGAATATCTGCGCTTCGAGACACCCCTCAGCGACGCGTTCAAAGCCGGTTTTCGAAGCAAACCCCAAACACGGGATTCCGAGACACTTTTTGGTCCCTGCGAGATATCCCTCGAAAAAAAGCTGGCGCACTAAAAAACCCGGAAAACAAAATGTCGAGACGTTTCTCTTGCGATGGCTTCAAAGCCGGACCACAAACAACCACAAACGGGATTTCGAGACGTCTCGAGCTGCGATGGCTACGAAAGCCGATTAACTAAAGAAACACAAACGGGATTCCGATATATATCTTTGAGATAGCTTCGAAAAGCCGGTGCACTAAGAAAGCCAAACATTTAGGATATATACGTTTTTCTCCGCGATAAGTTCGAAACCGGCTTACCAAGAAACCCAAACGAGATTCATAAACATCCCGCTGCGATAGCTACGAGACCGGCTCGCTAAAAAAGAAAAAAGGGGGATTCCGAGACATCCTTCTCTGTGGTGGTTTCAAAAAGCCGGTGCACTAAATAAAACAGAAAAAAGAGAAACTCGAGCCGTTTGCTCCCGAGGGCGATGGCTTCGAAAAGCCGGTTTACCAAGAAACCCAAAAAAGGCAATTCGAACAACATCATCACTGCTATTTACGTATATCTCCTTTGACCACGTACGACAAACACTTCGAGAAAACAGTTCAACTTGTCTTCACCAACAACACCACTCTCACCCAGTGCGTCATCAGTCCCCCCCTTAAAATGACTGCGCTCCATCGACCGCTAAAACGCACTCTTCCCCTGGAACTAATGCCTCCACCGACGGCTAAGAAACTCCCGAGACAAACGACGACCCCGAACCGCAAACCGGGTATGCAACCAACGTTTTGCGCACCTCGACGCTGCTCCCGCTTGGAGCCCTGGTCCTACCCGGACCTGGTCCCACCCGGGCCTGAGCCCTCCAAACTGACCCTAGGTATTGTGTTGGTCTTCTGTAGTGCCGATATGTGCCGCTAAAGACCAATACTATACAGCGGCTACTTCTTCAATAGTGCCAATATGTGCCACTATAGAAGACCAATACTATAGAGCGGCGACCGGTACTACTGCTGATCCTACCCCGACATATATGCACCAACATCGAGGGGTTCACAGGTCGGACAGATATATACCCCTGTTCATGACCTTATGATCTGTGTTTTTCGGCAGACAGGTCCCTTCTCTCTATAAGGGTCTGCATCACCCATAGATCAAAGGGTTCACAGGTCGGACAGAGAGATCCTCATTCATAATCTGTATGATCTGTGATTCGGCACAGACAGATAGATCCCTTCTCTCTGTAGGGTTTACATGGTCTGCAGATGAAAGGGTTCACAGATCGGACATATAAAGACCCCTGTTCATGATCTGTATGATCTGTCTTTGGGCACAGACAGATCCCTTCTCTCTAAAGGGCCCGCATGGCCCATATATCATTTTGTTGGGTGATGGCCGGGCGATCGGAATGATCGATCAATTATTAATAGTACATGTTTCGTGAGTTGGATACGTACTACACCAGATCCTGCATAACGTATCGCAACCGCAGATGCGAGATCTAAAAGATCTACATAATGATCTGTCCGATGTCCTCCGGGTTTCCACCAAACGGCCACAGCAAAAAGCAAAACACACCACGAAAACCAGCACACCGTCGCTGACGACACCAAAAAAAAAAAAAAAAAAACGGAACCAGGCTGGGTTTCTTATTTGGGACAGGGTGCGTTCTACACAAACGTCAGTAAAGCGGCTCCCGAATTTCTTATATTTTCCTGCAAATCTAGGCGTGGCTTTCTTATTGCCTCTTTCTTATAATATCTCATGTACTGCTGTACACGCCAGAGGGTGTGCAGCGTTATATTTTCACACCCGGTGTACCAAGCAGCGGCTCTCCCCGAGAAACGCACCAATCAGCCAGCGCACAGCAAAAAACGGAGCGCCAATCAGCGCGCAGCGTTGGGATACGCGCTCCATACACCACAACAGCACCAAAAACGTGAAACAAAAAACAAACCCGAAGAACGTACGACGGCTAGGAGGGTCACAGTGCCACCAACTGTAGAAACAGCAAAAAAGAGAACTTTTTCGATCGTATGATACGAATTACCTGTGGCTGGGTACGTAAATCACAACGAAAATTGGGTCTGAATGCGCAGCTGTGGTACTATATAAAACGGTCAACAGCACTTCCAACCTCCCGTTCCCCCTAAGCACGCCGAAAAACAGCAGTAACTCCTAGTTTAACACTATTTTGTTCGCCTTCTGCGACTCATCAGAGGGCGGCTCAAGACCCAGAAAACCCACATCGGATTAAAAATACAAGAGACCTTAACTTTTGCTCAGGACTCCAACTCTTCTTACGGCGAAGCGTCCTTTTTACCCCCCCCCCCTCCTGAGCCTAGTACTCTCACATAAACCAGCCTCTTTGCCGCATCAAAAGGGATAGAAGGGCCGCGCCATCGACTATTTACAAACGTATTTACAGGGAACACGGGTGCGCACGATCAAAACGGGGGTAGGCGGGTGGGTGCGTGCATATTGCATGCATTTGCCGAAAAAAATGAATCTGGATAACTGCGGTGAAAGTGCCCCCCCCCCCCCTCCCCATGCCCCCTTCCGGCCCCCATAGAAAACTCGGCTTGAAAAAAACAGGAGCGGAAACGCCAGCACAAAAACCCCGGCCTGAACAAAATGCGGCGGGTGATCGTGTGCGAACGGGCGACCAAAACATAAACACAAAATGAAGACTAAATCAACACCGACCCGGCCGTGAAAACAAACCAACAACGGACGGTGACAAAACGAGTCGGACGCATTTGCCGTCTCGCCCCCAAAGCAATCATTCACACGGCAAGTGTACTAACCCCGACACGGTTCAAGGGGGGGGGGGGGGGCGTTACACCAGCAGCAGAACCATACTTGTAACGCGTGCAAGACGATTCCCCCCCTCCTGGAGAACGCGTGGCTAAATAAACTAAGTACAGCTTACACGTCTTCAACCCTTCAGAAACTGCCCCCGCCCATTTTCGGAGATAAGTTAATTGGAACTAGAGTGTGATTTTTATGCAGTGGTTAAGCCCAACTAGTTGAAAAAAATCTCCCACTTTTTTGGGCATACGCACGTACAAGCACATCTTCTGCAACCCACTAACACCATTATGCACCGCACACATTATACCCGAGCGCAAAATCAACATACCTATACGAACAAATCTACATCTGCTTCCCGTATCCACACTTTTTTGGTCCAAAGGACAACACAGATGGAGAAAAAAAAATGAAAATCCAAACCACAACACAAAACAAGACAAATCCATGAAAACGAAAAACCGGAGAAGGGACACAAAAAAGGACAAAACCAAGAAAAAAAAAAGACACAAAAACAAGAAACAAAAAATGACAAATGAAGCACAAAAAAAAAGACCAGACAAAAAGAAAAACTCTGCCGAGAGGGAAAAAACAAAAATCACTTGTGCGCCTTCCCGCGAGGCTTGGTCTTGAACGCGAACGCACCCACCCTCTTCCGCGCGTAATAAGGGTCCTCATCCTCCCTATCCCCCTTCGAATCCGCAGCCTTGCCTCTCTGCCCGGCCGCCGCCTTCCTCCACAAGTAAACCGCCCCACCAGCGGTACCCCCATCCACCAGGGTCGGGGCCGAGCAAGCGAGCGAGCGAGGAGGCATTCTTCCACCTCCCCCGACCCCTCCCGCCGCCGCCGCCGCAACCCGGTCCCTAAACGCCTTCGACCTGACAAACCCGGCCGCTCCCGTTGCGCTGGGGGCCATGAGAATGTCTCGGAACGAGATGGGGGTGGTCTTAGTCGGGGAGGAGGCGGTGCACGCTTCGCCTGTGTCAGAAGAGGGTCGGGGGGAACGGGGCGCGCGTGGGGACGAGCCTCCTTCCTGTTGCTGCTGCCGGTACACGGATTCGGCGACAGTGGTTCCGTTTTGGCTGTCGTTATCGGTGTCAGTGTCGCTGTCGCCGGCGTAGTCGTTCTCATTGTCCCAAATGGGGCTGTTCACCGCGCACTGGAGCGCGACCTCGATCGTTGTCCCTTCAGCTTCCGCCAGCACCTCTCCTCCATCGCCGCCATCACCACCTCGGCCGCCGCCACGGCCACCATCACTAACAGCCACCGGACACTCTGGCAACTCTTGGGACACCATGCCCGCCTCTTCCTCTACCGCCTGGCCCACATCATCGCTCGCGCAGTCACACCAAGAAGCCGCGTCATCTTCGCTCTCACCCTCACCATGCCCACCCCCATCCCCCTCTTCCACAACGCCTTCGACCGGGTTTTCAACCGTTCCCGTCCAGCCTCCGGTCATCAGCGCCCACGCTCCACCCGCCATTGCCACCGCCTTGGCTGCTGCCACCGCCGCAGTAGTAGTAGCAGGAGCAGTAGCAGCAGTAGTAGAGGTTGGAGACATCGCCCTAGCGGAGCCCTGCGGTCCTGTCCCCTCCCCAACTGCCACCTGCTCCACAAGCAGTGACCCCGAGGACACAACCTGCCAGCCATCCACACCGGTTCTCGTCTCGAAAGAACCGATCTCCCTTTCCCCGCTGTCCGACTGCGCGGAAGAAGCAGACCCAAGAGTAGAGCCAGCATAGTTCATAGCACCGCCCCCTCCCTCTTCCACCCCCTGTCCAGCATTATCTGCACCACTCGTTGCCCAGCGCAGCCACCACCCTACCCTCGACAGCCCTCCCAACGCGCTACCACCCCCCGCACCACCACCCTGCATCGCCTCGGCAGTCACTGCATCCGAGCAGGAAACCCCTCTCATCAGACCAAGGCCACCACTGCCCTCCTCCCCACCCCCTCCCGACCTCCCCCCTCCCCCGCGCACCATAGTAATGGGTGGGGCAAGAAAAAGCCCCTCTTTGCCGGCGGAGCTCCCCAGGAGCGCGAGGGGCGGGAAGTGCGACAGGTCGGAGGCTCCCGAGAAACCCTCGCTCTTACCGGTGGAAGTGGCCTCCGCCCCCACCCCTGCATCTACGCCCCCCGGCTCAGCAACGGTAAGGGCATCTCCGGTCTCAGCACCGGTACCGAAAACAGCACTAGCGGCGAAATCGGCGGCGGAAGAAGCGGCGGGATCGGAACCAGCGGCGGAATTCTCACCGGAACAAGCGGCGGGACCAGAACCTGCGGCGGAAGTAGAATCAGCGGCGGAATTGGAACCTGATTCGGACGCCGTCGCGGCGGTCGTGGGAGGGGGAGACGCCGTCGCGGCAAGAATCGCCTGGAGAGTAAGGACGATAGGTCGCCCCCTGCGCGACTGACATTGTTCCCCATCAACCCCCTCCACCCCGCCACCAACACCACCCTCTGCTCCAGCAGCAGCAGCAGCATCACCCGCAGCGCAGCGCTCAACCTCGTGCAGAAGATGCTCTAGGTCCTCAGCGTCAAGATAAGCGCTGCGGACGTCGCTCGTCTTTCGCCCCACCCCTTCCCCCGGCCGAGAGGGCCCAGCACCACCACCACCACTAACACCACCAACGCGGGCATGTTGAGCCTGGCCTTGACCTTTGCCCTGGGCTTTCCCCGGAGCGCTCTCTCCCGCCCCCTCTGCCCCTCCTCGGGGCGAGGCCTTTCCCCCTACATAGTCATAGGAAACCGTACCGGGGTAGTCGGCCGGATTGATGGAACCGGCGGGGCCGATGTATGCCCATCCCTTCGCGCCGTTAAAGAGGGCGCGGCAGCCGTTGTGCGCGTCAAGGGAAGAGAACGCAGACACCGAAGGTGCAGACATCGCTGTTAGATACCCTGGCACTTGTTTTTACGAGTACGTTTGACGTGAGTTTTGGAAGTTCGGCGTTTGCCTTGGCGTTTGCTTGGCGTGCTTTTTTTGTTTTCTCTTTTTGGCCTGGCGGGAGGGGGAGTTTCTTGGCAGAGCTCGCTTGGAGAAGGTTTGTTGGCGAAGATTTGTCGTTCGAAGCTTCCTCGGCGATTATTGCTTGGTGAGGCTTGCTTTCGCCGCTTGCGTCTTCACTCTTCGCTGCAGGTATGGATTGACACCGTGCGCAATGGGAACGGGGGGAGGGGCGGGCGTTAGGTCCGTGGTACGGCGTACGCTTAGCCGTTATCGTACCCAATCAAGGCGTGCCATTAATTCCGAGGCAGGTGTGTGTGCAGTCTCGACACCAAATCGTTCCTACTAGCCCAACGACATTCGAAGGTGCAGCCAAAACTATCACACACCAGGTATTAAAACACCAGGCCTTATGCATGCACAGAAAAAAAACACGGTACCCGCTAGAAAAGAAAACCACCGGCACAGCAGTAAAGAGTACCTGGTGGGTCGGGTATGTGCCAGTTTTGCTGTTTGCTTGCGTCTGCTGCATGCGTAATGCTACTAATACACCATTGGTTGACAGCGTAGAATACTGTTTTACACATAACAGCAATGTATCACTCGTAGTCGCAACCGGTACTACCCCGCAAACTGCCACTACCGGTAGTACCCATCTGCGCCACGCGACTTCACAGGCACTATAGTGGGCAACAGGCACTACTCAACCGGCACTATAGAGGGACATCTACTGCTGTCCATAGCTGGTAACCCGCTGGGGCCCAGGTACAGCCAATTGAAAACGAGCGTTGTGGTCTTATCACCCGTCCATCAATAGGAAGAAATACCGTGCAGCAGCAGTGCAACTATGAAGTCACCATGCTGCCTGCGCGATGGTGTACACCTCCTTGATACGTTGCAAAGTCGGGGAACTCGTACAAGTATGTACCAGGTACGTTGTTATTTCGTATAGCTTGTGTCTTTGTAGTATATCAGCAAGTAACACAAGTGTTGCACGTATTAATAGTTGCTCAACCTTCCAAGGCGCTTGCATACACTAACGTAGCGTACTTCTTGCAACTCTCAACTCCACACATATGGAGGGGAGGTTTACTAGAAAAAAGCGAGTTATCACGCCCAAATTGGAAGAGTCACGATTTAAGACAGGGCGGTGTCAGGCGAAGTATACCTCCCTTAACTCTTCAGAATTGCATGCATGAATGTAGGGACAATTATTAATAACTTGGAATTAGAGTCCGATTTTTCTTAAGTCGGGTGTGTGTTAGGCGAAGTAGACAGGCCTTGAACCCGTTTTGTTCTTTAAACGCCTTTACAACTGGAAACCCATTTTGGGGACAAAACTACTTGGGAAAATTATAGAGAAGGGTTTTGGGGAAAGGCGGAATCGGGATAAGGTGCCCGTAAACTTCTAGGGAAATGGTCAAACGGGGGTACCCCGTGTTTTTCGGTCATGTACTCGGGGGCATAGGAAAATACGCCCACGGAACGTGCCCGCGCATGCCCCAAAGCGCCTAACTTCAATTATGATGAGGCAAGTGCGGGCACGTTCCGCGGACATGCTTTCTGTATACCCCCTAATGAATGACCCAAAAATGGGGGAATATACCCCTTTTGACCACTTTCCGGGGACAAAACTACTTGGGAAAAGTATAGAAAAGGGTTTTGGGGAAAGGCGGAATCGGGATAAGGTGCCCGTAAACTTCTAGGGAAATGGTCAAACGGGGGTACCCCGTGTTTTTCGGTCATGTACTCGGGGGCATAGGAAAATACGCCCACGGAACGTGCCCGCGCATGCCCCAGAGCGCCTAACTTCAATTATGATGATGCAAGTGCGGGCACGTTCCGCGGATATGATTTCTGTATACCCCCTAATGACCAAAAAATGGGGGTATATACCCCTTTTGGACCACTTTCCGAACTTTTTACAAAGTCTGCTAGTCGAAATGCGGCAAAATTTCAAATTTCGTCAATTTGTACACCATCGGCCATTTTAGAGATAAAGAAATGGCAAAATGCAAGGAAGTATGAATTCGCCCCATCAGTCGAACCGACGACTCGATCAAGCGCGTGTGAGGCGCTGTCGGCCTCGAAGCCTGGGCGTCTAGCAGCACACGAGGACGGCGGTTCCCCACTATGACACGATATGATACGGTCATCGGGACGCCACAACGTACGCTAAGACTAACCGGGTACCACCTGGTAGGAAGAAATTCCAAACAAAGATTCAGTGGGGTCTCCAAGGACATTCTGCAATCTGCAATCTCGCAATCTCATTCTCGTCACTCGTATCAGGTATCAAACACCGTTTTGACCAACTTCACGTTTTACGATAAGCCGACCGTAGAGCCTCGACAAGGGGGGACACAGGGAGGCAGCAACAGGGGCTATGGCGTTCCTCGTGATCGAGCTCCATGCTGAACTCTGAACGTCACGCACATCGAATCGCAATGAGAGGCAGCTTTGGCGTGGCCACTCCATGCTGAATCAATCGTAAACTGCACCCACGTTTCGGGAAAAACTACTAGGGATTAGTGTACAATAAATTAAGCAGCAGTAAAAGGGTGAAACCCTTTTAGGAGCGCAATACCGTTGTGTGTACAAACTACTTGGATTTAAAATCAAATACAGGTTTTTGTAGACTGCAACAGTAAAAGGTTTTTTAGCCCGCAACGAAAAACAATCATACCGCAAACGTATCATACCGTACTCTCTGAAAGGCAAGCCAGTCTCGGGGTTGAAGCGAGCACGAGACGCATGAATCGCGTAACTAGTGGGTAACACGGAGAGGCAACAACATTCAGCAGGGCCGCCCGACTTCCTCTCGGTTGAATCGTGCACTCACGACGACGGCGTGCGAATACGTAGCTCGAACCTCAAAAGAGTTGGAGTGACGATTGATGAGCCTTCAACGTGTACTGCATACGCTACTGTGTACGTAAGCATAAGCACCGTTCTCATATTAATATGCATATTAAAACGGTATTTATATTTACGTAACACATGACACGCAAAGAGCAAACGGCAGTACCTCTACAGCAGTAGCTACAATTTTCACAAAATCAACGCACAGCTTGTGGGCGACAAGAGCACTTACACACTACTAACACCCCACTCACCCTTTCCCGATTGAGTGAGGCTGGCCTTTCGAGCTTGGTTGGAGTTGATCAGCAGCGACCTGCGCCCTTGTGTTTACTGAGACAGAGGGTCTGAGCTATACTGAAAAAAAATCAGCAGCAACAAAACCGACAAACGTGCGTAGTTCTGGTTCTTCTGTGTTCCTCGTGATCTGCATCAATCCAATTTGCCAAATTTGCATCTTGATCTTGCTGACCGATCTTCGTGGACAGAGGCGGGACTCGGTCATTTCATTGTTTTCCTATACTTTATCCTAGATGTTAGTGATTCTCATTTCTCGTTGCCTGGAGAAGGCTGAAGTTTCAGGAAAAATCTCAAAATCAGTGCTCATTTTGATTTTGAATGATGACCACTTTAGGACGGATGAGTTTTCAAATTTTGAAGACATGGTTCCATTATTTTGTTATTTTTGGGTGCAAGCAGCAAATCAAACCTTACCTGTGCTGTGTTGCGCCGGCGCGGCATACGTATTCATACCGTTATGATATCATGCGATATGAGACCCTGGTACAGCACAGCAGCTTATAGCAGCATACGAAGAACAGCGAACGAAGTATATATGTACCACCTTTCGTTTGTTTGTGTTTTTTCCCTGGGGTATTCCTCAGCTCCAGAGTGACTGGAGCCTGTCCTGCGACCACGGACTTGATTATTATGCGAGTTAATGTAAAAAAAACAACAACAACTATATGACGGTACTGACATTGCGTTGTCGAATGCATTACGATGCATTATCTCTGTGTCGTAGCTTGTGACCACAGAGCTGATCTTTCTAGGGTGAAGAATCAGTACGGACACTGGGTGTGCTGGATGTCGACGAGTAGAAGAACGGTTTAATGTGAAGAACACACACACACTACAGCAGCATACTATTGTTGAAGCAAATAGCCGCAAATGCTGCCCTGCTCCCGACTGCACGCGAAGTGAATGACGCGGCCTATCGTGAGAAGAGCGCGCAGGGACGCAGGGAGGACGTGTATCCCACAGGTATGAGCGGTACATTATTTGTCTTCTTGGCGGAGCACCGCGGCAGTATCCATGTTCAATCAGCGCTGATATGCGATGGATGAATAAGCTCCCAACAGCCACACTAGGCTGTGAGCGAGGCACTGCAACACGCAGTGTGTAGAAGATAGTTTAAGATGTCTTTATTATGTCGGCCCGGAAAGGGGTAGACGAATGCAGACGGAAAAGTGGAGTGGGTCATGTAGGCCAACTCTCCACAGCCCAGTAACAACCGCTCGTAGTCGAATACCTAAACCTCCTCGCATAGTGCCTACTCGTACATACCCGTGGGACTGCTCGTGGGTGATACCACGAGACGATCCCTGTAACTCACCTCCGTGACACAACGTATGTAACCGTAACTTATTGCTAGGCTGTTCGTTGAGACAAGCTATATCGAACACCCTCCCTGGCGCTGGATCAACTAACAAGCCTCGAAAACACAAACAAACACCATCCACAAAAAACAAATTACTGTATTCCTAACAGAAAATCTCGTTTTTTCCCAAAACTCTCTTTGCCAATAGCCTTCGTGAGAATGTCCGCATGCTGGTCATCCGTCCGGAGATACTTAACCGACAAGTCTCCCGTCCCCACCAACTCGCGCAGAAAATGGTACCGTACATCGATGTGCTTACTGTTGGATGAGCTCAATGGGTTTTTGGCCAAGTCTATCTTCAAACACTCCAATACTCGGCGACCCCAGACTGGGCATCAGAAAAACCAACACTCCTCTCACGTAAAGGGCTTCCTTCACCCCGTCGGCCATGGCTACGTACTCTGCCTCGGTGGTTGATAGGGTGACGCACTTCTGCGTCCTAGAAAACCACGACACAAGTGTACCCCCGCAACAGACAGCCACGCCAGAGGCCGAACGCCTATCGTCGACCTTGTGGGCGTAGTCCGCGTCCACGTACGTCTCCAAGTCGTATTCCAACTGCACTTCCTCTAGTTTACTGTCCTTCCTGAACGCCAGACCCAAGTGAGCCGTAGCGCTCAGGTACTCGATTATCTTCCTAGCCGCCTTAACATGTATCTCCTTAGGGTCATGTGAAAACCTCGCAACCGCCCGTACTGCGTTGGCGATGTCCGGCCTCGTCTGATTTGCAATCCACATCAGACTCCCTACCATTTCGCGGTATCTAGCGTCCACCGCAGGGTCCTCACCACTCACGTGCCTGAGGTCCAATGACGGAGAAGCGGGGATGGGGCTGGTTTTCGTGATTCCAAAACGTTCGACAACATTTCGAATAAACTGAGTCTGCGAAATCTCCAAGGTCCCCTTCTCACGATCTCTCTTGTACTCGCTACCCATGTACCACGTAACCTCGCCAAGATGTTTCGTAGGGAATCTCCTGTTGAGATCCGCCACTACTGACTCCGTAATTTCCTTGGTGGCTGCGATCTTGATGTCGTCCACGTGGACCACCAGCATCGCTGCAACCTCGTCATCCACCATCAGTCGAAAGACGCACGGGTCTACCAAGCACTGCTCAAAACCACACTCAACCAAGGTTGACGACAGTAGCTTATACCACGAGCGACCACTCTGCTTCAGCCCATAAAGAGCTTTGTTGAGTCGGACTACCTTACCCGATAACCGCCCACACCCAGGGGGCAATCTTGAGAAAATTTCGGTTTCCAACTCTGACTGAATAAAGGCCTGGTCAACGTCCAAGTGCCTCAAGTCCCAGTCAAGTTTGCATGCCATTGCTGCAACGATGCGGCTAGACGTGGTTGATGCAGTAGGGGCAAACGTATCAAAGTAATCAACTCCCTCTACCTGACTATAGCCCTTAGCTACCAATCTCGCCTTAGCTCTATCAATCATGCCATGCTCGTCGCCCTTCCACTTCAAGAGCCACTTTGATTCCACAATATTGCTACCCGCCGGAACTTCGGAAATCTCAGTGAAAGTGTCAGCGGCCTCTAGTCCCTTCAAATTCCGCTTGCATAGCCTCCACCCAAACGCCAGAGTGGATTGATGAACGTGCCGCGGAGTAAGACGTCGGTTCCGGTTCCACCTCCTTGAGAAGGCAATCCGGCAACCGAGTAGGTTCACCGCCTGTGTCTTGCGCCGCCAGTAGCGCATGGAATATGCGGCCTCCCTCACAGGGCCCGATCGTACTAATCAGCCCCGTTGCCGCTTCCCGGTTGAGCGCTCTGGTCTGCGCTCTCGTGCTTCCCTCCCGAATCTCTTCACCATCGCCCGGTCCTGACATGTGCGCTCCAAGTTGGCGCGCAGCAGTCCGGATAGCAGCCGGGGTCGGAGCTCCATCGTCAGAGGAGGACGCATTGTCGTCATCTCGAGATAAGTGTCGCTTTCGGGCGGTTCGCTGCTGACCGTTGATGAATCGTTCAGCTCCTTACTTTCGGCTTGCAAATCGCCGCCAGCTTGCGTCATCGGAGACACCGCACGGAGTTGGTGAGGAATTCTCCTCCCCAACACCGGCAGTGGAGTCGTCGGGGCGGATTCATAGTCATCCGTCCCTCCCGGCTCAGGCGCTTGTTCTAGGTCCACGGTCCCTCCCTGCTCCGGCATCTCCGACAGCGGGGGCGACGGCGTTCCTGTACTAAGCGTTGCCTCCCTGGTCACATCCCTTGTTTCCACCACCTTGTTCGCCCGCGTGAGCATCCGCAAAGAGTCACTTGGGTGGTCGATGCCCGGCCCAAGGTAAAAGCAGCTTTCGGCCCGGGGGTGCGACTTCGTCGGGCGTTTCCAGCGACAGAACGCTGGGCGAAGGAACGGGTGCGGTGAAGCAGGTGCGGCAGTTCCGTACCACATTTCGTGCGGCGACCGGTTCCCGGGGTTTGCAGTGGTCGCGGTGTGGTTCAGGGCGTCACAAGCCCAGTGCACCGCTTCCGCCCACAGGGATTTAGTCGGCGGCAGTTGAATGTGAGGAAAGATGATGGGCGCTTGGATGCACCCGGCGAGTCCCGCGTTCTGGATGATACCTAGCGCTCTCTCTACTACACCGTTCTGCTTAGGGCTATCGGCATTGGTGAATTCCTGCTTGATGCAATACTGCTTGCACACCTCTCCAAACTCACCACCGAAAAACTCCCCCCCGTTGTCAGACCTTACTATCTCAACTTTCGAGGGTCCTCCGTCGGCGCGCGCGTCAGCCAAAAACTTCCTAAATGCGTCTCCTGAATCCGATTTATGCTTCAGAAAATACACCCACGCGTGGCGAGAGTAGTCATCCTTCACAAGCATGACATACCGCGCACCCGTCAGGGAAGGTGTTCTCTTAGGTCCGCTGAGGTCAACAAAAACTCTCCCCAACTTCTCTGTCGCGCGTGATTTAGTGCTGTTAGGGATAGGCTTGCGGTAGCCTTTCGCCATAGAGCATCCCGTACAGGGCTTAAGTTTTCCTACCAGTTCTAGACCGAGTGATTTTGCGGTCTCTCGCAACAGTAGTTCATTCGAGTGACCTTGCACGCAGTGAAAAACGTTGATGTCTACACTAGTCTCAGTAGACGCGGTACTACCGGGTGCAAGCACAGGAAAAGCAAGGGGAAAATCTCAACCATATTCAACACAAGTCTCGGGAAGGTTGGTGGTTTCAAGGGGGAACGGCACATGGCCGTCGTCTGGCTCTATCTTGTAAGCGAATCCGGAGTAACTGGATCCATCACCTTCAAACCTCAACCTCCCATTGAAAAGAAAAATGCACAAGTCTTTCTCCTCAGACGTAAATGTTACTCCCTGCTTGTGCGCTGCCATCAGCGAGAACAAGTTGAATGCGATTTCCGGCACGTAGGCTACATCCAACAGCTTAACAGTCAGATCCCCTGGGAATACAACAGTTAGCGTTCCGTACCCAACCACGTCGATCAGATGGTTGTCACCGATCCTAACCTTGTCATCGCACAGTCTTACATCGCTCAAAAGGTCAGCTGAATGGGTCATGTGAAAGGATGTACCACTGTCCGCTATCCACTTCTCACCGATGCAATCACTACGTTCCTCATTACACGAGTCATCGTTAGTACCAAGCATGCACTTCGCAAGACAACACACAGTCTCACCTCCGTTGTTCTGGCCTTGCGCACCTCCGCCTGATGTCTGCTCTGGTGCAGGGGGGATGCGAGCCTTGCACTGGGACCAGGTGTGCCCGGGTTCCAAGCAACGAATGCATTTTCCCTTGACGTTGTCGAACTCTGACGGGGGTTTATGTGTGGGGGCTTGGGGGTTACTGCTACTGCTACCCTGACTGTTCTTGCTTGCTGTGTCACTGCCACCTCTCGGCTTACCGTTACTTCTATGCCTACCTCTACCTGCACGACCACCTCGGGCAGCGTCATTCGAAAATAGAGCCTGGCCCACGTCCTTACCCTTCGGCGCGGGAAGGCGCAAGTACCGCTGTCGGATGATGCTCTCGATCTCCGCTCGAGTGACATCCTCACGGTACAAGATAGTGCGTTCCTCTATTTCGTAGTCTGATGTGAGGGTCATGATGATCTTGCGGTTGACGTCTGCTACCGACTTGACCACACCTAGCGACACGAGCACTCCAACAATCTTGTCTATCCGACCAAAGTACTTCATGGGCTCTTCTCTCTTCTCCATTTTTGCGGAGTCGAACGCTACCGACCACTTGACCTGTTCAGCCATGGTCTTGGGCGTGAACCAATCACACAACATTCTCCAGCCAGCACTAGGTGATTTTGTTGCGAACAATCTACCAAGCAGATCACGGTTCACAACGCTCTCTGTCAGGCAAGTCCATGCTACTCTAGCTGTCTTAACATGTTCCTCACTGAACCCCTGCGAGAGAAAGAATTGAGTGTTCTTCGTAACGTCGCCTATCATCATATCATGATCTACGAGGAACGCCGACATGCACCCAACCATGGAAGTAAACACCTCAGAGTGTTCCTTCCACAATGGAAAATCTTCCGGCTTTCCACTGAATTTAGGAACCGACTGCTTCAAACTCCCAAATTCGCGAGAACCAACTTCAGCCCTATGACTATCTACGCTGCTACTCGCACCACTCCTTGGCAGGCCTATTGCCGCGCCAAGACCTGGCAAACTCCCACTGGAGCTGACTCCCCTTACGTCCCCTGCACTGGTAGCGGTCCCGACCCGCTCACCAGTAACACCAGACGCAACCTCACTAACCGCAGCAGTTCTGCGATCCATCTCCTCGAAAATCTGCGTCTTCAGTCGCTCATCGTCTTGACGTCGCAGCTCTCGGTCGGTCTCGCGTCGATCTTGGTCTTCTCTCCTGTCCGCCGCCAGCTGCCTCAAGAGACTGGCCAGGTCGTCCATCTCGGACGACCCGTCCACTGGGGTTCCACTCGGCATGATCAGGCTGCTTGCTCGAACAACAAGTCGTTAACGTGTTCAATTAGCGCTGATATGCGATGGATGAATAAGCTCCCAACAGCCACACTAGGCTGTGAGCGAGGCACTGCAACACGCAGTGTGTAGAAGATAGTTTAAGATGTCTTTATTATGTCGGCCCGGAAAGGGGTAGACGAATGCAGAGGGAAGAGTGGAGTGGGTCATGTGGGCCAACTCTCCACAGCCCAGTAACAACCGCTCGTAGTTGAATACCTAAACCTCCTCGCATAGTGCCTACTCGTACATACCCGTGGGACTGCTCGTGGGTGATACCACGAGACGATCCCTGTAACTCACCTCCGTGACACAACGTATGTAACCGTAACTTATTGCTAGGCTGTTTGTTGAGACAAGCTATATCGAACAATCCACGGATCTCCACGACATTCCACGGCCATGCGGCCATGTCCACGGCGTTCAACGGACAACCGCGAACACTCCACGGGCTCCCGCGGAATTCCACGGGCTCCCGCGGAATTCCACGGGCTTCCACGGAATGCCGCGGTAAGTAGCGGAACACCGTGGAGGCCCATGGCACTGGCCATGGCAATTTCCACGGTTTCCACGGCAACCTCCACGACAAGTTCCACGGCCATCGCAAAGCCGCGGTCACCCACGGAAACGTCCACGGAAGCACACCACGACAACGCCCACGGACACGCCTACGGAAACACCCACCGACTTGTCCACGGAAACGTCCGCGGACATCCACGGGTACGTCTACGAAAACACCCACGGCAAGACCCGCGGCCACGCCCGCGGACACCGGGTGCCTTATTTTATTGTTTTTTTCGAAACCATGGAACTAACCCTCACCCTCACCCTAACCCTAACCCTAACCCTACCCCATACGAAATACCGGTCGGAGTGCCCCCTAATGACATCACTGGGGTAAAATGGTTGGAAAGGTCAAATAATAAATAATGCGCATCACTGTCAGAGGATTGTCGCGGCAATGGCCGCGGACGGCCGCGGATAGCCGTGGAAAATGCTGCGGTTGGACGTCCGCGAAAACTGCCGTAGAAATTGCGGCGGGGTTCCGCGGACTTTGTGATGATTGCGGCGTTGCCGTGGCGATGGCCGCGGATGGCCGTGGAAAAATTGCCGCGGACTTCCGTGGGTTGCGATTGTTGGTTCTACGGAGTTTGCCACGGACAGAACTGCGGCACGTGACGTGGCCACAACCATGGCATTTGCCGTGGAAGTGCTATGAGCCGTGGCACTTGCCGTGGAAAGCCGCGAATTTCCACAGTGGCCCGTGGCAACACTCACAGAAGTCCACGGAAGTTCCGGGGTCATTGCCGCGGACCGCCGCCAAAAAGTCAAGTAATGTGCATCCGTGCACATCGGAGCGTTGGCTTCTAACTCCGAGCCCCTTTGGAGAATAATTGAAGCCATGTGTTTGGCTTTCAGCGTTTTGAGCAACAGCAAGGACTCCTGCAATGTTATTTGTCATTGCCTCTTTCACTGACGGGGTCGGCTTCGTCGGGGCCCCGGCCCGCCACCCACCGCCACGCACAAGGCCGCGCGCTCTCGCAGCCGTCTGGTTGGCAAACCGGTTCGTAACACCCCCCGATCGTAATGGCTGTCTCCGGTACTGCGGTCGATTCCTCCGGCACATGACCGCCGTCTGGCTCATAAAATTGTTGACCGCTCAAACAATATAATTGCGTTCCCAAGCTTTCGACCGAATAAAATAAATCCCTTTTTTTTCGACTGGTCTTGTTTCCGCGCCCGCCCGAGCCGTTGTTCTTCAAGAACACCGAGAACTTTCCTGAACTTCCATCAAGTTTCCCGCTGATTCATCTCAACGTAAGCGTCCGTTTATATCAGAGCTAATATTCGTGCGCTGTATGTAGAACCCCGAACTAGGTCAACTCGGCGACAACAGCGAGGCCCATACCGTCGTTGACAAGGACGCATTACCCGCTACCGTTAGGGGCACAGCACTGCAGGCTCAAAAAAATCGCGCAAAGGCGGCTGCTTCCACCCTACTCGCCGGCGAGGCCACGGACACCAGCGCACACATGACTCCGGCCACCGCCCACAACACACGCGCTTCAGTTACACGAAGAAAGGGTCCAACAGCGGCCGCGGGAAAGCTGCACCTGCCTACACCCAGAGTCTTGCGTTGACCGTCCACCAGCACGGCGGCATACCGCCATTCTTCTTCTGCCAGCATCTCTTCCGCCGAATTTCGCTACGCACCGTCGACTAGCACAGGCAATAACTCCACGCGCGGCAGCCTGGCATGTTCCGGACTGGTGATAACTGGCGACCCACACGTCCGCCGCCAGCACTGCGGGGGGACCAGTACATGTTTCACTAGATGTACGTGTTCAGGCTTGTCCAACGCGCCGCGCGGACCTGCCTTAACGGCTGCTCCATCGTCTTGAACGTTACCCGGCGGCGCCGGCAAGCTTCCTGTGCCTTCTGACACATGTACACTTACGACCGAGGCGAGCCTTCGTGTCCCTCCCCCCCCCCGCGCCGTCGAAATACACCGCGCAGTCGGCCCTTGGATTCTCTCAGAGACAGATCTAGACCCAGTCTACGTCGTTTGACGCGAACTGTGGGCTTCCGTCGCCGCTCGCCACTCCGGAACACCATTTCGACAGCCGCGCGGGCACCGCCCCTGACGCTCCTTCGTTCCACGTCACCTAAGCGCATGTTCGCACGTTTGCTGATGGTGAATGTTTTGGCACTACTTCTGCGGCTGATGTCTCCGCGTCGGGCGTTACCGCCTTTCACAAAGCGCCGCGCCCCACGTTGACGGCTCCTGCGCGCCGCGGCCACCCTCAGCGAAGGCATCACCCTCCGCACCTTGCTTCTACACACTCTTGGAATCCGGCCATGTGGCGATGGTTGGTGCTAGGTGCGGGAGAAGGCCGGCCGGCGTCGAAACCCCGAGTCCCTCTTTCGCGATCATCTTGATGTTCTTCCCACCAAAGATAATTTGGCAGGCCTAAAGATATCTTGTCCGCATTCTCCGACATGTCTACAGGGCAAGAGTCCCCTCGGACGGGCACTAATACTCGCCTGAAGTCCGTTTTTAGGCGCGCTTGTACAGAGTCTTCAGGCCCTCCCTCATCTTTTCGTGCCCACGTGTACCCCTTTAAAGCGTCCGTGGCATAACAGGCACGGAAACCCCCGACGCTGCCCGTCGAACTTGTGGTGACCTCACAGCTCCAGTCAAACCCACGGAACTGCCCGCCCGTCCGCTCGCCCGACCGCCATATCACGGAGGAGTTGCATTGGAGTTGCATCTCTCGTGAAGTAGAAGCAGCTTCGAGCCCACTGCTCCCCTTGGTCTTCGACATGACGCCTCTAAGCAGGGAACTTTTGCTCCGGAGTGGTCTCAAGCATAGTCATTTCAGTCCCCGCAGAGAGCTGCAATGCACGCACCCCCTTGACTTTATTTGGTTTTCGCCTATTCGCGATGACGTCGCTCAGCACGGAACTGTAAGCCCAGCCCCCGGCGTCCCAGTACTCCCTGTGGCTTGCACTCAGAGCTCCAACCACCGCCGTCGCGGCCTCCCTCAGCGCCGGCGTGCCAGTGGTCCCTGTACGTTGCACTCCGCCCCCGGGAAGAGGTAGGAATTAACACGGATTTGCGCGGCCCAATGGACTACGCGAACACACATAAACTATGTTTTCGTGTAGGGGACCTGTACCTGCCCAAAACAAGGAATAGGCATATACCAGTATCATAACCGGGTGGAGGAGGAAGAAGGCGCACAGAGCTGCCCTTGTGACAACGCAGACGAGACAAGAATCCACATAGTGGGATCATGTGAGCTGTACAAGGAGGAACGGAATGTATTCGAGGAGGTGAGGAAACTAGATGGGTGTAACATGGAGAAGTTGGTGCAAATTAAATAGTACTCCGAGTATCTGGTAGCGAGAAACGATCACTATCCTAGGAGATAGATGGTGGCCACAGACGGCCAAAGAGGAAGAAGCTAAAATAAGCAAACCATTTGTATGTAGTATATACAAGAAACGTAATGTACGCCCAAACGTTGGAGGTGTCTCTGCTGGGAGTAGGAACGGTGCTTCTGTCTCGAAAGGGATGCGTGGTCAACGGTCAAATGACTAAGGCAAACAACAAATGAGTCGCCCCCCCCCCCCCCTCCCGCCCCCCCCGCCCCCCCCACCCCCCCCTCTCCTCCCCTTCCTCCTCCCCTTCCCCCTCCCCTTCCCGTACCCCCCCCCCTCCCGTTCCGTACCTCCTCCCATTCTCCCCCCCCCCCCCCCCGCCTTTGTCCGGCCATGGATAACAAATATGGCTCTATGAAACCAACAAGTGATGGCAGTGTGGGTGGATTTGCATCAGCAGAATGCGGAGGAGGGGAGTCAACCCTAGTCAGGAGGCATATAGCATCGCCGTCAAGGCGTGTTCAGGGGCGGGACAATGGGAGCGCGTGTTTTCCCTCCTCGAAGCCATGAGCGCTTCAAGCACTACCACCTCGGTTCTGGACGCGAACGTGATGAGCAACTGTAAGGTGGAAGATGCAGCAGCCGTGTCCTGACACGAAAATGATCGGTAAAGGTAAGGCGGAGGGAATTGTGGCAGCAGCGACGACCGCATCACCAGCACCAGTAGCAACGGCACCACGATCTCGAGTAGAAGCACCACCATCACCGGTAGCGGCAATAGCAGCAGCACTGGAGGCAAAAGCGGCGGCAGGGGAGAGGGGAGTGGGGATGGCGGCGGGGAGAAGGGTTGGAGTAAAGGCGACGGCGGCAGGGGGGTTGGGGAGTGGGGGCGGCAACGGGGGTGGGGTGGAGAGTGGGGCGGCGGCTGGATGGGGGGGTGGATTGGAGGGGGGGAGTGGATCGAAGACGGCGGCGGCAGAGGAGAGGGTGGGGTCGACGACCGCGAGAGGGGAAGGGGGTAACCGTGGGGGTGGTGGTTCGTTTGGTGGGGCGCCTCGGGGCGTTTCGTCTATCAGCAACAGGTGCAATTACAGCGGCGCCGGGGCCGGAGTTTACCCTAAAATCCCCGGTTTTGGGTACATTGGGACCTTTAACGCGTTTGGTTCTGGTAGCGATAGCAGAAGGGGCATGTGCACTAGCAATAACGAGGAGAGCTACGGCAGCAACTGCAACAACACCAACATCAGCAACAACAGCAGCTGCAGTAGCAGTAACACCAGCAACAGCACCAAAAACAGCTGCAACATCAGCAGGAACAGGAACAGAACCACCACCAACATCACCGACAACAACACCTCCACCCGCAATAAGACCTCCCGCACCTCCGACAACAGCTCCAGCAACAGAAGCAGCAACAACAGCAGCAACAACAGCAATGGCAAGATCGGGTTTAGCGGATTCTTCACGATCGCCTTGTCCATGGGCTTAACAGAGGGGGTGACAATAGGCTTTTTCGGCGGATTAACTGGCGGCGGTAAGGCTGATCCACACCGGAGGTGATACCGCACAGTAGTTGTACCTCCTTAGCGCCAGCTGAGGAGTGCCGGCTGCCTGCTATGATCTTTGAGATCGGTTGGCACAGATGGGAACAGCCTGTACAGGCGGTATGAGGGGTAGTGCCGGTTGCCGCTATAGTACCGGTATCCCTCTATAGTGCGCACACACGGCATTATAGAGGGACCTATTTACCGGTTGCCGCTATAGGGCCGGTATGAACGGCTGATACACACCGGCACTATAGAGGCACCACTACTAACAACGGAGGCGGGGACCGTGGGGGAGGGGATGGACGGGGGGTCCTTGAAGCCCCGGGGGGCGGTCTCTTCTGGGGTAGCAGGGGAGTGGGAGGTGGACGCGAGACACGACTGTTTGCACACTGTCCGGAAAATTAAGGACCGTTGGAAATTCACTTTGATATCCCAACGGTCCAACGGTCCCTATATGTTCGTCCATAGTGGCGTTACATCTTGTGTCTTCATGCAGGGATAGGGGGGAGGTATTACCATCTGCTATTATTTGTGTATCTGTTTGTATATTCTGTAGTGTTGTTGTACCACACCATTATCTCCATTTATTTGGTCTGGCCCCAGATAATAGTCGGCGCGACGCTTACTCGTGTTTAGGCTTGGCGTGGTCTTTAGCGAGTGATTGTGATTGTCCGATATTGGACCACACCGTGGTGGTCTCCCTGTATTGCCGGTATGTGCCCGCCAATATATCGGCACTATACCAGACACCGGCAATATTAGGTGTAGCACCGATATACTGGTACTAGTATATAGCGGGTTCCTAGACGTGCCAAGCGATTTTACCGGACTATGCGGGAAATTGGCACTACTCAAGCGGCACTATAGGGGGGAAGCCCCCACAGCACCAGGTATATTATCGTGCTTGCCTATAGGCGGCGCGAGCGATTGTGATTGACTCACTTTGGTGTGGTCTGTGTTGGTGTGGGTGGTCGTTGCTTGTTTTCAGGCGCAAACGCTGACAGTTGGTTTATGTCTCAAGGATTTTCGCCTGCGTGGGGCGCTAACGATGGATGTTGGCCTGCGTTGGTATGATCTTTGCGTGTATTGGGGCGCAAACGATAACGAGTGGCGTGTGCTTAGATGTGTTTACCTGAGTGGGGCGCAAATGAAAACGAGTGGTTTGTGTGTAGATGGCATTTGTCTCCATGGGACGCAAAACGATGGAGGTTGGTCTACGTATAGATGATATTGCCTCGGTGGGGCGCAAACGACGATGGTCGGTCTATGTTTAGAAAGTGTTTGTTTGGGACGCCAACGATGAAGGTTGGTCTATGTTTAGATGATTTTTGCCTCAGTGGGGCGCAAACGATGATGGTCTGTCTATGTTTAAGTGGTTTTTGCCTACGTGCGGCGCGAGCGATTGCTATTGGCTCACTTTGGTGTGCCTGTGCCGGTGTGAGCGTTCGTTTGATATTGTAAAACCCCTTCGTATGTGACAGAGAGGCGTGGTGTGCCGAAAAGAGTAGGCGGAAAGGGAAATATTTTGACCAAAGAGGGTGCGTGTGCGAGAAAATAGGACGTATTCGAGAGGGGAGGAGAGGGGCGGGAGGCGGGACATTAATTCAGGGTGTTCGACAACTGTATGAATAACATTTACGGTAGTACCTCTAGCCGCTTCTCTTGTGTTTTTTTTAGATGTTTGCATGTGATCATTTTGGAGTTTTCTTTTTGGAGCGTTCCGCCAATTGAATGTATGTATTTTTTATTTCACTCTTAGACAGGAAGGGAGGAGGAAGGGAAGGAAGTAGGGGGAGGGGGAAGACAAGAGGGAGGGAGTGAGGGGAGGGTAAACGGATGGTGCTGGTTTGATCTGTTTGCTTTCTTGCTGTGGTGTGCTAATTCATTGGTTGGTTGGAAGCTTCATTGATTTGTTGATCAAATCCCGATTGGTCTTGCTAATGACTCAATGGCGGAGTCCTTTATTTGAGGCATTTGCTTTTTTGCATTCTTGCACCATCAGCAGGCTTTCCTTGGCAAGAGGTTTCTCCTTGGGAAGTGATCCTTCATCCTTGTTCTGCAGTTGAACTGAAAAAGAAGGCCAGCTCTATTCCCAAGAAACTTTGTCGCGAAAACTTTTGTCCAGGGGTACAAAAGTTCCTTTGCTGCTGAATATAGGAGTTAGGGATCGAATAGCCGGGTTTCACCAAGAGACGGGGGGATTTAGGCTTCAGATGGTCAAGTGTATACCGTCCGGTGTGGGCAGTATCACCTAAATTATCGGCACCAAGCAAATGTGCTTGGAGACCGGTATTTTTTACCTCTTGTGGCCTTAATGCACAAGTTTCAATGGACGGGGAATAGCCAAGCAGTCCAAACGCGGTGTCTTATCATATCCTGTTTCGGCTTTACTCTGCTCGTTTTAGTGTGAGGTGGTGGGTGGGTGGGTGGGTGGGTGGGTGAATGGGAGGGTGGGTGGTTGGGTCGGTATGATGAATTGGGTTGGCGGGAATGCATAGCCGGGGTCTACCATGTGTGCCCCTGCTGTTCGAATTGAGGATGGTGCTGACCTCATGGGCTCTTTTCGTTTTCAAAGACGCTAAAAGCTGGGTACATATTTAGGATATACGTACAGCTAGATACGCATTCAAACGACTTGTATATTCTGCTGTGCTGTGAAAATGTGCTGTCGTTAGCATAGGTATTCTATTAATAGGACGCTTTCTCCCCCCGAAGGTAGACGGAGGAGTTGGGAGCGGCGGCGAGATGATTAAGATTGCTAACGATAAATAAAAACGTGGCCTACAACACGGGTGTGTATATGATGAGAGCTCTGTACCTGGCGATGCGATTAGGCAGGGCTTGTCAAGGGCCGGGTAACTTCTTGCGGGTCGGGTCGGGTTGGGTCGGATCGGGTCGGGTCGGGTCGGGTCGGGTCGGGTCGGGTCGGGTCGGGTCGGGTCGGGTCGGGTCGGGTCGGGTCGGGTCGGGTCGGGTCGGGTCGGGTCGGGTCGGGTCGGGTCGGGTCGGGTCGGGTCGGGTCGGGTCGGGTCGGGTCGGGTCGGGTCGGGTCGGGTCGGGTCGGGTCGGGTCGGGTCGGGTCGGGTCGGGTCGGGTCGGGTCGGGTCGGGTCGGGTCGGGTCGGGTCGGGTCGGGTCGGGTCGGGTCGGGTCGAGTCGAGTCGGGGCGAGTCAGGGTGACCAGACCCATGAGACTCGAAATCCTGCTGACCCCACCCGACTAGCCCCGCAAGATGTTGGAAACCTCCTACACCGACCCGCAAGACAGGTCGTGGCCCTTCAAAACCCGCCCTGATAGTTTTTTTCATCTCCCTGTTGGGGTGCACGGGTGACCGGTAATTTGGTTTTCCCGTTGTAACCCTTTTGGTACCCGGCGACAGCAATCGAAAATATTATAAGCTTGGTCCTATCAGGCATGCATGAGTAGTGTGAGCGCGCAGTAATAGGAGAGTACGAGTAGGATCATCATGCAGCACGCCCGTGTCGTAACGCTCTAGTACCATCTTCTTTTTGAAGTGCAGAGATGAAACAAAATCAGCGAGAGAGTGCGGTGCGGTCGTATCAGGCTTGTAGTAGAATCGTGCAGCAGCACGAGTATCAGCATACATACAGGCTGGTTCGAGTAAAAAAAACAAATTACTCCTCAGGTAAGGTAAACGGGATCTGTATCTGTATACCAGGCATCTGTATGCCCCAGGCTAGCAACACAGGCAAGCAGCCACAAACAGTACATCACCGATCACGAGCATCAAGCATACGTAGGAGTAAGTGCAGTCATTGCCACTGCTGTGTCGCTGCTGTGTACCGGTATACGAGTACGTACAGGCAACCACCACTGAATGGCGTTGCGACCCTGCGACCCTTATCCCAGCATGAACCACATGACGTACATGAGCTACTACACAGACACACATGTTTTCCGGCTTGAGCTTGAAGTCTAGGCTACCAACAGGGCGGCATAGCTCATCTGTCAGCGGGAGATGTTGTCAAAGCTTGAGTTATACCAGTAAAAGATAGCTCGACTGCACATATCATACGTGTCCAGGGTGAGCTGGCTATAGGAGGTGGCTCGTGCACATGTTTTCAAGGCGTGAGCAATTAGTCTAGTCCACACGATAGATGAGCTACTGCTATCTCGTACTTTTACTGCTGTGTACGGTATCAGGTAGCCAATGAGCTGTCCGACGTGTGGATCACCCATCTGAAGATGTTGTCAAAGCTTGAGCTGTACCAGTAGAGCATAGTTCGTCTGCACATATCATACGCGCCCACAGTGAGCTGGCTGTAGAAGGTGGCTCATACTGCACATGTTTTGAAGGCATGAGCTATGGTACACGATAGTGTCCTGGGTGTGGAAGTTTACCATATTACGAGATTTGCGCCAGCTACCTATGCACCCGTACCAGGTAGCTGTCAGCCCTTGCTTGGGTATCTCGCAAAAGAGTTCCCCCAGAGAGCCCGCCTCGGAGGATCCTTCGCCTCCTTTCCTAAACGCGCGTGGCTCAGCAGCGAATTCGTGTGCTCAGCTCCAAGCAAGCTCCGAGAAGGGTGAGAAGAGAGTGGCAGTAGACAGAGACTAACGGAGACGATCATTTCGGGGTCGCAAGCAGATTTCTCACGTTCTGAAACCGCCATACTTTCTGTGCCAACTCCCTATTTTCAAACAGCCGACCTTTGAGAAATCCAAAAGTCCACAACGCAGAACAAACAACAACCACACCAGACGACTCAGGAGCATTCGCTGAGCACTCACGATCCACGATGGCGACTGTCGGCCTCGCCCTGCGTTCGGCTGTGCGGATGCTGAAGGTGAGCCGGTGGTTACCCCTCGTCAACGGGACCTGTGCAGAGAAATACCACATGCGTTGATTTGGAGTTTGTCCCTGAGACTTGGCATCGTTTGCGCCGCATTTCATGTGCTTTAGACTATACCTGCTGTGTATCCTGCAGTCTATGTCAGTGGAAGCCTTGTTGGTTGTTGCGTCGCATCGTGTCACCTGTCATCATGATTCTGCTCGCAGAGGGTCACACTCGACCGGCATGCAGCACACCCAGACATCACAGACATGCCGAGTGCCGTAGCCCCTCGCTACCACGAGGAGACTCGTCGCCGCCGTGTCTCGCTCGGGCGCACGCTCGGGGTTATACGTCGGGGGTGCAGAACGAACCTCAAACCTTAGGCAAGCCAGCTACCGTTAAGTTTACTGGTATCATATTAATAGTACCCTGGTACCACGACGCAAGACAGCATACTACTGCTAGTACCTGAAGAGCATTCCCTATGGGATGAATTACTGAGGCGAGTCTCTCCACGTCAAGTTGGGCACACCCAACGAAAAAGTGGATTCGGGGAGGTCAATTATTAACAATAATAATAGTCGAGATGTTTCTATTATGGAGAGACGCATCGCTCGGCCTTTGCACCCCCTCCACTAAGTACTGCCGAGAAAATCAGCTAAGAAAATCGTCGGAGCGGGGTGTGCCATCTGTTCATATAATAGTTGCTGCATGTTACCGATCGATACCTGGTATACAGTAACTTTTCACCCGTCTCTTGGGGCTTTTATTATATTTCCAAACGCGTCGACAAGAAGCAAAGGGGGCTTCTGGAGTAGACTGAATATATAGTCTAGTCTATACTTGTGGGGTAGCGAGGTGCGTCCTATTATTAGTAGCTGCAATATGGAAGGAGCTGAATGACGTTACACCGTGCAGCATCTGGTGTTGGTTGGTACTGCTGCCATGTCGTACGGTCTTGCAATAATAATATTAGTATTGGGCGCTTGGCTTAATCAGCTCGCACTCACAAACTCGTCGATTTGGGGTTGCACTTTTGATTTTTGTACACACGCGTGTGTCCCACAAGGGGGTATGGTATTGTATCATATGACAGATAAAACTCAACGTTCGCCTTCTTGGTTCATCGAAAGCAACAGTTAGTTCAAAAGCAAGTTAGAACAAGACATCAATTTAAGGATCAGTTGTAATGGCCTTTTAAGTTGATTCCGGCAGGCCTGTGCAAGAATCCCGTGGCTCGGTGGCTAGGTGGCCAGCCTCGTCCAGACTTGTCAGCGTGTCAGCCAGATACAATCTTCACGACAACAACGATAACAGCGACAACAATGACAAGCGCGATACCTATGGCGCGTGTGCTATTCATGGGACACACATTTGGCTTACGAGAAAAAACAAAGACACAGGAGACCAGGTTCACCTTATTGCTACTGAGAGAAAATCCTCCCCGAGAAAAAATCGTACCAGAGTTACGAAAATGCACCATGAACGTGTGGTATCATGCTACAACAACAACCCACACCAAAATCAAGCCAAGACCAGGCGAAGATAATGATTCTCAACAGACCGTTGTACTTTTTTTAACTGGTTACATTTTTCCACACTAATACTAACTAAGTTTGTCCCCCGAAACAGTGCTATTGAGCCTCGTACTGCCGCTGTACCCCCGTACCACAAGAATATTTTACCTTGAGTACGAGAAATATTCGCAAGTATTCGAGTATGATAATTGTATCATATACCCTGCGCTGGGTACCACATGTACGTATGTATGCGGTATAAGTCCTGCTGCTGGACTGCTGGTGGTGGTGCTGCTGTCTTGTATATATGCCGGTCGCCCCGGTGGCGTATCAGGTTATCCTCGAGCCTGGTATAGGTCGGTTTCGTGAGTTCGAATCCCCCGAGTGCATACTCGTATAAATTCGTGGGGAATTTTTCTTGCGCACAAATTGACTGGCGGAAAGCGCGAGAGCGTGAGTTATAGCAACACTCGATGAAAAATCGACGAGCAGTGGGATTGCTGAACCCTATGCGCGATAAAAAGTGAAGGCAAGAACCGGGGGGGAGAAGGAACGACACCTGTGACCACGGCCTGTCCAGAAGCTGGAAAGTAGATATGTGTGAAGAAATAGAATATACCAGGTATATGTATACTCGTGTACACCAGGTATACCTTACTGGATACAGTAACAGGTATCACACAAAAAGTGCTACCTCTATCGTAAACGCATGCTACGATAGAGGTATACCGTTTATTGGCGAAATGTTTTCTGAATGACGGGGCTCCTTAACCCAAAATCGTCGGAAGTACGCCATTTTTTGGCGTGATTCTCGTCGTGTACCCAGGCCATGGGAGTTTTCATCCGGTGTAGTATCATAACAGCAGTATTTTTTTTTGTTCTTCAAATCAGTTTATGAGAGAGCTCTCAAATTGGGGAACCTCAGAAAAAAAGTGCAACACCTCTCTCGTATAGCACGCGTCGGTACCAGGTACCTGCTGCTGTAGTACAGGGTGTACAGGGTGTGCTGCCAGTATACTTGAGAAATACCGATGCGGCGCACTCTTTGGTCCACAGTGCTCACAGTACAACGACGTCCAAAATACAGATTGCATGCCCCAGCGTGCCCCGGTAATCGCAAGGCCATCTTGCCAGTACAACTTACTTGTTATTCGAAACTATTTATGGTTGATGGTCACTGGTGTGTACGGCACGAATATTAACTAACGCAAACTGTAACCCCAACTCAATCAACCACGGACACCTGGTTGCTCTCTTCGCCTCGCACACAGCTGTGCTGCAACCATCGTAGTGTCGTCTAAGTGATGAGGTCCTTCTCATTCGCTCGATACGGATAATACAACGCGGAACGGGTTGTCTTGTTCCGTCACACCGTATTTTAGTCGCAGATCCAGGCGCGACCTCTCGCGGTGCTCTGAATAGTTTTCGGCGCGGTGTCAATTGGAAACTCGCATTCACTCGTATGAATAATAACTCCTTCCAACTCCAATATTTTCCTCTCCTAAATCCAAGTGTATTGTCCCATGAACCGGGCATTTAGTGCTAAAAGAGCGGGGTTTCTTGTTCCCGTTCCACTCGCATTTTAATCAATTTGACTCGAAGGTACCTTTGCGACAATTCGCCACCCTAGAAGTGGCTGGGCCGGTCGACAAACGCGCCCGACAAGGGGCTGGGGGGGGGGCACCAACACGAAGAATTAAGACCCTGCAAGCGCCGGCGGAGCCGGAGCACCGACCTACCAAGGTGAGAGCAAGACTTGATAGTCATACCATTGCTGCAAAAGGAACATGTAGAATGTCTTTTCGTGCAAGAATGTGTTGGTAAAGGTAAATGGTGCAGATGTTACGTTACAAAACGGCATATCGTATATACCGTGATGTAGCTGGGCATTCGTGGTGCAAGAAGCGTTTTTATCATTTTTTCGTGAAATATTTCATACAGTATTTATGACAATTCATATACGTATATACCTGGCGTGTACCATGTTAGGTGTGTTGTATTGGTGCTACGAATTACCTTTCAATACGTGTAACATTAAAATCCAAAACTTGGTAACCATATATTTTGACCCCCTTCCCTCTCCTCCCCTCCCTTTTCCCCTCCCCTCCCCTCCCCTCCCGTCCCCTCCCGTCCCCTCCCCTCCCCTCCCCTCCCCTCCCCTCCCCTCCCCTCCCCTCCCCTCCCCTCCCCTCCCCTCCCCTCCCCTCCCCTCCCCTCCCTTTCCTTCCCCTCCCCTCCCCCCCCCTCCCTTCCGCTCCCCTCCCCTCCGCTCCCCTCCCCTCCCCTCCCCTCCCCTTCGCCCCCATTATCCCAACATCGTTGACCAACACCGCCTTATTAACCATAAAGTCGCCGGGTAGCGCCCTGGCGTATTTCAGGGACGCAGGAATGGGGAAAATGGTCCCATGCCGGGAAGCCTCCAGCATGGCTCTTCAGGCCGTTGAGGACGCTGGACAGTGGGACTGGGCGGTGGCTCTTCGAGAGGCCACATGCCCTATGGGTGGGTTAAACCCTTTCGCCGAGGTAGTGGCCCACCTCGACGCGGAGGTCGCTGCGGCGGTAAAGAGAGGAGCGGAGGGAGGGGAGGGTGCAGTGGGGGCGGCTGGGGGAGTGGAAGGAGCGGGGTTGGAGGGGGGGGGGGGGTAGCGATGGCGGCGGCAGCGTCAATGCTGCTTTCATTCCGGGAATGGGTTACGTTGGATCGTTCTACGCCCACGATCTGGGCAGCAGCAGCAGCACGGGCAGGGGCAGCAGCAAGAGCAACAACAAGTAGTAGTTCCCGGGGGGACCCTTGCTTGCGATCAGTATTGGCGTGGTCTGGTCTTGGCCAGTGCTAGGGACATGGGCGTTGTGTTGGTACTGGTGTGGAGTGAGGGGGGGGTGAGCGGTGGTGTTGGTAGGGAGCCAGGGCATGCGAGGGTTGGTCGACGTTCTGTTAGTTTGTAATACAATTAGAAGTATCAAAAGTAGCCACGACCAACAACGACACGATTTATGCGTATAATTTGATGTAGAACAACCCCTTCGTGGTTGTTAACGAGGCTTGTTGTGCATGAGTAAAAGTAGGCGATGGGGGAGGATGGAAACAACACAGGAATGTTTGTATGTACTGTTTGTATGTAGATGGGTGGGTGGGTGGCTCTGGCTGTGCTGTCTTTTCGTTCCCAATTGAGCTACTCACCAGGTGGATGTTTAGACGACTAGTGTAGACATTCAAATATGATGCGACGTGTATGCTTTGATGTTGTTCTCGCTGTGCTGTATTTTCGATTTTTCGCTTCCAAATAAGGAATGGATCAAGTACATATTTATGTGTATAGTTTAGATATTTACGCGATGAGACTTGTATGTTTTGATGTTGTGCTGTCGTGTGCTGTCGTGTGCTGTCGCTATGTATAAGGTGGGGTAGTCTTGGGTGGCTGCGAGAGGAAAAAAAGTGGATGGGGGGCGGTCAGTCCAGCAGTCAAACCGCAGCCTCTTGCCTTGTGTTGTTGTGTTTATTATACTATTAAACCTAGGTTGCATTATTCTACTAGTTTTAGTGCGGGGGTGCGTGGGTGGGAGTGTGGGTGAGTGGATGCGTGGGTAGGAGGATGGGTGGGTGACGATGCAGAGTCAAACGAGATGGTGCTGACCTCTTCAGCTCGTTTTAGTTTCGAAAGAAGTTTTTAGCCTGGTACAAAACTATATACTTCGAAGTACATAGTTTAGACATTCGTACGTACGACTGGTATATATATATGTTTTGATGTTATCATTGTTGCGCTGTCGTGTGCCGTCGTGAGGTATTTTACTGTAGGACGCTTTCTTCCCCCGAAGGGAGAGGCGGAACTTGGGGGCGGCGGTCAGAGAAACAAGCTTAATAACGAAAAACGAGCCATAACGCCTACCAGGTATATAGTATACTTCGTAAACCCCTTCCCCCCCACTCTTTCTCTTTCGTGGTGAAAAAGGTTTCCAGTCTATTTTTTACTCCGGCCAAAATGATCCCAGACTGAGTCTAAATAGTTCGTGCCCCCAAAACCATGGCTGCAGTTCTGAAGGAGATAGTGGCGGGTGCCTTCTCATGATGCCGCGTTTCTTGTGTTGACCCTGTTGGGGGCCATGTGGAGCGGCCAAAAAACGGAGAGTGTGGGTGCGGTCTTACCCACCGGCTATGCCTAGCAAGAGCGCGCAGCCGTACAATCGTCAGACCATACCGCGGGAGTGCACAAAGCGCATGCATGCTTATGATATGATAGCTTCTAACGTTTTGGTTCGGACACAGCCCCCTATAATGAATACCCTATACTAAACACTCTATAATAAATCCCTTATACTAACTACCGTACAATACCCCGGTAGCTCGGCCTGCTTCGTGTAATCGGCGTTATTACTCCTTTGAAGCACCAAGGGGGTGGACGCTTTCGGAGTCCACGTATAGCGACCAAAAAACGTCACGTGGGTGTTATTTTATCCAGAGTCTGGGAAAAGAGTGCACCATCTGCAAAGATAGCTCCTTCGCGGCCCGAGCATGGTGCAGGTCCTTACGTTGAGGTTCGGACTGGTTCGGACTCACACCCTACAGCGAATACCTCGGCAACTAGATCTGCTTCGTGCGGCCGACGCTGTCATCGCCACTACCTGTTTTCGACATATTTTCTCTTCAAGTCCCATAGAAGGGGTCAACCGCGGGTTTCCCGTCCTGTTGTTAGAGGCGGGTTTCCAATATTTTGCCCTTTCGGGACCCAATAAACGGGACCAAAACAGTCGAGATGCCCGGTCTTACATAATATACCAAGCGTCTACTACTACTACCAATACTACTACTACTACTACTACTACTACTACTACTACTACTACTACTACTATTACTACCACTACTACTACTATTACTACTACTACTACTACTACTACTACTACTAGTGTCACGGCACGTGTCGTGCAACTCCTTGGGCTATACTCTACCGTCGTTCTACTGTATGGTTAGCTCGGAACGTAAACATACCAACCCCTACACCAGTACAAATTGAGTACAACCACCCCCCCAGGCCAGCACCAGCAGCCCGCTTCGCTTCGTGTGGTCGAGAACCTTGCAATCGCAGGTTTTATTTTCTTCGATAGGTTCTCATCTGGCTTCCCAAGAGGGCTCATGGTGGCATTTCCCGCATCCAGTCACTGGTTTCCGGTCTTGACCCGTTCACAGTTTACCACACCGCACGCCACATGGTTTTGGGAGGTTAAGCACTCGGAATTACTACTCCTGTGGTTTAATGTAGCGTCATCCTTGCCGTGGTTCAAGGGCTGTTTACGGGTTTCCCAAGTTGATGGTAGGGATTCCCATGTTAATGGTGGGGCAGACCCACACAAAAAATACCGACAAACGACGTAGAATTAGAGTCGGGTCGCGTTTGTGTAGAGTGGTAAACGTTTTTCTTGTGAGATGGGACTTCAGTGTCAATGGTTATATCTTCTCTCTCGAGACTGACGGAGACGGCCTTCAGTGTTGGTCGTGTTAGTAGGTTGGGGACGAAGGGGGGCCTGGTTCAAACAGATCAAAGACGTTGAAAATCGAAAATTGTGGGCATTAATCCCAGTCTGGTTCTGGTAGAATAAAAGGCAGATACCAAGCCCTGGCTGTACAGAATGGGGCTGGAGTAGCTAGCCCGTTGTCTACGTTACAAGAGGCCCCTCACGCGCGTGTCATCTACATCCAACTGTCTGCCTTTAACGAATACCTACTCCAAAATCGCCGGTCATCGTGCCAACCATTCCATAGCCTGCCCACGCACTGCGACGCATAGCTCTACTGGATTCATGCACCACTATCAATAGTCTCTAATTTTTGACCCTGCATAATATCCGATGACACCATTTAGTGCCGCAATACATATAAATATATATAAAATCCTTCTTTGGTGTCAGGTATTTGGTCAGGAGTTTTTTGTCTCGGCCGAAGTATGCGATTCGCGGAACTGGAATTCTCGGTCATATATAGCTTGGTTCGAGCGCCGCCTTCGGGGGGCGGCTCCAACGCCCCTCGCCCTTCCGTGTCCGTTCCGCACATCGACGTGAACGCGGACGGATGCCGAGCGAGACAAGCGAGACGTTGCGAAAATACCGCATGTCGAGGAGGAATTTCGGAGATTTCGGATGTATCTTTAGACTATGTCTGGAACGCCTGGATGATTTACAACATTGGCATCATTTCCAAACGGTACGTGATAATGTTTGGAATTTTGCGGTGGCATACTCTCGAGCGTTAGTTTCTCTGCTGTACTTTTTTACTAGTTTGTTTGGTTTCTTGCCCGGCCTTTTTATTGCTTTTGTTTCTGCTCGTTTTGCCAGCTGGAAATTCATTTTTGTAGTGTGGGTTCACCTAAAACGTGACACAAGTTACCGACGATATCCAACAACTTCGCGGCACAAATTACCGACGGCAAGACGTTTCGTGACAAAGTAACTCCCAAATCATGATAGTTTCACGTAACAGAATCTCGAGACAAAACCAATCAGGTAGAGCCGTCTCTTCGGCCTTTGGCCCTGGCTTTAGCATGGCCGCTGACACTCCAGGCAGCCTCTGCTGTAGGCATGAACGAGTGCGGTTGATTCGCAGCGAACTATCCCGCTGTGCTCGCTTCTATGTGGCCACTGTCCACGCCATTTCATGTCACCCCCCTTCTGTTTTGAGCTCGTCGTCGTGCCGTCGAGGTACGAGGAAACCCTTACGTACTGGGTGAGAACAGCAGTATGTACGACGAGCATGAACGCCAATTGACGACATTGGCAAACACACAACATCAGGTGCAGCAGCAGTAGCCGAAGGGCGAAACTTCTAGCACATACTGCAGCAACTAGTAGCAACCAGAACCACAGCAGATAGCTCAAAATGCAGTACGAGTGCAGTTGGCAAGTTTAGTTGTACACGCATCACTCTGTCCAATATATAACAGAATCTCGAGACAAAACCAAGCAGGTAGAAGAGCCGTCTCTTCGGCCTTTGGCCCTGGCTTTAGCATGGCCGCTGACACTCCAGCAAGCCTCTGCTGTAGGCATGAACGAGTGCGGTTGATTCGCAGCGAACTATCCCGCTGTGCTCACTTCTATGTGGCCATTGTCCATGCCATTTCATGTCACCTCCCTTCTGTTTTGAGCTCGTCGTCGTGCCGTCGAGGTACGAGGAAACCCGTACGTACTGGGTGAGAACAGCAGTATGTACGACAAGCATGAACGCCAACTGACAACATGGGCAAACACACAACATCAGGTGCAGCAGCAGTAGCCGAAGGGCGAAACTTCTAGCACATACTGCAGCAACTATGATAGTAGCAACCAGAACCACAGCAGATAGCTCAAAGTGCAGTACGAGTGCCGTTGGCAAGTTTAGTCGTACACGCATCACTCTGTCCAATATATGACAACCGTTTTACGTTCATATTGATGGAGAAAAAAATATTACATTTCCTGTAAGAATGATACGTCGTACGAGCGGACGTTCTGACTCTGGTGTGCTGCTGCCGTGAGACCATCGAGCACACCGCATGTGTTACCCAAACAAGAGCCAACAAGAGGCAGCGCACAGGGGCCCCCAACACAGAGACACGTGACAACCACGGCCAGCTGTCGATCGCGTAATTCGCCGGTAGTCCGTGCTTCGGTGGGTGTATCGGAAGTCGTTCGTAGTACTGCTGTAGATCGTCAAAAAAGCACGTGGCATCCCGTTCTGGTGGCAGACTCGCCAGTAGACCCCCCAAAATGTATTTACCTTTTCTTTTTCTTGGCCCCATGCACCCATTTCCTTTCCTTTCTCTTCTTGGTTGTTTCTTTTTTCCAATTGACTGGCGTCTGTTGTGCGTATGCGTAGTGATAGATACCACGTGTAATATATACGTGGTAGTCTTTCTTGGGTGGCAAGCGGTATAGTCGGTTTTTCCAGGCGCGAGTAATGCGACGTATGCACCGGTATGGACCTGGCACATCGTAGACTGAATCCCGATTTTACTTTTATATGTTTCTGGTGGAGGCATGAATTGCGTCAGCTGTGATTTATGCGTGTACCACCTTTGGTTTGTGTTTTTCCCCTAGGGTATTCCTCAGCTCCAGAGTGACTGGAGCCTGTCCTGTGACCACGGACTTGATTATGCGAGTTAATGTGAGAACGACAACAACAACAACTGAAATATTGCCTGTTTCTTGACCTTTCAGCTGCTTCCTGCGCATTTGGTTTTTCTGCCAACACGATTTTGAACCTTTTCGCGATTTTTTTCTTCCTTTTGTCTAGTAAGTTTAACTTCCTACCATTTGCCGCTAATTTGCCACCTGTGCATTAGTTGCGGAACGGTCCAGCTTTAGCTTTTCTTTGATTACCACCATTTGTTTTGTACTTGGCGAAGCTTCATCGGCTGAGATCTGGGCTTGGCTCATCAGCTCGACACCGCCCAGCACCCCATCGCAGCGCTATAGCTTACGGCAACGAAGCGCCGTGCAGTGCCCTGCGATGCCCTGCGGCTCAGCTCAGCAGCGCACCGCAGCGCAGCGCTAGCTCAGCAGAGCGAAGCGCTATGCTTTGCCGTGCTCTGCCGTCGCGGTCGTTCGTCATTCATGATATCTAAAACTCCGCGTACGCTGATATTTAGGTATTTGGCGCTTTATTCTATAAATATCGCGTCAACCATCGTAATATCATACAATATGGGGGAGGGAATGTAATCTCTATGCAAAGATCTTGTTTTGTTTTAATCAATTGTCAGCCGGCCGCCCCGGTGGTCTAGTGGTTTTACCCTCGAATATTACTAACGTTTGGTTGTCCTTGAGTTCGACACCCACCACAATGACATTTGACTTTATTTGCAAAAATGAAAAAAAAAAAGGGATCAACTTCTGAGAGCGCCTAGCAGCGTGGGTAGGTACAATTCGACGCGAGTCGACGAGGGAAGAAAATGCTGGATTCTCCTGGCGGTAAAAATGAAAGCACGTGCCGAAGAGGGGAGGGAGGAGGAGGGCCCGCTATGTGACCCCGGATCTGAGTTACTATTGGGAGGGAGCGCGAGAGTGGTGCGGGGATAATAAATGGGATGAAGAAAAAAAAATGTTGCAAAGGTATATTGTTATCACTACCAGTAAATAATATGTCAGTCTTTGGGGAAGTACGCACGGCACTATCAGCAGTTGTCATGGTAGAGACACTCCGGATATTATGTATTGAGGGGACGCGTCCGGTTTCGACAACGTGAAAGCACCCACGAAGAAAAGATAGCAGACACACATATCCCGCCTTCTCGAGAAAAAACAGAGAAGAAGCGCTACGCCAACCTCCCGTACGAGCAAAGCCACCCCCGCACCAATCTTAGACAACGCCGACGCAACGAGAGATCGCCCTCCTCTTCTTCGTTGTACTCCTCGCCCGCAACCACGCAGACCAATCAATGCGACAGCCTTCACGTAACAAACAAAACAACCTTCTTCCAAAACCTCGCCGGCTGACATGGCCCCATGTCGACGTTTGATGCAAACCGACTTTGCATCCTGTCGACTTCGAACCTCCATTGCCACGGGGACAGGAGTTCAGTCTCTTCATTAATGTCAAGGCCTCTTTTGTTTCGCCTAGAGGCGACGCAGGTTCTCAATAATACTATTTTCGGTATTTTTGTTTGAGAGACGCCAACTTTTACTTGACGGCGCATTTAACATAGTGTATTTCGCCTATCCTTGCCTTCTTTGTTGTATAATATTACGTTTTTTTTCTGTCAAATCATGACCTTCATAATCCCATGTTCGTATTAAACTCTTGGCATTACTTTAAAGTTCAATGCATGCCAAATCGGACAGCTACACCTTAAGTTGTCGAAGTGCTGCCCTGCCCTACCCGAAGCATGGGCGCCGGCGAATGCCGGCGCCCATGCGGAGCCCTTGTATATATATATATATAAAATCATTCTTTGTTTCAGGGATTCGGTCAGGAGTTTTTTCGGCTCGGCCTGAGTACCCGATTCGCGGAACTGGAATTCTCTGTCAAATAGCTTCGTTCGAGCGCCGGCTTCGGGGGGCGGCTCCAACGCCCCTCGCCCTGCCGTGTCCGTTCCGCACGTCGACGTGAACGCGGACGGATGCCGAGCGAGACAAGCGAGAAGTTGCAAAAATAACGCATGTCGAGGAGGAATTCCGGAGTTTTTGGTTGTATCTTAATGTCTGCAGCGCCTGGATGATTTACAAAATTGGCATCATTTCCAACCGGTAGTTTGGTGCTATTGTAATGTGTTGAGTTTTGCGGTGGCATACTCTCGAGCGTTTGTTTTCTTGACGTCTGCAGGGGTTGAGCGTTTGTTTGTTTTGCTTGACGTCTGCAGGGCTTGAACGAATGAAACACGTAAAAGTCTTCGGGGGGCGGTTCCAACGGGCAAATGTCTTCGGGGGGCGGCTCTAACGCCCCTCGCCCTTCCTTATCCGTTGGGCACCTCGATGTGAACGCGGATGGATGCTGAGCGAGACAAGGAGGAAGTTGCAAAAATATTGTATTTTGATGAGGTAATCTTGCAACTTCGGTTGTATCTCAACGTCTTGAGGGTCTGGAAAATTTTCGAAATTGGCATCATTTCCAAACGGTAGGTAGTTGGTACCGGGGGATGACTCTGCTTGTGGCGCCGTGTCCTGGTGGTGTGCATGCGGTGCTGTATATCGGTCTATCCGATGCCGTTTCAGGATTCTCGCCCAACGAAAGCGTGTGATTGGTAGATATCCTGGAAGCTTGTAAACTTCGCGATTTGATTATGAGAGAGACAGATCGCCGAATATCTAATATGTCCCTATTTGAAGCCGCCATTTCTCTATAAACTCCCTGAGTTCGAATTGACCAATAAACGGGCTCCGGGCTCGAACAACACGAACCCACAACCCAGACCATATACAGCCCATAAAACACATCACACTACGCACAGCTTGCAGTCCAAGAGCATCCAAAAAACTATCTCCAGCCAACTTCGACGAGCTCATATGTTGCACTCCGATGCGCAGCCCGCACGAGAAGGTGAGACGGTCGCCGCGCCTTGGTAAGCAGGGCCCGATTTGAATTTTCCGTATGTTGATTTATAGAAAGTATTTAGAGAAGTTTGCGAGTTGCTGAGTTTCCCTGTGGCATGCGACGCGCATAGCGGGTGCGCCTTCCTCTAACGGCAGGTGGAAACCCACCGTCGAAGGAGTAAAAAATGTACAGGCGCAGGCAAATCCCGCACTACCCAGGTCAAAGACAGAGCAAAAAAGAGCTGCCGATTCCTGGGTGGCTATCTCACCTTCTTGGTTGAACCTTATAGGGTTCAGTCGAAGAAGGCCGGCAAGCTGGGTGGCTATCTCACCTTCTTGGTTGAACCTTATAGGGTTCAGTCGAAGAAGGCCGGCAAGTCCATAGTGTTGACTAAACCGAAGGGGCGAGATTCACACAAAGTCTGCGTTCTGCAGATGCACGAAAACTGGTACACAAACGAAAGTGTATGGAGCTTGAGCTTTTTTTACCCGGATCTCCAGGATCTGAAGAAGAAAAATAAATGCGACGCGCATGCTAAAATCCCATCACTTCTGTGAGCTTGTGGAGAACGCGGCTCTGGCAACGCACCGTTCGTGTCATCTTGCACCATGAGATCTTAAGTCTACGAGTACTTCAAGGGGCTCACGACGCACCCAGCGCACAACAAGATGCAACACACCCAGACATCACAAACGTGCTCACAGCCCCAGCTATCACGATGCCCGTCACCGCCGTGTCTCACTCGTGCGTACACTCGGGGTGTAGGTGACACATAATCGGAGGCAGGCTTTGGTCAGCTCTCGACAATCCCGGGTAAACGGGATCTGTATCTGTATACCAGGCATCTGTATGCCCCAGGCTAGCAACACAGGCAAGCAGCCACAAACAGTACATCACCGATCACAAGCATCAAATATACATGGGAGTGAATGCAGTCATTGCCACTGCTGTGTCGCTGCTGTATACCGGTATACGAGTACAGGCAACCACCACTGAATGGCGTTGCGACCCTCACCCCAGCATGAGCCACATGACCTACATGAGCTACTAGACACAAATTTTCCGGCTTGAGCTTGAAGTCTAGGCTACCAACAGGGCGGCATAGCTCATCTGTCAGCGGGAGATGTTGTCAAAGCTTGAGTTATACCAGTAGAAGATAGCTCGACTGCACATATCATACGTGTCCAGGGTGAGCTGGCTATAGGAGGTGGCTCGTGCACATGTTTTCAAGGCGTGAGCAAATAGACTAATAATAGTCTACACGATAGATGAGCTACGGCTACCTCGTACTTACTGCTGTGTACGGTATCAGGTAGCCAATGAGCTGTCCTGCGTGTGGATCATCCATCTGAAGATGTTGTCAAAGCTTGAGCTATACCAGTAGAGCATAGTTCGTCTGCACATATCATGTGCGCCCAGAGTGAGCTGGCTGTAGAAGGTGGCTCATCTGCACATGTTTTGAAGGCATGAGCTATGGTACACGATAGTGTCCTGGGCGTGGAAGTTTACCATATTACGAGATTTGCGCCAGCTACCTATGCACCCGTGCCAGGTATCTGTCAGCCCTTGCTTGGGTATCTCGCAAAAGAGTTCCCCCAGAGAGCCCACCTCGGAGGATCCTTCACCTCCTTTCCTAAACGCGCGTGGCTCAGCAGCGAATTCGTGTGTTCAGCTCCAAGCAAGCTCCGAGAAGGGTGAGAAGAGAGTGGCAGTAGACAGAGACTAACGGAGACGATCATTTCGGGGTCGCAAGCAGATTTCTCACGTTCTGAAACCGCCATACTTTCTCTGCCAACTCCCTATTTTCAAACAGCCGACTTCGAGAAATCCAGAAGTCCACAACGCAGAACAAACAACAACCACACCAGACGACTCAGGAGCATTCGCTGAGCACTCACGATCCACGATGGCGACTGTCGGCCTCGCCCTGCGTTCGGCTGTGCGGATGCTGAAGGTGAACCGGTGGTTACCCCTCGTCGACGGGACCTGTGCAGAGAAATACCACATGCGTTGATTTGGAGTTTGTCGCTGAGACTTGGCATCGTTGCGCCGCATTTCATGTGCTCTAGACTAAACCTGCTGTGTATCCTGTACCAGGTAGTCTATGTCAGTGGAAGCCTTGTTGGTTGTTGCATCGCATCGTGTCACCTGTCATCATGATTCTGCTCGCAGAGGGTCACACTCGACCGGCATGCAGCACACCCAGACATCACAGACACGCCGAGTGCCGTAGCCCCTCGCTACCACGAGGAGACTCGTCGCCGCCGTGTCTCGCTCGGGCGCACGCTCGGGGTTATACGTAGGGGGTGCAGAACGAACCTCAAACCTTAGGCAAGCCAGCTACCGTTAAGTTTTACGTACTGGTATCATATTAATAGTACCCTGGTACCACGCAAGACAGCACACTACTGCTAGTACCTGAAGAGCATTCCCTATGGGATGAATTACTGAGGCGAGTCTCTCCACGTCAAGTTGGGCACACCCAACGAAAAAGTGGATTCGGGGAGGTCAATTATTAACAATAATAATAGTCGAGATGTTTCTATTATGACGCATCGCTCGGCCTTTGCACCCCCTCCACTACTGCCGAGAAAATCAGCTAAGAAAATCGTCGGAGCGGGGTGTGCCATCTGTTCATATAATAGTTGCTGCATGTTGCCGATCGATACCTGGTATACGGTAACTTTTTGACCTGTCTCTTGGGGCTTTTATTATATTTCCAAACGCGTCGACAAGAAGCAAAGGGGGCTTCTGGAGCATGTATCTAGTCTACTTGTGGGGTAGGGAGGTGCGTCCTATTATTAATAGTAGCTGCAATATGGAAGGAGCTGAATGACGTGACACCGTGCAGCATCTGGTGATGGTTGATACTGCTGCCCTATCGTACGGTCTCGCAAAAATAATATTAGTATTGGACGCTTGGTCGCACTCACAAACTCGTCGATTTTTGGTTGCCCTTTTGCTTGTTGTACACTCGTGTGTCCCACAAGGGGGTATGATTTTGTATGATATTTGATAGTAGATAAAACTCAACGTTCGCCTTCTTGGTTCATCAAAAGCAAGTCAGCTCGTCAAAAGCAAGTCAGAACAAGACACCAATTTAAGGATCAGTTGTAGTGGCCTTTTAAGTTGATTCCGGCAGGCCTGTACAGGAATCCATGGCTTGGTGGCTCGGTGGCCAGCCTCGCAGACTTGTCAGCATGTCAGCCAGATACAATCTTCACGACAACAACGATAACAGCGACAACAATGACAAGCGCGCTACCTATGGCGCGTGTGCTATTCATGGGACATACATTTGGCTTACGAGAAAAAACACAGACACAGGAGACCAGGTTCACCTTATTGCTGCTGAGAGAAAATCCTCCCCGAGAAAAAATCGTACCAGAGTTACGAAAATGCACCATGAACGTGTGGTATCATGCTACAACAACAACCCACACCAAAATCAAGCCAAGACCAGGCGAAGATAACGATTCTCAACAGACAGTTGTACTTTTTTAACTGGTTACATTTTTCCACACTAATACTAACTAAGTTTGTCCCCCGAAACAGTGCTATTGAGCCTCGTACTGCCGCTGTACCCCCGTACCACAAGAATATTTTACCTTGAGTACGAGAAAATATTCGCAAGTATTCGAGTATGATAATTGTATCATATACCCTGCGCTGGGTACCACATGTACGTATGTATGCGGTATAAGTCCTGCTGCTGGACTGCTGGTGGTGGTGCTGCTGTCTTGTATATATGCCGGTCGCCCCGGTGGCGTATCAGGTTATCCTCGAGCCTGGTATAGGTCGGTTTCGTGAGTTCGAATCCCCCGAGTGCATACTCGTATAAATTCGTGGGGAATTTTTCTTGCGCACAAATTGACTGGCGGAAAGCGCGAGAGCGTGAGTTATAGCAACACTCGATGAAAAATCGACGAGCAGTGGGATTGCTGAACCCTATGCGCGATAAAAAGTGAAGGCAAGAACCGGGGGGGAGAAGGAACGACACCTGTGACCACGGCCTGTCCAGAAGCTGGAAAGTAGATATGTGTGAAGAAATAGAATATACCAGGTATATGTATACTCGTGTACACCAGGTATACCTTACTGGATACAGTAACAGGTATCACACAAAAAGTGCTACCTCTATCGTAAACGCATGCTACGATAGAGGTATACCGTTTATTGGCGAAATGTTTTCTGAATGACGGGGCTCCTTAACCCAAAATCGTCGGAAGTACGCCATTTTTTGGCGTGATTCTCGTCGTGTACCCAGGCCATGGGAGTTTTCATCCGGTGTAGTATCATAACAGCAGTATTTTTTTTTGTTCTTCAAATCAGTTTATGAGAGAGCTCTCAAATTGGGGAACCTCAGAAAAAAAGTGCAACACCTCTCTCGTATAGCACGCGTCGGTACCAGGTACCTGCTGCTGTAGTACAGGGTGTACAGGGTGTGCTGCCAGTATACTTGAGAAATACCGATGCGGCGCACTCTTTGGTCCACAGTGCTCACAGTACAACGACGTCCAAAATACAGATTGCATGCCCCAGCGTGCCCCGGTAATCGCAAGGCCATCTTGCCAGTACAACTTACTTGTTATTCGAAACTATTTATGGTTGATGGTCACTGGTGTGTACGGCACGAATATTAACTAACGCAAACTGTAACCCCAACTCAATCAACCACGGACACCTGGTTGCTCTCTTCGCCTCGCACACAGCTGTGCTGCAACCATCGTAGTGTCGTCTAAGTGATGAGGTCCTTCTCATTCGCTCGATACGGATAATACAACGCGGAACGGGTTGTCTTGTTCCGTCACACCGTATTTTAGTCGCAGATCCAGGCGCGACCTCTCGCGGTGCTCTGAATAGTTTTCGGCGCGGTGTCAATTGGAAACTCGCATTCACTCGTATGAATAATAACTCCTTCCAACTCCAATATTTTCCTCTCCTAAATCCAAGTGTATTGTCCCATGAACCGGGCATTTAGTGCTAAAAGAGCGGGGTTTCTTGTTCCCGTTCCACTCGCATTTTAATCCATTTGACTCGAAGGTACCTTTGCGACAATTCGCCACCCTAGAAGTGGCTGGGCCGGTCGACAAACGCGCCCGACAAGGGGCTGGGGGGGGGGCACCAACACGAAGAATTAAGACCCTGCAAGCGCCGGCGGAGCCGGAGCACCGACCTACCAAGGTGAGAGCAAGACTTGATAGTCATACCATTGCTGCAAAAGGAACATGTAGAATGTCTTTTCGTGCAAGAATGTGTTGGTAAAGGTAAATGGTGCAGATGTTACGTTACAAAACGGCATATCGTATATACCGTGATGTAGCTGGGCATTCGTGGTGCAAGAAGCGTTTTGATCATTTTTTCGTGAAATATCATACAGTATATATGACAATTCATATACGTATATACCTGGCGTGTACCATGTTAGGTGTGTTGTATTGGTGCTACGAATTACCTTTCAATACGTGTAACATTAAAATCCAAAACTTGGTAACCATATATTTTGACCCCCTTCCCTCTCCTCCCCTCCCTTTTCCCCTCCCCTCCCGTCCCCTCCCCTCCCGTCCCCTCCCCTCCCCTCCCCTCCCCTCCCGTCCCCTCCCCTCCCCTCCCCTCCCCTCCCCTCCCCTCCCCTCCCCTCCCCTCCCCTCCCCTCCCCTCCCCTCCCCTCCCCTCCCCTCCCCTCCCCTCCCCTCCCCTCCCCTCCCTTTCCTTCCCCTCCCCCCCCCTCCCTCCCTTCCGCTCCCCTCCCCTCCGCTCCCCTCCCCTCCCCTCCCCTTCGCCCCCATTATCCCAACATCGTTGACCAACACCGCCTTATTAACCATAAAGTCGCCGGGTAGCGCCCTGGCGTATTTCAGGGACGCAGGAATGGGGAAAATGGTCCCATGCCGGGAAGCCTCCAGCATGGCTCTTCAGGCCGTTGAGGACGCTGGACAGTGGGACTGGGCGGTGGCTCTTCGAGAGGCCACATGCCCTATGGGTGGGTTAAACCCTTTCGCCGAGGTAGTGGCCCACCTCGACGCGGAGGTCGCTGCGGCGGTAAAGAGAGGAGCGGAGGGAGGGGAGGGTGCAGTGGGGGCGGCTGGGGGAGTGGAAGGAGCGGGGTTGGAGGGGGGGGGGGGGTAGCGATGGCGGCGGCAGCGTCAATGCTGCTTTCATTCCGGGAATGGGTTACGTTGGATCGTTCTACGCCCACGATCTGGGCAGCAGCAGCAGCACGGGCAGGGGCAGCAGCAAGAGCAACAACAAGTAGTAGTTCCCGGGGGGACCCTTGCTTGCGATCAGTATTGGCGTGGTCTGGTCTTGGCCAGTGCTAGGGACATGGGCGTTGTGCTGGTACTGGTGTGGAGTGAGGGGGGGGTGAGCGGTGGTGTTGGTAGGGAGCCAGGGCATGCGAGGGTTGGTCGACGTTCTGTTAGTTTGTAATACAATTAGAAGTATCAAAAGTAGCCACGACCAACAACGACACGATTTATGCGTATAATTTGATGTAGAACAACCCCTTCGTGGTTGTTAACGAGGCTTGTTGTGCATGAGTAAAAGTAGGCGATGGGGGAGGATGGAAACAACACAGGAATGTTTGTATGTACTGTTTGTATGTAGATGGGTGGGTGGGTGGCTCTTGCTGTGCTGTCTTTTCGTTCCCAATTGAGCTACTCACCAGGTGGATGTTTAGACGACTAGTGTAGACATTCAAATATGATGCGACGTGTATGCTTTGATGTTGTTCTTGCTGTGCTGTATTTTCGATTTTTCGCTTCCAAATAAGGAATGGATCAAGTACATATTTATGTGTATAGTTTAGATATTTACGCGATGAGACTTGTATGTTTTGATGTTGTGCTGTCGTGTGCTGTCGTGTGCTGTCGCTATGTATAAGGTGGGGTAGTCTTGGGTGGCTGCGAGAGGAAAAAAAGTGGATGGGGGGCGGTCAGTCCAGCAGTCAAACCGCAGCCTCTTGCCTTGTGTTGTTGTGTTTATTATACTATTAAACCTAGGTTGCATTATTCTACTAGTTTTAGTGCGGGGGTGCGTGGGTGGGAGTGTGGGTGAGTGGATGCGTGGGTAGGAGGATGGGTGGGTGACGATGCAGAGTCAAACGAGATGGTGCTGACCTCTTCAGCTCGTTTTAGTTTCGAAAGAAGTTTTTAGCCTGGTACAAAACTATATACTTCGAAGTACATAGTTTAGACATTCGTACGTACGACTGGTATATATATATATCTTTTGATGTTATCATTGTTGCGCTGTCGTGTGCTGTCGTGAGGTATTCTACTGTAGGACGCTTTCTTCCCCCGAAGGGAGAGGCGGAACTTGGGGGTGGCGGTCAGAGAAACAAGCTTAATAACGAAAAACGAGCCATAACGCCTACCAGGTATATAGTATACTTCGTAAACCCCTTCCCCCCCACTCTTTCTCTTTCGTGGTGAAAAAGGTTTCCAGTCTATTTTTTACTCCGGCCAAAATGATCCCAGACTGAGTCTAAATAGTTCGTGCCCCCAAAACCATGGCTGCAGTTCTGAAGGAGATAGTGGCGGGTGCCTTCTCATGATGCCGCGTTTCTTGTGTTGACCCTGTTGGGGGCCATGTGGAGCGGCCAAAAAACGGAGAGTGTGGGTGCGGTCTTACCCACCGGCTATGCCTAGCAAGAGCGCGCAGCCGTACAATCGTCAGACCATACCGCGGGAGTGCACAAAGCGCATGCATGCTTATGATATGATAGCTTCTAACGTTTTGGTTCGGACACAGCCCCCTATAATGAATACCTGGTACCCTATACTAGACACTCTATGATAAATCCCTTATACTAACTTCCGTACAATACCCCGGTAGCTCGGCCTGCTTCGTGTAATCGGCGTTATTACTCCTTTGAAGCACCAAGGGGGTGGACGCTTTCGGAGCCCACGTATAGCGACCAAAAAACGTCACGTGGGTGTTATTTTATCCAGAGTCTGGGAAAAGAGTGCACCATCTGCAAAGATAGCTCCTTCGCGGCCCGAGCATGGTGCAGGTCCTTACGTTGAGGTTCGGACTGGTTCGGACTCACACCCTACAGCGAATACCTCGGCAACTAGATCTGCTTCGTGCGGCCGACGCTGTCATCGCCACTACCTGTTTTCGACATATTTTCTCTTCAAGTCCCATAGAAGGGGTCAACCGCGGGTTTCCCGTCCTGTTGTTAGAGGCGGGTTTCCAATATTTTGCCCTTTCGGGGCCCAATAAACGGGACCAAAACAGTCGAGATGCCCGGTCTTACATAATATACCAAGCGTCTACTACTACTACCAATACTACTACTACTACTACTACTACTACTACTACTACTATTACTACTATTACTACTACTACTACTACTACTACTACTACTACTACTACTACTATTACTACTACTACTAGTGTCACGGCACGTGTCGTGCAACTCCTTGGGCTATACTCTACCGTCGTTCTACTGTATGGTTAGCTCGGAACGTAAACATACCAACCCCTACACCAGTACAAATTGAGTACAACCACCCCCCCAGGCCAGCACCAGCAGCCCGCTTCGCTTCGTGTGGTCGAGAACCTTGCAATCGCAGGTTTTATTTTCTTCGATAGGTTCTCATCTGGCTTCCCAAGAGGGCTCATGGTGGCATTTCCCGCATCCAGTCACTGGTTTCCGGTCTTGACCCGTTCACAGTTTACCACACCGCACGCCACATGGTTTTGGGAGGTTAAGCACTCGGAATTACTACTCCTGTGGTTTAATGTAGCGTCATCCTTGCCGTGGTTCAAGGGCTGTTTACGGGTTTCCCAAGTTGATGGTAGGGATTCCCATGTTAATGGTGGGGCAGACCCACACAAAAAATACCGACAAACGACGTAGAATTAGAGTCGGGTCGCGTTTGTGTAGAGTGGTAAACGTTTTTCTTGTGAGATGGGACTTCAGTGTCAATAGTTATATCTTCTCTCTCGAGACTGACGGAGACGGCCTTCAGTGTTGGTCGTGTTAGTAGGTTGGGGACAAAGGGGGGCCTGGTTCAAACAGATCAAAGACGTTGAAAATCGAAAATTGTGGGCATTAATCCCAGTCTGGTTCTGGTAGAAAAAAAGGCAGATACCAAGCCCTGGCTGTACAGAATGGGGCTGGAGTAGCTAGCCCGTTGTCTACGTTACAAGAGGCCCCTCACGCGCGTGTCATCTACATCCAACTGTCTGCCTTTAACGAATACCTACTCCAAAATCGCCGGTCATCGTGCCAACCATTCCATAGCCTGCCCACGCACTGCGACGCATAGCTCTACTGGATTCATGCACCACTATCAATAGTCTCTAATTTTTGACCCTGCATAATATCCGATGACACCATTTAGTGCCGCAATACATATAAATATATATAAAATCCTTCTTTGGTGTCAGGTATTTGGTCAGGAGTTTTTTGTCTCGGCCAAAGTATGCGATTCGCGGAACTGGAATTCTCGGTCATATATAGCTTGGTTCGAGCGCCGCCTTCGGGGGGCGGCTCCAACGCCCCTCGCCCTTCCGTGTCCGTTCCGCACATCGACGTGAACGCGGACGGATGCCGAGCGAGACAAGCGAGAAGTTGCGAAAATACCGCATGTCGAGGAGGAATTTCGGAGATTTCGGATGTATCTTTAGACTATGTCTGGAACGCCTGGATGATTTACAAAATTGGCATCATTTCCAAACGGTACGTGATAATGTTTGGAATTTTGCGGTGGCATACTCTCGAGCGTTAGTTTCTCTGCTGTACTTTTTTACTAGTTCGTTTGGTTTCTTGCCCGGCCTTTTTATTGCTTTTGTTTCTGCTCGTTTTGCCAGCTGGAAATTCATTTTTTTAGTGTGGGTTCACCTAAAACGTGACACAAGTTACCGACGATATCCAACAACTTCGCGGCACAAATTACCGACGGCAAGACGTTTCGTGACAAAGTAGCTCCCAAATCATGATAGTTTCACGTAACATAATCTCGAGACAAAACCAATCAGGTAGAGCCGTCTCTTCGGCCTTTGGCCCTGGCTTTAGCATGGCCGCTGACACTCCAGGCAGCCTCTGCTGTAGGCATGAACGAGTGCGGTTGATTCGCAGCGAACTATCCCGCTGTGCTCGCTTCTATGTGGCCACTGTCCACGCCATTTCATGTCACCCCCCTTCTGTTTTGAGCTCGTCGTCGTGCCGTCGAGGCACGAGGAAACCCTTACGTACTGGGTGAGAACAGCAGTATGTACGACGAGCATGAACGCCAATTGACGACATTGGCAAACACACAACATCAGGTGCAGCAGCAGTAGCCGAAGGGCGAAACTTCTAGCACATACTGCAGCAACTAGTAGCAACCAGAACCACAGCAGATAGCTCAAAATGCAGTACGAGTGCAGTTGGCAAGTTTAGTTGTACACGCATCACTCTGTCCAATATATAACAGAATCTCGAGACAAAACCAAGCAGGTAGAAGAGCCGTCTCTTCGGCCTTTGGCCCTGGCTTTAGCACGGCCGCTGACACTCCAGCAAGCCTCTGCTGTAGGCATGAACGAGTGCGGTTGATTCGCAGCGAACTATCCCGCTGTGCTCGCTTCTATGTGGCCATTGTCCATGCCATTTCATGTCACCTCCCTTCTGTTTTGAGCTCGTCGTCGTGCCGTCGAGGTACGAGGAAACCCGTACGTACTGGGTGAGAACAGCAGTACGTACGACAAGCATGAACGCCAACTGACAACATGGGCAAACACACAACATCAGGTGCAGCAGCAGTAGCCGAAGGGCGAAACTTCTAGCACATACTGCAGCAACTATGATAGTAGCAACCAGAACCACAGCAGATAGCTCAAAGTGCAGTACGAGTGCCGTTGGCAAGTTTAGTCGTACACGCATCACTCTGTCCAATATATGACAACCGTTTTACGTTCATATTGATGGAGAAAAAAATATTACATTTCCTGTAAGAATGATACGTCGTACGAGCGGACGTTCTGACTCTGGTGTGCTGCTGCCGTGAGACCATCGAGCACACCGCATGTGTTACCCAAACAAGAGCCAACAAGAGGCAGCGCACAGGGGCCCCCAACACAGAGACACGTGACAACCACGGCCAGCTGTCGATCGCGTAATTCGCCGGTAGTCCGTGCTTCGGTGGGTGTATCGGAAGTCGTTCGTAGTACTGCTGTAGATCGTCAAAAAAGCACGTGGCATCCCGTTCTGGTGGCAGACTCGCCAGTAGACCCCCCAAAATGTATTTACCTTTTCTTTTTCTTGGCCCCATGCACCCATTTCCTTTCCTTTCTCTTCTTGGTTGTTTTTTTTTTCCAATTGACTGGCGTCTGTTGTGCGTATGCGTAGTGATAGATACTACGTGTAATATATACGTGGTAGTCTTTCTTGGGTGGCAAGCGGTATAGTCGGTTTTTCCAGACGCGAGTAATGCGACGTAAGCACCGGTATGGACCTGGCACATCGTAGACTGAATCCCGATTTTACTTTTATATGTTTCTGGTGGAGGCATGAATTGCGTCAGCTGTGATTTATGCGTGTACCACCTTTGGTTTGTGTTTTTCCCCTAGGGTATTCCTCAGCTCCAGAGTGACTGGAGCCTGTCCTGTGACCACGGACTTGATTATGCGAGTTAATGTGAGAACAACAACAACAACTGAAATGTTGCCTGTTTCTTGACCTTTCAGCTGCTTCCTGCGAATTTGGTTTTTCTGCCAACACGATTTTGAACTTTTTCGCGATTTTTTTCTTCTTTTTGTCTAGTAAGTTTAACTTCCTACCATTTGCCGCTAATTTGCCACCTGTGCATTAGTTGCGGAACGGTCCAGCTTTAGCTTTTCTTTGATTACCACCATTTGTTTTGTACTTGACGAAGCTTCATCGGCTGAGATCTGGGCTTGGCTCATCAGCTCGACACCGCCCAGCACCCCATCGCAGCGCTATAGCTTACGGCAACGAAGCGCCGTGCAGTGCCCTGCGATGCCCTGCGGCTCAGCTCAGCAGCGCACCGCAGCGCAGCGCTAGCTCAGTAGAGCGAAGCGCTATGCTTTGCCGTGCTCTGCCGTCGCGGTCGTTCGTCATTCATGATATCTAAAACTCCGCGTACGCTGATATTTAGGTATTTGGCGCTTCATTCTATAAATATCGCGTCAACCATCGTAATATCATACAATATAGGGGAGGGAATGTAATCTCTATGCAAAGATCTTGTTGTGTTTTAATCAATTGTCAGCCGGCCGCCCCGGTGGTCTAGTGGTTTTACCCTCGAATATTACTAACGTTTGGTTGTCCTTGAGTTCGACACCCACCACAATGACATTTGACTTAATTTGCAAAAATGCAAAAAAAAAAGGGATCAACTGCTGAGAGCGCCTAGCAGCGTGGGTAGGTACAATTCGACGCGAGTCGACGAGGGAAGAAAATGCTGGATTCTCCTGGCGGTAAAAATGAAAGCACGTGCCGAAGAGGGGAGGGAGGAGGAGGGCCCGCTATGTGACCCCGGATCTGAGTTACTATTGGGAGGGAGCGCGAGAGTGGTGCGAGGATAATAAATGGGATGAAGAAAAAAAAATGTTGCAAAGGTATATTGTTATTACTACCAGTAAATAATATGTCAGTCTCTAGGAAATACGCACGGCACTATCAGCAGTCGTCATGGTAGAGACACTCCGGGTATTATGTAGTGAGGGGACGCGTCCGATTTCGACAACGTGAAAGCACCCACGAAGAAAAGACAGCAGACACACATATCCCGCCTTCCCCAGAAAAAACAGAGAAGAAGCGCTACGCCAACCTCCCGCACGAGCAAAGTCACCCCCGGACCAATCTTAGACAACGCCGCCTCAACGAGAGATCGCCCTCCTCTTCTTCGTTTTCCTCCTCGCCCGCGACCACGCAGACCAATCAATGCGACAGCCTTCACGTAACAAACAAAGCAATCTTCTTCCAAAACCTCGCCGGCTGACATGTCCCCATGTCGACGTTTGATGCAAACCGACTTTGCATTCTGTCGACTTCGAACCTCCATTGCCACTGGGACAGGAGTTCAGTCTCTTCATTAATGCCAAGGCCTCTTTTGTTTCGCCTAAAGGCGACGCAGGTTCTCAATAATACTCTTTTCGGTATTTTTGTTTGATAGACGCCAACTTTTACTTGACGGCGCATTTAACATAGTTTGTTTTTGTTGTATAATATTACATTTTTTCTTTTGTCAAAGCATGACCTTCATAATCCCATGTTCGTATTAAACTCTTGGCATTACTTTAAAGTTCAATGCATGCCAAATCGGACAGCTACACCTTAAGTTGTCGAAGTGCTGCCCTGCCCTACCCGAAGCATGGGCGCCGGCGAATGCCGGCGCCCATGCGGAGCCCTTGTATAAATATATATAGAATCATTCCTTGAATATCGAGTCATTCCTTGGTGTCATGGACTTTGGTCAGGAGTTTTTTGTCTTGGCCGAAGTATGCGATTCGCGGAACTAAAATTCTCGGTCGAATATGGCTTGGTTCGAGCGCCGCCTTCGGGGGGCGGCTCCAACGCCCCTCGCCCTGCCGTGTCCGTTCCGCACATCGACGTGAACGCGGACGGATGCCGAGCGAGACAAGCGAATGTCGAGGAGGAATTTTGGAAAAATTGTTGAATCTTAATGGCTGCAACGCCTGAATGATTTACAAAATTGGCATCATTTCCAAACGGTACGTGATAATGTTTGGAATTTTGCGGTGGCATACTCTCGAGCGTTAGTTTCTCTGCTGTACTTTTTTACTAGTTCGTTTGGTTTCTTACTCGGCATTTTATTGCTTTTGTTTCTTCTGCTCGTTTTGCCAGCTGGAAATTCAATTTTTTAGTGTGGGTTCACCTGAAACGTGACACAACTTACCGACGATATCCAACAACTTCGTTACACAAATTACCGACGGCAAGACGTTTCGTGACAAAATAACTCCCAAATCATGATACTTTCACGTAACAGAATCTCGAGACAAAACAAAGCACGTAGAGCCGTCTCTTCGGCCTTTGGCCCTGGCTTTAGCACGGCCGCTGACACTCCAGGCAGCCTCTGCTGTAGGCATGAACGAATGCGGTTGATTCGCAGCGAACTATCCCACTGTGCTCGCTTCTATGTGGCCATTGTCCATGCCATTTCATGTCACCTCCCTTCTGTTTTGAGCTCGTCGTCGTACGGTTGAGGTACGAGGAAACCCGCACGTACTCGGTGAGAACAGCAGTATGTACGACGAGCATGAACGCCAACTGACGACATTGGCAAACACACAACAGCAGGTGTAGCAGCAGTAGCCGAAGGGCGAAACTTCTAGCACATAATGCAGCAACAAGTAGCAACCAGAACTACAGCAGATAGCTCAAAGTGCAGTGCGAGAGCCGTTGGCAAGTTTAGTCGTACACGCATCACTCTCAAGAGCCAACAAGAGGCAGGGCAGGGGCCCCCAACACAGAGACACGTGACAACCACGGCCAGCTGTCGATCGCGTAATTGGCCGGTAGTCCGTGCCTCGGTGGGTGTATCGGAAGTCGTTCGTAGTACTACTGCTGTAGACCGTCGAAAGACCACGTGACATGTGACATCCCGTTCTGGTGGCAGCCTCGCCAGTAGACCCCCCAAAATGTATTTACCTTTTCTTTTTCTTGGCCCCATGCACCCATTTCCTTTCCTTTCTCTACTTTGTTTTTTGTTTCTTTTTTCCAGTTGACTTGCGTCTGTTGTGCGTATGCGTAGTGATAGATACTACGTGTGATATATACGTGGTAGTCTTTTGGGTGGCAAGCGGTATAGTCGGTTTTCCCAGGCGCGAGTAATGAGACGTATGCACCGGTATGGACCTGGGACATCGTATACTGACTCCCGATTTCACTTTTACATGTTTCTGGTGGAGGCATAAATTGCGTCAGCTGTGATTCATGCGTGTACCACCTTGGGTTGTTTGTGTTTTCCCCTAGGGTATTCCTCTGCTCCAGAGTGACTGGAACCAGTCCTGTGACCACGGACTGGATTATGCGAGTTAATGTGAGAACAACAACAACTGAAATATTGCCTGTTTCTTGACCTTTCAGCTGCTTCCTGCAAATTTGGTTTTTCTGCCAACACGATTTTAAACCTTTTCGCGATTTTTTCTTTTTTTTTTCTAGTAAGTTGATTTGCCGCTGATTTGCCGCCTGTGCATTAGTTGCGGAACGGTCCAGCTTTAGCTTTTCTTTGATTACCACCATTTGTTTTGTAGTTGGCGAAGCTTCATCGGCTGAGATCTGGGCTTGGCTCATCAGCTCGACACCGCCCAGCACCCCATCGCAGCGCTATAGCTCACAGCAACGAAGCGCCGTGCAGTGCCCTGCGGCTCAGTTCAGCAGCGCACCGCAGCGCAGCGCTAGCTCAGCAGAGCGAAGCGCTATGCTTTGCCGTGCTCTGCCGTCGCGGTCGTTCGTTGTTCATGACATCTAAAACTCCGCGTACGCTGATATTTAGGTATTTGGCGCTTTATTTTATATCGCGTCAACCATCGTAATATCATACAATATGGGGGAGGGAATGTAATCTCTATGCAAAGATCCTGTTTTGTTTTAATCAATTGTCAGCCGGCCGCCCCGGTGGTCTAGTGGTTTTACCCTCGAATACTACTAACGTTTGGTTGTCCTTGAGTTCGACACCCACCACGATGAAATATGACTTAATTTGCAAAAATGCAATAAAAAAAAGGGATCAACTGCTGAGAGCGCCTGCTAGGTACAATTCGACGCGAGTCGACGAGGGAAGAAAATGCTCGATTCTCCTGGCGGTAAAAATGAAAGCACGTGATGAAGTGGGGAGGGAGGAGGAGGGCCCGCTATGTGACCCCGGATCTGAGTTACTACTGGGAGGGAGCGCGAGAATGGTGCGGGGATAATAAATGGGATGAAGAAAAAAAAATGTTGCAAAGAAAGGTATACCAGGTATGATTATTTCTACCAGTGAATAATATGTCAGTCTTTGGGGAAGTACGCACGGCACTATCAGCAGTTGTCATGGTAGAGACACTCCGGATATTATGTATTGAGGGGACGCGTCCGGTTTCGACAACGTGAAAGCACCCACGAAGAAAAGATAGCAGACACACATATCCCGCCTTCTCGAGAAAAAACAGAGAAGAAGCGCTACGCCAACCTCCCGTACGAGCAAAGCCACCCCCGCACCAATCTTAGACAACGCCGACGCAACGAGAGATCGCCCTCCTCTTCTTCGTTGTACTCCTCGCCCGCAACCACGCAGACCAATCAATGCGACAGCCTTCATGTAACAAACAAAACAACCTTCTTCCAAAACCTCGCCGGCTGACATGGCCCCATGTCGACGTTTGATGCAAACCGACTTTGCATCCTGTCGACTTCGAACCTCCATTGCCACGGGGACAGGAGTTCAGTCTCTTCATTAATGTCAAGGCCTCTTTTGTTTCGCCTAGAGGCGACGCAGGTTCTCAATAATACTATTTTCGGTATTTTTGTTTGAGAGACGCCAACTTTTACTTGACGGCGCATTTAACATAGTGTATTTCGCCTATCCTTGCCTTCTTTGTTGTATAATATTACGTTTTTTTTCTGTCAAATCATGACCTTCATAATCCCATGTTCGTATTAAACTCTTGGCATTACTTTAAAGTTCAATGCATGCCAAATCGGACAGCTACACCTTAAGTTGTCGAAGTGCTGCCCTGCCCTACCCGAAGCATGGGCGCCGGCGAATGCCGGCGCCCATGCGGAGCCCTTGTATATATATATATAAAATCATTCTTTGTTTCAGGGATTCGGTCAGGAGTTTTTTCGGCTCGGCCTGAGTACCCGATTCGCGGAACTGGAATTCTCTGTCAAATAGCTTCGTTCGAGCGCCGGCTTCGGGGGGCGGCTCCAACGCCCCTCGCCCTGCCGTGTCCGTTCCGCACGTCGACGTGAACGCGGACGGATGCCGAGCGAGACAAGCGAGAAGTTGCAAAAATAACGCATGTCGAGGAGGAATTCCGGAGTTTTTGGTTGTATCTTAATGTCTGCAGCGCCTGGATGATTTACAAAATTGGCATCATTTCCAACCGGTAGTTTGGTGCTATTGTAATGTGTTGAGTTTTGCGGTGGCATACTCTCGAGCGTTTGTTTTCTTGACGTCTGCAGGGGTTGAGCGTTTGTTTGTTTTGCTTGACGTCTGCAGGGCTTGAACGAATGAAACACGTAAAAGTCTTCGGGGGGCGGTTCCAACGGGCAAATGTCTTCGGGGGGCGGCTCTAACGCCCCTCGCCCTTCCTTATCCGTTGGGCACCTCGATGTGAACGCGGATGGATGCTGAGCGAGACAAGGAGGAAGTTGCAAAAATATTGTATTTTGAGGAGGTAATCTTGCAACTTCGGTTGTATCTCAACGTCTTGAGGGTCTGGAAAATTTTCGAAATTGGCATCATTTCCAAACGGTAGGTAGTTGGTACCGGGGGATGACTCTGCTTGTGGCGCCGTGTCCTGGTGGTGTGCATGCGGTGCTGTATATCGGTCTATCCGATGCCGTTTCAGGATTCTCGCCCAACGAAAGCGTGTGATTGGTAGATATCCTGGAAGCTTGTAAACTTCGCGATTTGATTATGAGAGAGACAGATCGCCGAATATCTAATGTGTCCCTATTTGAAGCCGCCATTTCTCTATAAACTCCCTGAGTTCGAATTGACCAATAAACGGGCTCCGGGCTCGAACAACACGAACCCACAACCCAGACCATATACAGCCCATAAAACACATCACACTACGCACAGCTTGCAGTCCAAGAGCATCCAAAAAACTATCTCCAGCCAACTTCGACGAGCTCATATGTTGCACTCCGATGCGCAGCCCGCACGAGAAGGTGAGACGGTCGCCGCGCCTTGGTAAGCAGGGCCCGATTTGAATTTTCCGTATGTTGATTTATAGAAAGTATTTAGAGAAGTTTGCGAGTTGCTGAGTTTCCCTGTGGCATGCGACGCGCATAGCGGGTGCGCCTTCCTCTAACGGCAGGTGGAAACCCACCGTCGAAGGAGTCAAAAATGTACAGGCGCAGGCAAATCCCGCACTACCCAGGTCAAAGACAGAGCAAAAAAGAGCTGCCGATTCCTGGGTGGCTATCTCACCTTCTTGGTTGAACCTTATAGGGTTCAGTCGAAGAAGGCCGGCAAGCTGGGTGGCTATCTCACCTTCTTGGTTGAACCTTATAGGGTTCAGTCGAAGAAGGCCGGCAAGTCCATAGTGTTGACTAAACCGAAGGGGCGAGATTCACACAAAGTCTGCGTTCTGCAGATGCACGAAAACTGGTACACAAACGAAAGTGTATGGAGCTTGAGCTTTTTTTACCCGGATCTCCAGGATCTGAAGAAGAAAAATAAATGCGACGCGCATGCTAAAATCCCATCACTTCTGTGAGCTTGTGGAGAACGCGGCTCTGGCAACGCACCGTTCGTGTCATCTTGCACCATGAGATCTTAAGTCTACGAGTACTTCAAGGGGCTCACGACGCACCCAGCGCACAACAAGATGCAACACACCCAGACATCACAAACGTGCTCACAGCCCCAGCTATCACGATGCCAGTCACCGCCGTGTCTCACTCGTGCGTACACTCGGGGTGTAGGTGACACATAATCGGAGGCAGGCTTTGGTCAGCTCTCGACAATCCCAGGTAAACGGGACCTGTATCTGTATACCAGGCATCTGTATGCCCCAGGCTAGCAACACAGGCAAGCAGCCACAAACAGTACATCACCGATCACAAGCATCAAATATACATAGGAGTGAATGCAGTCATTGCCACTGCTGTGTCGCTGCTGTATACCGGTATACGAGTACAGGCAACCACCACTGAATGGCGTTGCGACCCTCACCCCAGCATGAGCCACATGACCTACATGAGCTACTAGACACAAATTTTCCGGCTTGAGCTTGAAGTCTAGGCTACCAACAGGGCGGCATAGCTCATCTGTCAGCGGGAGATGTTGTCAAAGCTTGAGTTATACCAGTAGAAGATAGCTCGACTGCACATATCATACGTGTCCAGGGTGAGCTGGCTATAGGAGGTGGCTCGTGCACATGTTTTCAAGGCGTGAGCAAATAGACTAATAATAGTCTACACGATAGATGAGCTACGGCTACCTCGTACTTACTGCTGTGTACAGTATCAGGTAGCCAATGAGCTGTCCTGAGTGTGGATCATCCATCTGAAGATGTTGTCAAAGCTTGAGCTATACCAGTAGAGCATAGTTCGTCTGCACATATCATGTGCGCCCAGAGTGAGCTGGCTGTAGAAGGTGGCTCATCTGCACATGTTTTGAAGGCATGAGCTATGGTACACGATAGTGTCCTGGGTGTGGAAGTTTACCATATTACGAGATTTGCGCCAGCTACCTATGCACCCGTGCCAGGTATCTGTCAGCCCTTGCTTGGGTATCTCGCAAAAGAGTTCCCCCAGAGAGCCCACCTCGGAGGATCCTTCACCTCCTTTCCTAAACGCGCGTGGCTCAGCAGCGAATTCGTGTGTTCAGCTCCAAGCAAGCTCCGAGAAGGGTGAGAAGAGAGTGGCAGTAGACAGAGACTAACGGAGACGATCATTTCGGGGTCGCAAGCAGATTTCTCGCGTTCTGAAACCGCCATACTTTCTCTGCCAACTCCCTATTTTCAAACAGCCGACTTTGAGAAATCCAGAAGTCCGCAAGGCAGAACAAACAACAACCACACCAGACGACTCAGGAGCATTCGCTGAGCACTCACGATCCACGATGGCGACTGTCGGCCTCGCCCTGCGTTCGGCTGTGCGGATGCTGAAGGTGAACCGGTGGTTACCCCTCGTCGACGGGACCTGTGCAGAGAAATACCACATGCGTTGATTTGGAGTTTGTCGCTGAGACTTGGCATCGTTGCGCCGCATTTCATGTGCTCTAGACTATACCTGCTGTTGTATCCTGTACCAGGTAGTTTATGTCAGTGAAAGCCTTGTTGGTTGTTGCATCGCATCGTGTCACCTGGCATCATGAATCTGCTCGCAGAGGGTCACACTCGACCGGCATGCAGCACACCCAGACATTACAGACATGCCGAGTGCCGTAGCCCCTCGCTACCACGAGGAGACTCGTCGCCGCCGTGTCTCGCTCGGGCGCACGCTCGGGGTTATACGTAGGGGGTGCAGAACGAACCTCGAACCTTAGGCAAGCCAGCTACCGTTAAGTTTTACGTACTGGTATCATATTAATTCGTAGTACCCTGGTACCACGACGCAAGACAGCACACTACTGCTAGTACCTGAAGAGCATTCCCTATGGGATGAATTACTGAGGCGAGTCTCTCCACGTCAAGTTGGGCACACCCAACGAAAAAGTGGATTCGGGGAGGTCAATTATTAACAATAATAATAGTCGAGATGTTTCTATTATGACGCATCGCTCGGCCTTTGCACCCCCTCCACTACTGCCGAGAAAATCAGCTAAAAAAATCGTCGAAGCGGGGTGTGCCATCTGTTCATATAATAGTTGCTGCATGTTGCCGATCGATACCTGGTATACGGTAACTGTTTCACCTGTCTCTTGGGGCTTTTATTATATTTCCAAACGCGTCGACAAGAAGCAAAGGGGGCTTCTGGAGCATGTATCTAGTCTACTTGTGGGGTAGGGAGGTGCGTCCTATTATTAATAGTAGCTGCAATATGGAAGGAGCTGAATGACGTTACACCGTGCAGCATCTGGTGATGGTTGGTACTGCTGCCCTATCGTACGGTCTTGCAAAAATAATATTAGTATTGGACGCTTGGTCGCACTCACAAACTCGTCGAGTTTTGGTTGCCCTTTTGCTTGTTGTACACTCGTGTGTCCCACAAGGGGGTATGATTTTGTATGATATTTGATAGTAGATAAAACTCAACGTTCGCCTTCTTGGTTCATCAAAAGCAAGTCAGCTTGTCAAAAGCAAGTCAGAACAAGACACCAATTTAAGGATCAGTTGTAGTGGCCTTTTAAGTTGATTCCGGCAGGCCTGTACAGGAATCCATGGCTTGGTGGCTCGGTGGCCAGCCTCGCAGACTTGTCAGCATGTCAGCCAGATACAATCTTCACGACAACAACGATAACAGCGACAACAATGACAAGCGCGCTACCTATGGCGCGTGTGCTATTCATGGGACATACATTTGGCTTACGAGAAAAAACACAGACACAGGAGACCAGGTTCACCTTATTGCTGCTGAGAGAAAATCCTCCCCGAGAAAAAATCGTACCAGAGTTACGAAAATGCACCATGAACGTGTGGTATCATGCTACAACAACAACCCACACCAAAATCAAGCCAAGACCAGGCGAAGATAACGATTCTCAACAGACAGTTGTACTTTTTTAACTGGTTACATTTTTCCACACTAATACTAACTAAGTTTGTCCCCCGAAACAGTGCTATTGAGCCTCGTACTGCCGCTGTACCCCCGTACCACAAGAATATTTTACCTTGAGTACGAGAAAATATTCGCAAGTATTCGAGTATGATAATTGTATCATATACCCTGCGCTGGGTACCACATGTACGTATGTATGCGGTATAAGTCCTGCTGCTGGACTGCTGGTGGTGGTGCTGCTGTCTTGTATATATGCCGGTCGCCCCGGTGGCGTATCAGGTTATCCTCGAGCCTGGTATAGGTCGGTTTCGTGAGTTCGAATCCCCCGAGTGCATACTCGTATAAATTCGTGGGGAATTTTTCTTGCGCACAAATTGACTGGCGGAAAGCGCGAGAGCGTGAGTTATAGCAACACTCGATGAAAAATCGACGAGCAGTGGGATTGCTGAACCCTATGCGCGATAAAAAGTGAAGGCAAGAACCGGGGGGGAGAAGGAACGACACCTGTGACCACGGCCTGTCCAGAAGCTGGAAAGTAGATATGTGTGAAGAAATAGAATATACCAGGTATATGTATACTCGTGTACACCAGGTATACCTTACTGGATACAGTAACAGGTATCACACAAAAAGTGCTACCTCTATCGTAAACGCATGCTACGATAGAGGTATACCGTTTATTGGCGAAATGTTTTCTGAATGACGGGGCTCCTTAACCCAAAATCGTCGGAAGTACGCCATTTTTTGGCGTGATTCTCGTCGTGTACCCAGGCCATGGGAGTTTTCATCCGGTGTAGTATCATAACAGCAGTATTTTTTTTTGTTCTTCAAATCAGTTTATGAGAGAGCTCTCAAATTGGGGAACCTCAGAAAAAAAGTGCAACACCTCTCTCGTATAGCACGCGTCGGTACCAGGTACCTGCTGCTGTAGTACAGGGTGTACAGGGTGTGCTGCCAGTATACTTGAGAAATACCGATGCGGCGCACTCTTTGGTCCACAGTGCTCACAGTACAACGACGTCCAAAATACAGATTGCATGCCCCAGCGTGCCCCGGTAATCGCAAGGCCATCTTGCCAGTACAACTTACTTGTTATTCGAAACTATTTATGGTTGATGGTCACTGGTGTGTACGGCACGAATATTAACTAACGCAAACTGTAACCCCAACTCAATCAACCACGGACACCTGGTTGCTCTCTTCGCCTCGCACACAGCTGTGCTGCAACCATCGTAGTGTCGTCTAAGTGATGAGGTCCTTCTCATTCGCTCGATACGGATAATACAACGCGGAACGGGTTGTCTTGTTCCGTCACACCGTATTTTAGTCGCAGATCCAGGCGCGACCTCTCGCGGTGCTCTGAATAGTTTTCGGCGCGGTGTCAATTGGAAACTCGCATTCACTCGTATGAATAATAACTCCTTCCAACTCCAATATTTTCCTCTCCTAAATCCAAGTGTATTGTCCCATGAACCGGGCATTTAGTGCTAAAAGAGCGGGGTTTCTTGTTCCCGTTCCACTCGCATTTTAATCCATTTGACTCGAAGGTACCTTTGCGACAATTCGCCACCCTAGAAGTGGCTGGGCCGGTCGACAAACGCGCCCGACAAGGGGCTGGGGGGGGGGCACCAACACGAAGAATTAAGACCCTGCAAGCGCCGGCGGAGCCGGAGCACCGACCTACCAAGGTGAGAGCAAGACTTGATAGTCATACCATTGCTGCAAAAGGAACATGTAGAATGTCTTTTCGTGCAAGAATGTGTTGGTAAAGGTAAATGGTGCAGATGTTACGTTACAAAACGGCATATCGTATATACCGTGATGTAGCTGGGCATTCGTGGTGCAAGAAGCGTTTTGATCATTTTTTCGTGAAATATCATACAGTATATATGACAATTCATATACGTATATACCTGGCGTGTACCATGTTAGGTGTGTTGTATTGGTGCTACGAATTACCTTTCAATACGTGTAACATTAAAATCCAAAACTTGGTAACCATATATTTTGACCCCCTTCCCTCTCCTCCCCTCCCTTTTCCCCTCCCCTCCCGTCCCCTCCCCTCCCGTCCCCTCCCCTCCCCTCCCCTCCCCTCCCGTCCCCTCCCCTCCCCTCCCCTCCCCTCCCCTCCCCTCCCCTCCCCTCCCCTCCCCTCCCCTCCCCTCCCCTCCCCTCCCCTCCCCTCCCCTCCCCTCCCCTCCCCTCCCCTCCCCTCCCCTCCCTTTCCTTCCCCTCCCCCCCCCTCCCTCCCTTCCGCTCCCCTCCCCTCCGCTCCCCTCCCCTCCCCTCCCCTTCGCCCCCATTATCCCAACATCGTTGACCAACACCGCCTTATTAACCATAAAGTCGCCGGGTAGCGCCCTGGCGTATTTCAGGGACGCAGGAATGGGGAAAATGGTCCCATGCCGGGAAGCCTCCAGCATGGCTCTTCAGGCCGTTGAGGACGCTGGACAGTGGGACTGGGCGGTGGCTCTTCGAGAGGCCACATGCCCTATGGGTGGGTTAAACCCTTTCGCCGAGGTAGTGGCCCACCTCGACGCGGAGGTCGCTGCGGCGGTAAAGAGAGGAGCGGAGGGAGGGGAGGGTGCAGTGGGGGCGGCTGGGGGAGTGGAAGGAGCGGGGTTGGAGGGGGGGGGGGGTAGCGATGGCGGCGGCAGCGTCAATGCTGCTTTCATTCCGGGAATGGGTTACGTTGGATCGTTCTACGCCCACGATCTGGGCAGCAGCAGCAGCACGGGCAGGGGCAGCAGCAAGAGCAACAACAAGTAGTAGTTCCCGGGGGGACCCTTGCTTGCGATCAGTATTGGCGTGGTCTGGTCTTGGCCAGTGCTAGGGACATGGGCGTTGTGCTGGTACTGGTGTGGAGTGAGGGGGGGTGAGCGGTGGTGTTGGTAGGGAGCCAGGGCATGCGAGGGTTGGTCGACGTTCTGTTAGTTTGTAATACAATTAGAAGTATCAAAAGTAGCCACGACCAACAACGACACGATTTATGCGTATAATTTGATGTAGAACAACCCCTTCGTGGTTGTTAACGAGGCTTGTTGTGCATGAGTAAAAGTAGGCGATGGGGGAGGATGGAAACAACACAGGAATGTTTGTATGTACTGTTTGTATGTAGATGGGTGGGTGGGTGGCTCTTGCTGTGCTGTCTTTTCGTTCCCAATTGAGCTACTCACCAGGTGGATGTTTAGACGACTAGTGTAGACATTCAAATATGATGCGACGTGTATGCTTTGATGTTGTTCTTGCTGTGCTGTATTTTCGATTTTTCGCTTCCAAATAAGGAATGGATCAAGTACATATTTATGTGTATAGTTTAGATATTTACGCGATGAGACTTGTATGTTTTGATGTTGTGCTGTCGTGTGCTGTCGTGTGCTGTCGCTATGTATAAGGTGGGGTAGTCTTGGGTGGCTGCGAGAGGAAAAAAAGTGGATGGGGGGCGGTCAGTCCAGCAGTCAAACCGCAGCCTCTTGCCTTGTGTTGTTGTGTTTATTATACTATTAAACCTAGGTTGCATTATTCTACTAGTTTTAGTGCGGGGGTGCGTGGGTGGGAGTGTGGGTGAGTGGATGCGTGGGTAGGAGGATGGGTGGGTGACGATGCAGAGTCAAACGAGATGGTGCTGACCTCTTCAGCTCGTTTTAGTTTCGAAAGAAGTTTTTAGCCTGGTACAAAACTATATACTTCGAAGTACATAGTTTAGACATTCGTACGTACGACTGGTATATATATATGTTTTGATGTTATCATTGTTGCGCTGTCGTGTGCCGTCGTGAGGTATTTTACTTTAGGACGCTTTCTTCCCCCGAAGGGAGAGGCGGAACTTGGGGGCGGCGGTCAGAGAAACAAGCTTAATAACGAAAAACGAGCCATAACGCCTACCAGGTATATAGTATACTTCGTAAACCCCTTCCCCCCCACTCTTTCTCTTTCGTGGTGAAAAAGGTTTCCAGTCTATTTTTTACTCCGGCCAAAATGATCCCAGACTGAGTCTAAATAGTTCGTGCCCCCAAAACCATGGCTGCAGTTCTGAAGGAGATAGTGGCGGGTGCCTTCTCATGATGCCGCGTTTCTTGTGTTGACCCTGTTGGGGGCCATGTGGAGCGGCCAAAAAACGGAGAGTGTGGGTGCGGTCTTACCCACCGGCTATGCCTAGCAAGAGCGCGCAGCCGTACAATCGTCAGACCATACCGCGGGAGTGCACAAAGCGCATGCATGCTTATGATATGATAGCTTTGAACGCTTTGGTTCGGACACAGCTCCCTATAATGAATACCCTATACTAAACACTCTATGATAAATCCCTTATACTAACTACCGTACAATACCCCGGTAGCTCGGCCTGCTTCGTGTAATCGGCGTTATTACTCCTTTGAAGCACCAAGGGGGTGGACGCTTTCGGAGCCCACGTATAGCGACCAAAAAACGTCACGTGGGTGTTATTTTATCCAGAGTCTGGGAAAAGAGTGCACCATCTGCAAAGATAGCTCCTTCGCGGCCCGAGCATGGTGCAGGTCCTTACGTTGAGGTTCGGACTGGTTCGGACTCACACCCTACAGCGAATACCTCGGCAACTAGATCTGCTTCGTGCGGCCGACGCTGTCATCGCCACTACCTGTTTTCGACATATTTTCTCTTCAAGTCCCATAGAAGGGGTCAACCGCGGGTTTCCCGTCCTGTTGTTAGAGGCGGGTTTCCAATATTTTGCCCTTTCGGGACCCAATAAACGGGACCAAAACAGTCGAGATGCCCGGTCTTACATAATATACCAAGCGTCTACTACTACTACCAATACTACTACTACTACTACTACTACTACTACTACTACTACTACCACTGCTACTACTACTACTACTACTACTACTACCACTACTACTATTACTACTATTACTACTATTACTACTATTACTACTATTACTACTACTACTACTACTACTACTACTACTACTACTACTACTACTACTACTACTACTACTACTAATAGTGTCACGGCACGTGTCGTGCAACTCCTTGGGCTATACTTTACCGTCGTTCTACTGTATGGTTAGCTCGGAACGTAAACATACCAACCCCTACACCAGTACAAATTGAGTACAACCACCCCCCCAGGCCAGCAGTAGCAGCCCGCTTCGCTTCGTGTGGTCGAGAACCTTGCAATCGCAGGTTTTATTTTCTTCGATAGGTTTTCATCTGGCCTCCCAAGAGGGCTCATGGTGGCATTTCCCGCATCCAGTCACTGGTTTCCGGTCTTGACCCGTTCACAGTTTACCACACCGCACGCCACATGGTTTTGGGAGGTTAAGCATTCGGAATTACTACTCCTGTGGTTTAGTGTAGCGTCATCCTTGCCGTAGTTCAAGGGCTGTTTACGGGTTTCCCAAGTTGATGGTAGGGATTCCCATGTTAATGGTGGGGCAGACCCACACAAAAAATACCGAGGGACAAACGACGTAGAATTAGAGTTGGGTCGCGTTTGTGTAGAGTGGTAAACGTGTTTCTTGTGAGATGGGACTTCAGTGTCAATAGTTATATCTTCTCTCTCGAGACTGACGGAGACGGCCTTCAGTGTTGGTAGTGTTAGTAGGTTGGGGACGAAGGGGGGCCTGGTTCAAACAGATCAAAGACGTTGAAAATCGAAAATTGTGGGCATTAATCCCAGTCTGGTTCTGGTAGAAAAAAAGGCAGATACCAAGCCCTGGCTGAACAGAATGGGGCTGGAGTAGCTAGCCCGTTGTCTACGTTACAAGAGGCCCCTCACGCGCGTGTCATCTACATCCAACTGTCCGCCTTCAACGAATACCTACTCCAAAACCGCCGGTCATCGTGCCAACCACTCTATAGCCTGCCCACGCACTGCGACGCATAGCTCTACTGTATTCATGCACAACTATCAATAGTCCCTAATTTTTGATCCTCCATGATATCCGATGACACCATTTATTTAGTGCCGCAAGAATAATAATAGTATGTTCTACTACAGTACAGCACCGTTCAGTATTGTTGGTCTACCAGCAGTCGCATCGCACGTTCATGCTACAGTAGCTTTTATTACCGCGTTGGCTCAAAAGTGCCAGCCTCAATGTGTGGACTTCACTGCTTAGCTTGCTCTTGATTACTGACCCATCCTCTGTTATAGCCCCGACTTCCCAGTTCCCTCGCAGAACACTGAAACCCAATCACACCGATTATTTCTAGGGCCTGACCCATTATGCGTTCGTTTGTTTTTTCTGTGCCCCTTTTTCTCGGTGTGGCCAGTGCCCCAATAAGCAAACTTTGGCACCAAACTATGGTCAGTTTTCCCAATTATCCTTGGGATGCATATATGGCTCCTACGGATGTGGCGAGGGGGTGCGCATCAACATCAAAGAAAGAAATGATAATGGTAGCTACCATACGTACTTTATTACTACGCTTGTGCTACGATATAGAGATGTTAAGGTGTACCACTTCTTGGCCATTTGTTTTTGGGTGACGAGTGTCCTTAACGACGATATAGAGGTATTACACGGTATACCGCTTTTTGGCATTTTTGTTTTGATGACGAGTGTTATGGTATTCTCCTGGCTGGGAGCGCAACAAGGCGTAAGCTATGGGATACGGCTGGTTATAAAAGGGCTCCACATGCCTTTGAAGGCTTGTGCGTATAGAAAAAAAGGGGATGGTGTTTTTGCCTCGCGGAATTGCACGCTGTTCAGTTCGTCCGTGGCGTCTGTGTGGAACTAATACAAGAGTTTATCTAGTACAAGTGAGTGACCAACGTGGAACCTGCCTACTAGAGAGACCTCCAAAGGGTTACCTGGGCCTGTAACAGCCCCTTAATATTATTTTATTACTAATTTTCAAGGACGTCAGCCGTGAGTTTGACGAATTTCAGGTCAATACTCATCTTTGCAAGCTGCGTTGCTGGTACTCGTAATATACTATATTATTATACATGGCGTCGTCGGCAGAACACAGCTCCTTAATATTATTATACCAGGGTCCTTAACCCGTTTTAATTCCAAATCGTCGGAATGATATTGGTGTCGATGTTTGGTTTTCAATTTCAGGGGTTTTGTTGTGCAGAAAGGCGTATTTTACGGAGGGGGGGGGGCACGATTCGCATGAAAAAGGAGACAGAGTTACACCTATACCTGCACTCTTGCTGCTGCCGCCAATCCACGTTGCTACGATACGAAGTATATAAATAACACCAACACCACTCTTCACCTTGCCTTGCAACTGTTTTCGCTTAGAAAAAAGACGCGTGGGTGTGTGCGTTCGTTCGTACGCACGTACGGTTTTACGTGCGCATTATACGTACGTGCACGCTCGGGCGTACTGGTTGTTCTGCGGTGGTGCTCGGCCTCTGGCGCGGTTGTGGTTGCCTATTTTTTCTTGCTACGCGGAGACCAGACCAGTAGTAGCACCGTTCTGGTGGGATTTTGGTAGTGGGACTTTCATCCGCAACATCTCCGCCTGTCTGGGTATGTATCGGGAACGTTCGCAGGCGGGCTTGGGACGGAGAGGGGCGAGAGTGGGGGGGAGGGGGGGGGGGGGGGGTTGAACAATTAAGATGACCGCGCTAGCTGGCAGGCTGGACAGTATTGGTAGGGAAGGGGAAGGGTGGGGGGTCCCTTTATTGTTATGGTTTTGTGAGTGTACCTGTACCGTGTACACCTTGATTTGGTGAGGCGACAAACGATCTGGATGAAAAATAGTGGTTGAAAGAAGAATTAACTGAAACTGAAGCGAACGAAGAAAGGTTTTGGTGTGTACCATGATGGTACGAGATAACTCACAACAATGATTCCTGCCTGTAGAGTCTAGGCACGCACCCTTCGGAACAAGGGGGCGGGGGCTGCTCCCGGCGAGTTCGCAGAGCTTATACTACTGGTCCACAAGACAGTACGACTGAACCGACTGGTGATCTCTGGCAATGGTATAAATGTGTCCGTCCAGGCACTTACTTACTGGAGTACACACTGAAAACTGTCTAATAATCAAGTGAAATGAAGATGTTACACGTAAGCTACATACATAGACTAGAGACTAGTCTACAGTAATATGTTAAGGAATTAGTGGGGTATTAGTCCGTTTGACCACTTGCAAAAGGTTAACCAACAGCTTACCCAAACTAAGCCTTATAACACTCTCCCCCCCTGAAACGGCGGGATAGCAGGTCGGCCGGATATACGGGGACCTGTCCATATCCAAGCCGTTTCGTTTCCTGGGGATACCAGGAGAGTATTTTTCAAGTTCGACATGGGGAAAATCTGAAAAGTTTATTATTGTGGATGGTGGGGATGGAACCCACGACCCAAACACCCATGGTCCTGCCGTCGACGCCACATGTTAAATTAAAGGTGGGGGACACAGAGTGCCCCCTGCAGGTCTGCCAATTGAGCAGGTCCTCGGAGAGTACTCACTTTCGTTCCTTCGTAGAGATATAGCTTTATTCGTTTCCACCAGAGCCCGGGATAGCTTCTGAGATCGGAGGCACGTGCCTCCGATCTAATTCCTAACTCCCCCGAATATAAACCGCCGACCTTATCATACGAAACCCATCCAAATGATCTCAAGTTCGGATACTTACAGGCCTTTCGAGGCCGTATCTTGACAAATATTTTTCCTTGACGCCATACAGTGAAAGCAACAGACGAACGAACGCACCGCAACACAATCGAAACGCACCACACCAATAAGTAGCATTAAAAATGACATACAAAGATGCAATAAGGCATAGTTTGGGTAAGCTATTGGTTAACCTTTTGCACGTGGTCAAACGGACTAATACCGCACTAAAACCTGAACAAATGGCGTCCATGGGTTTTTCAGATCGTGGGTTCGAGTCCCACATCCACCATAATAAACTTTTTCAGATTTTGCCCATGTCGAAACTTGAAAAATACTCTTCTCCTCGGTATCCCCAGGAAATGAAACTTCTTGGATATAACAGGTCCGTCCGTATATCCGGCCGACTAGCTATCCCGCCGTTTGAGGGGGGAAGAGTGTTATAAGGCTTAGTTTGGGTAAGCGATTGGGTAATTTTTTGCAAGTGGTCAAACGGGCTAATACCCCACTAATACCTTGACAAAAAGCTGCTGTTTCATACCACTTTAAATATAAATATAGGGATCGTTTAATTATTGTAATTGACACGAAACGGTCCTTAATTTTCAGTCCACGCGTCACGTTGTACCTACAGCTGAAGTATCTTTGCGGGGTTTTGCTAAGTCGAGACACAAGAACGAGATAGCATCGAGAGAGAGTGGGTGGATCGAGTGAGCGAGTACTGCAGAAACCATCTCACCTTCTCCGGCGTCTTCTCTACTACGACGATGCTGCTGTACGTATGGCGGAAGAGACGTTCGCTATCACGCAGTTTCATCTTTTTTCTCACTTGCCTTGTATGAGACAGCTCGATGAGACACACTATACACCAACAGACGCAGATTGCAAAGATGAGTATTGACCCGAAATTCGTCGAACTCACGACTGACGTCCTTAGTTTTTTTTTGTAAAGTACACGTCAAGGGTAAGTGGCGGATATGACGACGAGATGTATCAACAACGACAACAAAAAGCAGAGCAGCAGCTAACTAGCTACTCCCCCTAGCCTGCCGGTGAGTTGCAGCAGCAGCAACTCATCTGCGACTTGATTGAGTTCGTGACTCCGCATGGGCTTTTCTTTTCGTTGTTGCAACGGAAAAACCGGAAGCAGATTGAAAAAAAAAAAAAAAATCGTACTCACTCGTTGTTGTTGTTACTCATCATGTACCTCGAACGAAATATTTTGGTCAGGAGACATGGTCAGGCGGACACATAATATGCATCCTAAAGAAAAAATCCATCCTAAACTTTTATTTTACCCTGTTATATATGTTATGCCAAGCAAGGGGGAACGTGCGCCTCCAAGAAGGGTGTAGGGCCGAGAGTGCCACACTAACCCCCAGTAGTATGGCGCCAGTCAAGGGGAATTAAGGCAAGCTGGCTCTCTGCCAAACAAGGGAAAAGCGCTGTCTCCTGACGACGTCTGTGCTCGTACTCGTACTTGGATCCAGTACGTTTTTTGCAGCCGTTTCACACGAAGCGTAACAACGCCAGCGATTCTATTAATTGCGCCGCGTTTTTTTCCCCCCATGTCTTCGCCTCCAGGCCTCCAGCGCCCAGCGCCCAGCGGTCTAACGCGCGCATCGAAAGATCGGAAACTTCAAAACTGTCCTCGTCTAACCTAGACTGGGCAAGGCACCATGCGCGAGAGCGCTGGCGAAGGTAAACAAAAGGGTGTTTTGGCAGGTTGTCAAAGACCAAAAGAAAGACAGGTTTTGTTATTTTTTGCTGCCCGGTCCGAAACCCCAGCAAATAAAACCCCCAAGATCTTGTGACAGTTTCATGGATCCATAGGCGTCATTCTATCGTCTTCGCCCAAAATATATCCGCCAACCGCCATAACGCCACCACAAGACACAAAACCCCGTGCGCAGGCCGCCCTTCCCGCGGGCAAAGCTCTACACCCACCCGCGTTCGAGTCAGTGCTACCCTCATAGCTTCAGCAGGAACAACACCTATCAGTGCGGTCGTGTGGAGTGCGGTAGTGCCAGCTGCGGGTGACGAGATGTCGTGTACAACAACACCCAGCAGCAGCGGCAGCAGCAGAAGCAGGGGCGTGTGCACCATTGCCCTTGTTGCCCCCGCAGATGGCGGAAGTGTAGGCGTGTCAGGAGCACCATCAGCGGGAGGACAAGTACCACCAGCTGGTATGGAAACAGCAGCAGCACCACCAGCACCAGCCCTAGCAAGAGTAGTAGAAGAAAAAGCAGCAGCAACAGCAGCAACAGCAGCAGCAGCAGCTTTGGTCCTAATAGCAGCAGCAGAGGTGGTTGTGTTGTTGGAAGCTTGCTCGCAGCAGCAGCATCAGAAGTCAGCGGTTGGAGTTGTGGAAGGCACGACGATAGGAACTATGTCCCAGGAGGAACGGAGGGAGCAAGAGGGGCACGGGGAGACGGGAGTGGAGATGGGGGAGGGGGAGTTAAAGCTGGAGAAGGCGGAGGACGAGGAGGAGAAGGACGACGACGAGGACGAGGACGACGAGGACGAGGAGGACGAGGAAGAGGACGAGGACGACAAGGAGGATATCATGCGGAGCTCTGGAGGCCGGAGGGGGGCAATGTCTGCCGTGCGATTCGCAGCCTGGATTGCTTTCGCGTTCTTCACGGGAATCGGGTGGGCCATCGAAGCGGGGCTCGCCACACCCAGCTGCACCAGGGGTGGGCTCTCGCAGCCCTCCGCAGTGCAACTTGAGGTTAGGGCCAGCGGAACACCGGCACCGGTCACCGCCGAAGGCCCGCAGCAGAGGTGCGCGCGTGTTTTTGATTTCTTGATTTGGTGCGCGTTCCTTGTTCATGTTTTATCGCAGCAAAAATTGCCGAAATTTACTCACTAAAAATTACAACATTCAGCGTACTCACAGCTGACGTTTTTCAATTTTTTGTGAAACTAAAACAACGGATTTCGAAACAATAAAAATGTGAGAATGAGTGGAAATTTGGTAATATGAGCTTTGGTATAATTTTTTTGCACGTTCTGTAAAATTTCCAGATCTAGGACAGAACTCCTTTTACTTCGATACAAATTTCCATGAGTTCCAAAAAATAAAGTAAAAAAGAAGTTGCTTCGACAGTTCCCAAATTTTTCCAAAAGAAACCTTGATTTCCAAGTGAATGATTTCCAAATGAATGCCAGAAACAAGAAACCTGCTAGTATGTACTCCGTACAATATATATATGTATATAATTCGGAGCAAGGCAGAAACCTTACAATTTCACCTACAACACAGTACTGATAGTACCTCGTATTATAGTGTCACGAAACACAACGATGCGGCTAGCCTCGGTTAGCTGCTCCCACGTATACTACCCGTAGCTCGTAGTGTTCGAGCATGATATAATATTATTGGCGGTAAATCTGGGACCTGGCTCGCGCAGACAGCAGTGCAATGTTAAGGCAATATATCATCTGGAGAAATCAGAGCCAGCCACTGACTAGATATACTATATATACTGTACGAAATCTTCGATCTCACAGCTGGAGTGTATTTTAATTTTTATAATATACTGTATATACTGGATACTGGATTCCCTGAGCACGCGGCGAAGCCGCGGGACATATCGCCCGCCCCCCCCGGCTGATGAGGGGGTCCGGATCCGGAGGCGTTTGCTTTTTCATGCTCGTTTCACTTCCCATCACAATCCAGGAAACCTGTCGGTCTGCATTGATAGCGGGAGACCAAAACTCGATCATCGTGCGTTAGGCCCCGGTCTCTCCCTCTTCTCCCCCTCTCTCGTCTGTTCCCTTCTTCGTTTTGTGAGGGGCTTTCGTTGCTTGGGATGGCGTTTTGAGGGGAGCAAGGCTACTACGGTAGAGGGGTCGCTTTGGGGACCTTTTTTTTTGCACTTGCTCGGGGTCACTCGCGCGAGTGACCTGACCTCTTCCGTGTTCCTTTGCGTCGTTGAGCTTTCTTGCTGAGGTAATCATGCGATATGAATCCGCAGTGGAATGGTAAGCTACGAGTACGCTGCGCCAAAACATTGTCCTATTATCGTAACATCATCATAACATCATCATAGCATCCCCGCTACTAATAAAGTACCCTTGGTCAAGGGAACAATTCGAAATTAATACGTTATTGTCAACATGGTTCAACGCGCTGTTCGTATAATAAGGTGCTCTCGCCGCGTGTAAATACTTGTACTGGCACTATACTTGTACTGGCACTATATTTTACCGCGCCAGGATCCAGCCGAAGTTTTTGATCGTCACCACGTGTATGTATATACTTTTCAGTTAATCGAGCACGATTTTTGACGATAGCCGGCCTTCTGGGCAAGCCATGGCTACAAAACATGATTTTCCTGCCCTCCCGCCACCGGGTACGACGCGGTTATGCATAAGCAAGAAAGCACGCACAAGGTGCCGAAGTCCTTTTCACATGTGGTTCTTAGTAGAATAGAACGCAGCCCACCCTTCATGCAACTCGCCGAACACCTCGCGCCACTTCGCGCGTGCTGCACGCGAGGTCTGCTTGCCCGGTAAAAACCCCGACGTGCTCTGCCGCGGCATTATAGGCATGCGAGGGTCTATGGTCATACCCGCACGGCTACACGCATGAAATGAGAACCCCAACCCCTCCGAAAGGGTGCGACATGTTGACATGTCGTGGTTTCTATCGCCCACAGGGTCCGTTCAGCATCCCCCCACTGCTCGACGATTTCGTCTCATTGCGTTCTGTTTGGTTTATTCGTTCCGAGTCGTTCTACGGTAGCCCCCCCAAACGTTACTGTGACGAAACCGCTGGTTTTGAAACCAGCTCCCGGCCGCCTCTCCCGAAATATTGGTGCTCCTTGCCGCCCTGACGTCATCGTTCGATAGTCCTTTTCTGCGAACAAGAAAATACATCAAGATTATTTTTTGTCATAGCATCCTTCCTCGTGTCGAGCATACTTGAAGCGTTCGTCACCGAAAATCTCTGGTTTGTGTGCATCAGCCTTTCTCCGGGGTAACCTATTAGTACTGTACGGTGCACAGCTAACCCTAACCCTAACCCTAACCCCAATCTCTGTCATTTTCAACATTGTCGACATGCGCCGCTATAATAGCTACCAGGACTATGTGTAATGTTCCCGTCGAGGTGGTACCCCACCGAGTACCCGCGGCCAAGGGTTATCCTCAGTTTTGTTTTTGAGGGGGATACCCGGGTGCTCGCGGGTATTTTGGCCCCGGGTACCCGGGTACGGGTACCCGGGTACCTGATTCTTTAGTATGGAAAGTTATCATCTCCGAAACTCGTGTCCCCTGCCAGTACATTGATTGTGTTCGCAGCGCTTTCAAACTTGAGAAATATCGACAGAGCGTTGGGAAATCTATCCTTGGCCTTTCGTCGAGGTAAACTCTTGACTATTGAACAGCTATTTATTGCGTAAATCGACGCTAGTGGGGACCCGTATCTCGTGTTTAGTGTGTGAGAGGGATGATAAATCTGAGAAGGGTTTCCTGAGGACTTTGTGCGAAATACATCTCAGAGGACTTGGATCAGGGGATTATAAGCTACCATCCCCGGGGTGGTTTCCAGGGTGAAAAATCGGCGACTCGGGTATTTGAGGCCTCAATACCCGGCGGGTAGGAGCAGTGCTACTCGTATACTCGTGACCGGTATTGGCAGAGTGGTTCTACGGTAGCCCCCCAACTTTTATTCGACGAAATCGCCGGGTTTGAAGCCAGCTCCCGGCCGAATCCCCTCAAATGCCTTGCCCCTTGCCACCCCGACGTCATCGTTCGAATGTCCTTTGCAAGCAAGAGCGTATATTTTATAGCATCCTTCCTCGTACGTGTCGAGAAGGCATGAAACGCTCGTTGAAGAAAACTGCTGGTTTTGGCGGGGGGCTATCGTAGCATCAGTCGGCAGGGCGGGCAAACTTACGAGTACCCGGGTAACTGGAGGAAGAGTATCACCTCCAATAACTGTCCGCTTCCTTGTTACGAGCGCTACTACAGTGCCACTACTGCTGCTGCTACTGCTACTACACCAATATTACTAATACTACTACTGCTGCTGCTACTGCTGCTACTACTACAATGCTGGTACTACTATACTACTACTGCTGCTGCTACTGCTGCTACTACTACAATGCTGGTACTACTATACTACTACTAATACTACTACTACTACTACTACTACTACTACGGTTCTACTACTACTACTACTACTACTACGGTTCTACTACTACTACTACTACTGCTGCTGCTACTGCTTCTACTACTACTACTACTTCTACTGAAACTGCAGTACTACTGCTATCATTGTTGACTCGGCTCTTTGGTTGCCCTGGCTCTGCTCAGGGAATTCACACAACGCGGAATTGCTCTAGATTATTGTTTGCATATGCATGCCGCAGTATAACATCATCTGGTTGAGCTGACTGTTTTTGCCTCGCCCGCATGTGTCCTTCTCTTGGCTGACATGTCGGCGTCCCCGATGGAATAGTATTACAGTAGGTGAATCTCGTCCCTACTATTACTAGCGTCAAGGTCGTGGGTTCAAGTCTCACCGAGTGCGTATTCTCGTGCTCGTGGAGTATTTTTCTTGCGTTAAAAAAATTACGAGTGGGATGCGCGAGAGTGTGAGTTCGCTAGCAAAGTTTCCAGAGTTATTTACGGTTATCCGTTCGTGCGCGATGCGTGTTGTTTTCATCGAAAACCCTACGGTCCGGTTTGGTGCGGTTTTACTAAAAACGGGAACCTTCCGGTGCGGTTCGGTGCGGCTTTCAGGCATTGTAAATAAAATATCCTACGCTGAGGTTGGGTGCTGTAATATATCCTACGGTGCGGTTCTGTGCGGTTATTTAAATCGAAAATGCCACGGAGCGGTTGATTGCGGTTTTCAGAAATCAGGAATATTACGGTGCGGTTCGGTGCGGTTTCCAGACATATACTTGTGCATCGTAAATCCTACTACGGTGCGGTTCGGTGCTGTGATGCATCCTACGGTGCGGTTCTGTGCGGTTGTTTAAATCGAAAATGCCACGGAGCGGTTGATTGCGGTTTTCAGAAATCAGGAATATTACGGTGCGGTTCGGTGCGGTTTCCAGACATATAATGTGCATCGTAAATCCTACTACGGTGTGGTTCGGTGCTGTGATGCATCCTACGGTGCGGTTCGGTGCGGTTCCCCGTTGAACGGCTTTTGTTGTGGTGCGGTTCCAATCCCCGTAGGGTAAGCCGTACCAAAATGATTTTTCTCCACGGTGCACCATACGAAAAAACCTGCATAATACAAAACCGCTGTTTCTCATGGTTTTCTCAACAGGATCTTTTTCTCGGGGCAGTAACGAAACCGCTGTTTCTCTACGATGATGCACCGTATGAATAAACCGTACGAATGGCGCATGTTACGACATAGGTATACCGTTTTTTGGCGAAAATGGTTTCTGAATGACGGAGGTGCCTTGACCCAAAATCGTCGGGAAAATAAATAAATAATAGGCCATTTTGTTTTGCATGATTCTCGTTGTGTACCTAGGCCCCATGGGATGTTTCTTCCGGTAGCGGCTTCGTTTTCCTCCAAATCAGTCTTTGGGTGAACGTGTCTTAAGCTCCCAAATTGAGGAACCTCAGAAAAAAAAACGGTGCACCTGGTATGGTAGCACGTGTCAAATGCCGCGGTTTCGTATGATCGTACGGTTTCAAACGTTTTCTTCGGGGCACTATTAATGAAAGCGGTACAGGCAGCGTATGAATAAGCCGTACAAACCCACGGTTTCGTACGGTTTTCGTGCTAGGTACATATTATATTGTTTTTACTTTCGACGCACAGTCCAGAAAACAACTGCAGCAACACACGTAATATAAATTAACAGATTCAATAAACAATAAATAAATACACGCTGATTCACGTTAAAAGCTCATTTTTTTTTCTCCCGTGAATGCCGCTCGCAATATCTAGTCAAAGGGTGAATAGTTGGTATCATGCTGACCCCCATTACCAGTGTAAGAGGGAGAGGGTCACATAGCCAGTTCTTTTTTGAACGGCCTCGGGCTGTCTCTACGAGCGAAACTCGTATCGACCATGGCAGGCCTTCAATTTTTTCTATAGTATTCAGGCTTTTTGCAAGCGCGGACGCAAAACAAATTGCGCCGCATTTTGCAAGAACCGATTGGAGGTACTCCAAGGCATGTCTGTGGATTTTTAGGCTCGAAAGGTCGAATATCTGGCCTGCCTACCGTAATTGTGCGTGTCATCGCACCCCCGGGCGATCGATTTTTTGAATGATTTCTAACTTTGATTTTTATCGCACAGGGGTGCGATAACTTCGGCATGTGCGATGACTCCGGCCCCTGTGCGGAAACTGAATTAAATGATTTGATTTCCCGTTCTGACGCACACCGCTGTGCGGTAACTCCGACATGTGCGACTCTGAACAAATCACACACCCTGCCATGCTGTGATGTGAACGCACACCCCTGTGCGGTAACTCCGACATGTGCGATTCCGAGCAAATCAAACACCCTTTTGGAAGGCGACAGCGACGTAGAGTTCGTACAACATGTGGAGGCGGGGTGCGAGGTAGAGGTGGTAGACGACGAGCTGTGAATCATCTCTAGCCGGGGACGGTAGGTACATTCGATGTGCCGGCGGGCACGGCCCGTGGTAGGTGGTCTCGGCCAGTACACACGAAGACGTTTGGTGCCTTGTTCTATACTTGAAGTAGGTATAGTGCAACGACTAGTGGCGGTAGGATTCGAGTTGGTTTGCGGTGTTGTCTGCGAAGAGAGGAGAAACGGCGAAAGGGAGGTGTGTCGTAGGTAGGTAGGTACTGAGTTGTCGGCTGCCGTCGTTCCGTTGCATGAGGTACAGCAGTACTAGGTAGGTCAGCACCGCATCGTGGCAGGGCCGGTGGTGCTTTTTTTTTTTGGTGCGGTCGCCGAATAAAAAGTAACAAAAGCGAGAGTTTTTTTTACGTATGTATGATATGCACCTGCTACAAACAGCGGTGAGCCCCAGTTACAAACCGCTAGAGAAACGGATCGTGACACCATTTTTATCCTGAGGCCACACGCCACAGCATTCAACCTCACGCTCGAAGGTGGCACCAATATCTGAGTCATCGCACCCCTGCGATGACTCCGACCCCTGTGCGGAAAATTAATTAAATGATCCCAAACTTGAAAAATTAACGCACAGGGGTGCGATGACTCCGGCATGTGCGATGACTACGGCCTGTGCAATGATTCGCACAATTACGGTATGCTCAACATGAATCAGAATCTAGCGAAGAAACTAGATCCTACACTAAAACCAAGTCATTTGAAGGACTTAACGTATCTTACTTATTTTTACGCGCAAGTCCGAATGTCCACGCCGTTTTTGAGAGATAGGCCCTGAAATTTTGCACACGTATTCTACACGTCCATCCCGAGGCCTGACCTCCGGAAGTTTTTACCTATTTATTTATTTTCCCGCCGAAACGTTTTGGTCTAAGGTGGTCCACATTCTCCAAAAAACCTTAACGAACGAAAAATCAGGCGAAAAGAAACAAAAACGAAAAATCGACAAGAAAGTGAGGTCTTCGCAACGGCACATAGAGGATTTGTGCAAAAAAAGCCACGGTCTGAATCGAAAAAACGGCGTGGACATTCACCGGGGGATAAATTTTGGGCTTTCAACTTGAACCTGCCTGTAGATGAACATAAGAAGTAAACTAATAAAAATCATACGTTGCACGATGCGTTCTGTCACAGTATACCTGTACCGGAATTAATGTGCACATTTTTTTTCAGATTGAGTCGTATGTAGAGATGTGATGCTGAATTTAATGCCGCTAATCGGCGGGAAGTAATAGCCCTCGCGCCTGTCGATCCCGCCATTCCCTGGAATTTTCTGTGGTCCGTTTCTTTTCCATCGTTCTCTATTTGTGGTTTCCTGCTTTAGCATTTTCCCTCAAGCTTCGTAGCCTCGCAGGGTAGATGTGCGGGAGTGGATTTTGAAGAGCCGCATCTTTGAGTCATGTTCTAGACCGTGGCTACTGTACGTGAGCGCCAGCTGCGAAAACTGGTACTGTCGACGCTAAATATATATGGAGTATTTATTAGACTATATTTTTTGCTTTTTAACAGTACAAAAAATAATCAAAATATGAAACACCACAATATCAACCAAGCTACTAATAGCGAGAACACTTTCGACACGAAACCGCACCGTTCCGCGGGCGGTGGAACCACGGATTTTCTACGGTTTCAGATTAACCGATCCGTTAAATAACCGATCTAACGGTTTTTGGCACCGTATCTTGATGTGCGCACGATGCGGGGTGCGGTTTCGATGGCTTTTCTACGGTGCGGTTCGGTGCGGTTTTCAGATATTGGAAATCCTACGGTGCGGTTCGGTGCTGTGATACATCTTACGGTACGGTTCGGTGTGATTTTTAGATATCGTAAATGTTACGGTGCAGTTCGGTGCGGTTTTCAGGTGTCGTGAACCCTACGGTGCGGTTCGGCTATATATTTATCTCCTACGGTGCGGTTCGGTGCGGTTTTGCGAGACTGTGAAACGTACTGTACGGTGCGGTGCAGTCAACCGCACCGAACCGCACCGAACCGATAGGAAAAAACGCATCGTATCGCATCTTGCAAAATTGAACGATAATCGACAAGCACAAGAGGCTGAAACGTAGGATATGCGTAGCCCTATGTGCGATAAAAATGAAGGTGAGTACCGGGGGGGGGGGTAAGGAAGAAACCCGTGACCACGGCTTGTCCAGAAGGTCGCTGGCGGTAAAAATTCTTACGAGAGAAAAACTGATGATTGAGAAAACAAAAAAAGTAAGTCAAGTGATTCCATGTTTCCTCGTCCAGGCAAGCTAGTCGTACGTATATAAAGAAAGGGAAAAAGCCTGCCAGGCAATATAAGGGGACGCCCGTACTACAATCAACATAGACTCTATGCATCAAGTCCCGCCGTTAAAAAGGGGACACCGTTTGGCCAACGGTACGGTACAGGGTAACTTTTGGCACTATTGTTTTGCAGTGACTCGGGATCACAGGACAGGCTCCATCCAGCCACTCTTGAGCAGAAGAATACCCGCAGCAGGAAAACCAAACACATGGAAAACAAAACAAAAACAAAGTAGTACACGTATACATCATAGCTGAACATGTCTCCCGTCCTGACCGCGTGTGTATGTGTACCGTGCCGTGCCGCTATGCAGCAGCTACACCGCCCCCGCGATGATAAACGCCGATAACGACGGCCTGACTAACGAGACCGAGCCCAGCACGGGGGGAGAGCCCATCACCATGGCAAAGGAGGAGGCCGGTGAGGAAAGAACACACACGGACCAAGAGGAGGAGGGGGAGGAGGAGAAGGAGGTGATGATGCCGGAGGCGACAACGGAGGACACGAAGGAACGGACCATGGAAGACTCGACGATGGAGGAGGAGTTCAGGGTAAGGATTGAGCCTGCCGTGGTCAACACGAAGGATTCATCGCTGGTTGAGCGAGGGCTGGAGGTCACAGTCTCCCTGATCTCGAAGGCTGCGAAATTCGCCAGAGTTCACTCTCTGGCCACCGGCACCATGGCCGACGACAGCAACAGCAGCATCAGCAGCGACACCAACAACAGCGATACCAACACCAACACCAACGACAACAACAGCAAGAACCCCGTTGTCCGAGCCTTCAAGTCTTGGACGGCGCAAAACAAGGCCGCCGCCGAGGCGTTGATTGACGGTGCCTGGGTATAGTCTCAGGTTCTCGTTTGTTTGTTAATTGGTTTGTTTTGACGGTCGTCGTTCGTCGGGAGAGGCGGTTGACACGTCCGCCGGTGGGAGTGGCGGCTGAATGGTCGATAGGGGTGGAGGGTTGACAGGGCGGGGGGGGGGGGTGATACGGGGAGTCTGTCACATTTCGTTTTGCCTTATGGCGAGGGCGTGTGAGAGCATCACAAGTACTGTAGCATAGCCAATTTCTTCACCATGCAATTAACATCGCCTGATTCGGGAGTTGGAACGGGAATGGGGGAAGCTGTAGCCACGTTATGCACACGGTCGTAGTCCTTAGGACTATAGACCCACGTATGCCTGTAGTGCCGGGACGTGGCATGTCGGGTTATCATCGACGAGGCAGATGCGGGGGCGGGCGGGGAGGGGGGCTGCACGGAAGCACGCGCAGGTCTGATTTTGTTTTCGGTCCTTCGCGCAGTACGAAACCGATAAGGTCATCGTGTTTCGGAAAGGGAAACGATATTTCTTTTGTGCAGTGAGAGGATAGGTGAGAGCGCCAGGGGGAGCTACGCGCATTTTTGGGATTATATATATATATTGTTTTTTTTTCGTTGTCGTGCAAGGCCAAAGCGCGAGGATAGAGTACAGGATTTCCTGTAGACAAACGGAGAAAAGCGCCACGGAAGAACTACGTGTGTGCTACTTTGGTGGTGTTTGATTCCTGGACAAGGCGGATTTTGTTTATACGGTCCGGGACTGTCAGGTGCGGCGGCAGTGGAGAGGAGGGAAACTCATTTCATGCATAGCTCCATAGTCTTGAGACCATGGGGACCCTCGCATTGCTAGTGTGCCCGGACGGAGCACGTCGCGTTTTCACCGACCATGCACACAGACATCGCGTGTACCAAGCGCGAAGCACCGTGACGTGTTTTGGCAAGTCGCATGAAGGGTTGGCCGGATCCTACTACGAACCACTTGTTAGGCGGTTTTACGCACCTTGTGTGCGTACTTTCTCGAATATGGATGGCAGCTTCGAATGAATGTACTTGTTTTTCTGGTGCATGGTCACTTCCAGAGACAGCAATGGAGAGGGGACGATGGGGGGCCGGACTATTGTTTTTCTCTGCGAGGGTTTTGTTGGGGTAGACCAAAGACATGCGTCACTCGCAGTGTCTGTTTTACAACAAACAGCCGTATCAGCGCGGTGGCGTGTTTGTTAATGCGGCGATAGAGGGGATGGGGTGGGGTGGGGTGGACTCGCTGTCTTTGACAAGGTTTGTTTGTTGTAGCTGACAAGTAGTACACAGCAATTTTAATCAACTAGGTACTGTTTGGTTTTACAACAAGCATCCCTATCGGGGCGGTTTTGTGTTCGTCGGTGTAGCAGTCGAGGAGACCGAGGGGGGGGGGACAAGGTGGTATTTTTTTGCGAGGGTTTACGGTATGTTGCTGTGGTTGACAACCGCACGCAGTATTTTGATGTTACCCGCACGCGCAATGTTCCATTCACAGCAACCAGCCACATCATGGCCATGGTGTGTTTGTCGGTGTGACGGTGGAGAGGATGGGCGGGAAGGGGTCTGGTCGTTTTCTTTCCGAGGGTTGGTCTTGTTGTGGTTGACAAGCAATACACGGTATATCCCCGTACTGGATATGATACCCAGCGAATACATATATCGGGACGATGCCGTGCTTTTCGGTGCGGCAGTAGGCGAGGTTAAGGGTAGATGGGTCATTCTTGTGGTCTTCTTTGCGAGGGCTTGTTTTGTTGTGGTTAACAACCAGTACACAGCATAGTCGGACATAGAACCGCCGGCACGCTATGGCAATACTGGGATGGGATCAATGGCGAAAGTCAAGGCCTTCCTGGCCTTTGACCTGCTGAGGAAGTGAAAACATGAAATACATATGTTTTTGATCATATAATCTTAATATTTGATTTGATTCATTATTTTGTAATATTACTTCAGAAAAAACGTCAGCTGTGAGTTCGACAAAATCAGGGTCGATACTCATCTTTGCAAGCTGCATGATATACCGGCCGGTCGTTTTTACAGGTGTATTATCCTTTGAATGCATATGACTCCTATGGATGTTGCCAGGGGGTGAACATCAACACCAAAAAAATAATTAACAATGGTAGCTACTATACGTAATGGCATTGTCTGGCCGACAGCATGATGTGCCGCATGATATTTAACGTCGATCACTCACAAACACCCCCATACTCATTAAACTACACTATGGGAAACCAACAAAAGGAAACCTGTGGACGTCAAAGATGTCGTTTGACGGTCTAGTTTTGTCCCGTCTCTATAAACGTAATATATTGGCTTTAGTATGGAGCGGTCCTTTGTCCCGTCAAGGCCTCTTTAGACGTAATATACTGGTTCTAGTATGGAGCGGTTCTTAGTCCCGTCAAGGCCTCTTTAGACGTAGTGTATTGGATGTAGTATGGAGCGGTCCTTGACGGTTGTCCGTCAAAAGTCAAAAGTGCCGTCAATCGACATCCTTGGTGGACGTAGTCTACGGTAACTCCATTCCATACCTGTTTCCGGGTATCCATCGATCTGCCCCACCTGGGCTGGCCTTGGTCTTGCTCCACCCTCTTCTCTGTCGTCCTCGTTTTTCCCCTTCGCCGACGTCGAGTGCAAAACTCTCTCACGCTACTAGGTGATCGATCTATCGTCACACATACGGCCATGTGGAGGCGTTACCGACCGGGCTACAGTAGCCTACTGAGCCACACAAAACCTACCGATGTACAGCAATCTACTGACCTCCAATGCCACCGATCGGGTAAAAGGGGTAAGCAGAGCCACACCTACTAGTCTGGCCGTCAATATCAGGGCTGTTCACGGGTCAGGTCAAACCCCGCGGATCAGGGAAAATCTTGCGGGTCAAACATTGCGGGTTGAGATAGGTCCGGTCGGGTCGGGTCGGGTGGGATCGGGTCGGATCAGATCGGGTCGGGTCGGGCCGGGTCGAGATAATTGGGGTCGACCTGACCTGACTCGACCTGTGAAAAAGTTGAGGCCTCTTGACCCGACCTGACTCGTGAGAGAACGATAACCTCCCAACTCTACTCGATCCGTGGTGTTTCAAACCTCCTGACCCGACCCGACCCGACCAGACCCGACCCCTGAGATTGAAAATAAATCTGACCCGACCTGACCCACCCCGCCAGACTCCGCGTGTCCCGTGAGATAAGGTTCATTTGTGGATCAAGTAACGTTGACTGGCGAGTGTTCTCCCGTCCGGGGGGTTCGACCCTGTGGGTCGGACCCGTTTCTCAAAACCCTTCAAAGACAATTAAAACGTTGTTTTTGCACTCCGCAGCAGTGTGTGGCCCGGCAAGAAGGGGTATGGGCGGAGGTGGACATTCAAGTATGTAGACTTGGCGGCGTTTACATGTTTGAATATGATGCCAAGGGAGCATCGGCAGCAGAAAAAGACCCGCGACCGTGTCGGATCCTCCGGCCGGATGTGCGGGTCCCACTCGTTGGCCAACATAGAAGAACACGTGGATCAATGTTACGTTATCCGCGATGTGATCCGTACCTCGTGGGGCATAACCCAACCTGACCCGTGCGATTTCGACCACCTCCTGCGTTCGATTTGTGGGCCAACAGAAAACCACTCGCTGGTTACAATGACCCGACTCGTGATGTGACCCTCATCTCGCGGGATATGAACCGACCTGACCCGTGAGACTTTGAACGCCTCGTGATCCGACCCGACCCGACCCGACCCGTGACATGCGCTTTTTCCAGATATGATCAAACGAGACCAGCAAGAGTTGCACACGCCTTGACCCGACCCGACCCGACCCGACCGGACCCGACCCGACCCGACCCGACCCGACCCGACCCGACCCGACCCGACCCGACCCGACCCGACCCGACCCGACCCGACCCGACCCGACCCGACCCGACCCGACCCGACCCGACCCGACCCGACCCGACCCGACCCGACCCGACCCGACCCGACCCGGCCCGACACGATCCGACCCGACCCGACCCGACCCGACCCGACCCGACCCGACCCGACCCGACCCGACCCGACCCGACCCGACCCGACCCGACCCGACCCGACCCGACCCGACCCGACCCGACCCGACCCGACCCGACCCGACCCGACCCGACCCGACCCGACCCGACCCGACCCGACCCGACCCGACCCGACCCGACCCGACCCGACCCGACCCGACCCGACCCGACCGACCCGACCCGACCCGACCCGACCCGACCCGACCCGACCCGACCCGACCCGACCCGACCCGACCCGACCCGACCCGATCCGAGACTGAGTCTACGATAGCCCCCCCCCCCCCAACCAGCCGTTTTCTTTAACGAACGTTTCACGGCTGCTCGACACGACGAAGGGTGCTATCAAAGTAACGTCTCCATATATTTTCTTGTTTGCGGAGAGCTATCGAACGATGACGTCGGGGTGGATAGGGCACCGTATATCAGGAGATACGGCCGATAGCTGGTTCCTAAAACGGCGATTTCGTTAAAGAAAAGTTGGGGGGGCCACCGTAGAACGACTCCCGACCCGACCCGACCCGACCCGACCCGACCCGACCCGACCCGACCCGACCCGACCCGACCCGACCCGACCCGACCCGACCCGACCGGACTTGACCCGACCCGACCCGACCCGACCCGACCCGACCCGACCCGACCCGACCCGACCGACCCGAGACTGAGTCTACGATAGCCCCCCCCCCCCAACCAGCCGTTTTCTTTAACGAACGTTTCACGGCTGCTCGACACGACGAAGGGTGCTATCAAAGTAACGTCTCCATATATTTTCTTGTTTGCGGAGAGCTATCGAACGATGACGTCGGGGTGGATAGGGCACCGTATATCAGGAGATACGGCCGATAGCTGGTTCCTAAAACGGCGATTTCGTTAAAGAAAAGTTGGGGGGGCCACCGTAGAACGACTCCCGACCCGACCCGACCCGACCCGACCCGACCCGACCCGACCCGACCCGACCCGACCCGACCCGACCCGACCCGACCCGACCCGACCCGACCCGACCCGACCCGACCCGACCCGACCGGACTTGACCCGACCCGACCCGACCCGACCCGACCCGACCCGACCCGACCCGACCCGACCCGACCCGACCCGACCCGACCCGACCCGACCCGACCCGACCCGACCCGACCCGACCCGACCCGACCCGACCCGACCCGACCCGACCCGACCCGACCCGACCCGACCCGACCCGACCCGACCCGACCCGACCCGACCCGACCCGACCCGACCCGACCCGACCCGACCCGACCCGACCCGACCCGACCCGACCCGACCCGACCCGACCCGACCCGACCCGACCCGACCCGACCCGACCCGACCCGACCCGACCCGACCCGACCCGACCCGACCCGACCCGACCCGACCGACCCGACCCGACCCGACCCGACCCGACCCGACCCGACCCGACCCGACCCGACCCGACCCGACCCGACCCGACCCGACCCGACCGGACTTGACCCAATCCAATCCGACCCGACCCGACGCGACCCGACTCGGTCCGACCCAAGCCGTCCCAAGCCGACCCGACCCGTGAGGCTTAGAACACCTCCGAGCCAACCCAGCCCAAACCGACCCGTGAGGGTTTGAAACTCCCCAGACACGTCTTGTGGGTGGGGCCATGATGACCCGTAAACAGCCCTGGTGGGTATAACGGAGACGGATACGTTTTGCACCATGTCCAAAAGTTCCTTGTATTCACCAGGGCTGTTCACGAGTGAGGTCAAACCACGCGGGTCGAGTCTGGTTTTGTCGGATCGGATCGGATCGGGTCATCTGACGCGAACCGACCCGTGAAACGTTTCAGATGCCTTGAACTGACCAACCCAACCGGTGACATTTTGAACAGCTCGTGACCGGACCGGACTCGATCCGTGAGATTCGAAAACCTGGCGACACGACCCGACCTGACAGATTCCGCATGTTCCGTGAGAAATAGGTCATGTCACGCGGGTCAGGTCACCTCGACCCACGACAAATAAAGTCCCGTCCCGTGGATCAACCCTTCCAACACAACATACGTACGGTTTTCGTACCGCGATGTAGCGTGTGACCTGGCAGTAATGGGTATGAATGGACGACATCTGGGTGGACAAGGTATTCCACGCATTCTACGACAGAGGTATTGAGGTATAAACCACATTTTGGCCACCTGCTTTTCTGGATGACGAACACCCTTGAAGTTAACCAATCATAACCCAAAATCGTTAGAATGACATTGGGGTCGAGATGGATTTTTGATTTTTTGGGTTTCTGTTGTGCAGAAAGGCGTATTTTACGGAAGGGGGGGAGGGGGGGGAGGGGCAAAACATGGCACGATTCGCATAAAAACGGGGACGGAGTTCACGACACCTGTGCTGCCGTCGACGCCACATGTAATGTTATAGATGGGGACACAGAGTGCCCCCTGCAGGTCTGCCAATGGAGCAGGTCCTCGGAGACCTAGGAGAGTACTCACTTTCTTTTCCTTCGTAGAGACGTTGCTTTATTCGTTTCCACCAGAGCCCCGGATAGCTTCTGAGATCGGAGGCACGTACCTCTGATCTACTTCCTAACTTTCCCGAATATACAACGCCAACCTTATAATATGAAACCCATCCAGATGATCTCAAATTCGGATAATTACAGGCCTTTCGAGGCCGTATCTTAACATAGAGCACTCCTGCTGCTGCTGTCGATCCACGTTGCAACGATACGAAGTATATAAATAACACCAACACCATTCTTCGTCTTGTATTGCAATTGTTTTTGCATAGAAAAAAGACGTGTGGGGTGTGCGCGTTCGTTCGTACGTACGTACCAGTACGCACGTACGAAATTTACGTGCGCATTGTACGCCCGTGCACGCGCATGGGCGTAGTGGCTGTTCTGCGGTGGTGCTCGGCCTCTGGCGCGGTTGTGGTTGCCTATTTGTTCTTGCTACGCACAGCGACCAGACCAGTAATAGCACCGTTCTGGTGGGATTTTGGCAGTGGGACTTTCATCCGCAGCATCCGCCTGCCTGGGTATGTATCGGGAACGTTTGCAGGCGGGCTTGCGACGGAGAGGGGCGAGAGGGGGGGGAGGGGGGGAGAGGCGGGGGGGCTTGAACGATTTAGACGACCGCGCTAGCTGGCAGGCTGGACAGTATTCCTAGGGAAGCGGAGGGGGGGGGATTCTTTGTTGTTATGGTGTTGTGAGTGTACCACTACCACCACGTACACCTTGATTTGGTGAGGCGACAAACGATCTGGATGAAAAATAATGGTCGATGTTTCCAAAGTATTAGTAGTAGTAGTAATTTGGGTTTTTGCTAAGTCGAGACACAAGAACGGGAGAGCATCGAGAGAGAGTGGGTGAATTGAGTGAGCGAGTACTGCATAAACGATATCACCTTCTTCGGCGTCTACTACGACGTTGCTGCTGTACGTATGGCGGAAGAAATGTTCGCTATCAAGCAGTTCAATCTTTGTTGCCTCACACGGCTTGTATGAGAGAGCTCGATGAGATACACAAAATTATACGGAGTACATGTCAAGGGTAAGTGGCGGATATGACGACGACATGTATCAACAGCGACAACAAAAAGCAGCAGCAGCAGCAGCAGCAGCTAGCTAGCTACTCCCCCTAGCCTGTCTGCTAGTTGCAGCAGCAACTCATCTGCGACTTGATTGAGTTCGTGAGTCCGCATGCATGGGCTTTGGTCTTTTCGTTGTTGCAACGGAAAAAATACAGGAGGCAGATCTGATTGAAAAACTAAAATAACCGTACTCGTTGTTGCTACTCATGCACCTCGAACAGTGAATTGTCGTACCTCGTACGATGCTCGTGTGCTCGTACTCGTGCTGGTACTAAGATCCAGTTTTGTTTGCAGCCGTTTCACACACGAAGAGCAACAACGTCAAAGGCGATTTTGGAAGTTGCGCCCGTTTTTCACCCCCTCGTTGTCGGTTCCGGCGCGCAGCGCTCAGCGGTCTAACGCGAACAACAAAACAACATCGGAAATATCAAAGCAGTCGTCACCAAGAAGAGTAAGTAGCAGGGAAAGGCACAACGCACGAGAGTACTGGGTAGGGTGATCAAAATGTTGCTGACATCTACTCAGCTCCAACACGCAACAGCACCTGGTCCAGCAGCCAGTTCGAGTAACCTGTTGCTGGTTCGGGACAAATACACCGTATCATACGCATTTTACGGAGAACCGCCACCATTAAAGAGCCCAGGATCCAGAATCTTCTATATTCTCCAACGGTCATAACGCCATACCGCCGGTACGAAACCCTGTTCAGGGCACCCCCCGAGGCGATTGCCCCAAGGCTACAAGAGCTCCCTTGGCTACCTGCACCGCCCCGCTTAAGAGTAGTACCCCTTGCCTGCCATGGCATCATCAGGAGAGTCGAGTGCGGTGGGCGTGATGGTGGTACCAGACGCGGCGGATGGCGAGGTGGCCGCGGCTGATGCGGTCGAGATCCTGCCGCCAAGCACACCCAGCAGCAGAGGTGGCAGCAACAGCGTTGACGTCGTTGTTGTTGGCGCCCCTGCGGATGACAGTGGGTTGGATCGCGTGCCCCCACTTCCAGCAGCAACAGCAGCAGCAGCATCCAGAGCGCTCCTGCTGTATTATTGTGGTTGTCGTACACGCGCACCGGCACCACCAGCAGAACCAGTAGCATCAGCAACAGAGGCAGCCTCAGCACCAGGAGCAGCAGTAGCACCACTAGCATCACCAGCAGCAGCATCAAAAACAGCGGCAGAAACGGAAGCAGCAGCAGCAGCAGCAGCGGCAACAGCTGCAGTAGCGGCTTTGCTGTTGATTGCTGCAGCAACCGTTGTTGTATTGGTCGATGCGTGCCAGCACCAGGACCACCACAGTGTTGGCGGGGAGAACCCTGTCGTGATAGGGGAGGGCAGAAGCGCGGGGGAGGGAGAGGAGACGGAGGAGAAGGGGGAGGGAGGTGGGGAGGGGGAGAAGGAGGACGAGGAGGACGAGGAGGATGAGGAGGAAGAGGTTAATGTTCGGAGCTCTGGAGGCCGGGGTGGATCCACGCCTTTCATCCGCTTTGTATTCTGGTTGTTCTTTTTTTTCGCGGGGATCGGGTGGGCCGTAGATGTGGGGCTCGTCATCCCCAGCCACGCCGTGGGTGGGCTCTCGGGGGCGGTTGCGAACGCAGAATTTAGCGCCGGCGGATCACCGGTATCGGCCATCGAGGAAACCCCGCTGCACAGGTATGCATATTTCTAATTTATTACGCACGAGTATTTATGTTGGCTTCTTGCTATGTACCTGGTACCTGGTGGTGTTTTGTCTGATGTTTTGGTTGCTTACTCGTACTCTTATATATGCATATGTACCATTTTGATTTTTTTGCCTAGTCCGTCCCTTTTTCTCCGCCGGCGCAGAGTTTTTTGGTGTGCTTTCTTCTGCAATGCGATCAGACTACCCGTCGGTATATTGTCAGCCGTGTGCCGGGCTCATGGGACGTCCGTGGCGCGAGCTATGGCCGCGGAAAGCCGCCGAGACTGGCTCTATTTTGCGGGGTATGAGACACTTCTGTCCCCGGGCAACCAAACACTAGACGTATTTAAGCCTCGAGGTTAGGTCTTAAGTACTTCCAACTGGAAGAGCTAGGCCATTCGATATTTCGACCTTAAACGCATAAAAAAAACACCATATGTCTAAAACTCGAAATAGTGGTCTCTTTCAGTACGCATAAAAAGAAAAGCCGAGGAAAGATCAAACTACTTGAAAATAGACCATGATATTTCTGCACTACTCCAGACGCAGATGGCAAGACGAGGATTTATGTCATGAGTCAGCACATGAGTGGGTGGAAACTTCGAGAAAGACCCTCCCCTGCCCATGCTGTGCGAGCTTGAACAAACGGCCAAAACAAATAACTGGTGCCTGGCAAAAACATTGAGTGCTTCGTACTCCATACTCGCTTCATATGTAGGATACCTCGCAGGCGTCTGCCGCCTTCGGTGTGCCTCAGTGTGGCAGTCAGTACAGCAGCACAGCAGGACTGGCCCTCAACCCGGTTCAATTTCCACCCTCGAAATGTATGTCTGATGTTTCCTCGAGCTTTTGTCGTCTGAAATGCTGTTGTTTGCTGGAAAATACTCGGAAAATTGCTTCAAATATGCACTTGGGCCAAAATGTGCCCAAGTGCATATTTTGGGAAAATCCACATCTCACCGTGGTCTGCCGTGGCCGTTAGGTCGATAAAATAGACCTATTTTGTAGACATTTAAAACACGATAGGGCTTAATTTGGTTTAGAGCCTAAAATATAGGCATATCGTCAGGCTTAAATACGTCTACTACACACACGGTGGAACTTTAGTCCTCGCACGTACATCGGGGTGGCATCAAAATGTATTTGCGAGAGAATTTTCCCGCACTGCTAGACGCGGGCGCGGTGTTTATGTACCCGCTGCAACGACGTGAACTATGTCATTACTGTGAGTTCTCCCTCACAATTGACACGGTGGTTACCATACAGCAGTAGCGAAACCTGTATAAAGAGATATAAAGTAGCAACACAACCCAAGCAAAAGTAACGATGTGCACACAACAGACCATATCGGCAACAAACATCGGTATAAGCACGCGGGGAAAAATACTGGACACAGAAAACAAACAACAAATTGACACCAATGATTCCTCTAACTGCAGCGACAGCAGTACAAACCCATCACACAACGAAAATGATCAAGACAACAACAGCGGCAACAATAACAATTCTGGTCAACGGTCCCTTATTCCCGAGATTGGTGATGGTGCATGTTTATTAAGATGTATCTCGCGTCGTGTGCACAACAACCCAGCTTTACATTACATCGTCCGTGCACATATTATTGCCCACATCACAACCAATTTGTACACCGTTATCCCAGGATCAGGTTTCAACACTTTCCACGACAGCATCTTAGCTGGAGCAAATCAAGGTCATGTAGATAATAAAGAATCATTTGTCGGTGTAGACAATATATTTTTCTGAACGGAACAAACAACGCCAACGTGCCCGAAAAAGTTCCGTTTGTCTTGCAAAGTTCCGTCAGCAGCACCACCAGCAAGCAGCACGTAGTCCATAGACTCTAAGTTTACTGTGAGTTCTCCCTCACAATTGACACGGTGGTTACCATACAGCAGTAGCGAAACCTGTATAAAGAGATATAAAGTAGCAACAAAACTCAAGCAAAAGTAACGATGTGCACACAACAGACCATATCGGCGACAAACATCGGTATAAGCGCGCGGGGAAAAATACTGGACACAGAAAACACACAACAAATTGACACCAATGATTCCTCTAACAGCAGCGACAGCAGTACAAACCATCAGACAGCGAAAATGATCAAGACAACAACAGCGGCAACAATAACAATTCTGGTCAATGGTCCATTATTCCCGAGATTGGTGATGGTGCATGTTTATTAAGATGTATCTCGCGTCGTGTGTACAACAACCCAGCTTTACATCACATCGTCCGTGCACATATTATTGCCCACATCACAACCAATTTGTACACCGTTATCCCAGGATCAGGTTTCAACACTTTCCACGACAGCATCTTAGCTGGAGCAAATCAAGAACTTGTGGAAGTCGCTGGATCTCAACCTACTACATGTTCGAGTGTTGAAGAGTATCTCCACTTCATGTCACAGCCTTACGCATATGCTACAAACGTAGAATTAGTTGCTGCCACGCAGTTATACGGAGTGGACTTTCGAATAACTTATCACACCGAGCCTCAGCAATATCCCAACCCTCCTCCTCCAAAAGTCTGTGATATCTTATTATATTATCCACATTCTTTCCACTACGCATCCCTCCGATATACACCTTCTGCATAAATACTTCATCATCAGTTGTAGTCATTCGACTTGCGTCGCCCCCGGGAGGCACGTGTCCACCTCCCGAAGGGGAACCTTGTAGTCTATACGGGAATCTTCATGATACGTATACAAAAAGTCAGTACGTACTGTACACGTATGAGCCCGCCAACTGAATGAACCACAAGTGAGTGTTGCACGAGTCCGAGCAAGGCTGAAACGTATTTCGCTCGTCGAGATAGTTTTGGCACTGTAGTAGTTGTATGTAGGCTACCAGCCTGACCGTGAATGTAGTGCTGTGTCGGAAAATCGTCGACTTTTAATAGCAGAAAAGATTAATCGTAACCTTGTGAAAGGCACTCCTTGCTGTATCTGATATTATTGACGAGCAGACTGGTTGGTGTACATACTGTCACTCGCCGCTGAGAACGATTTTCGAGATGAAAAATCTTAGCGACCTCAGAAAAGTGAGCCTCAGTTTTCTACACCGCACAGGGTTCGTCGTATTTGCGGAAGCCGTGGCGTACCACACGGTCTACTGACGGTGACTGGAGGAGTTTGGAACGACCAAATAATAGCAGCACCAAGGGCTTCTCTCCCTCGCCCTGATACAACATGCTTTGGGCTTGTACTTCTCAAAGGATTAATTCGGTTTTATCGGTGCTCGTCGATTTCGTCGCGTTGTGCGCTCTGTTCGTGTTTCCAATGCGTTTTTTTTAGGGCATATTGTACGGTACGCATACACGCACTCCGCGGCGAGGGGAGTGCCACGGAGATCAATGCCAAGAAGCCGCTGACATTCGATGCGAACTGTAAATATTATATTAGTTGCCATAGTCGATAGCATTAGACTACATCCTCTAGAAAACGAGTTTTATAGTTTCCGCGCGCAGACTGACTAACATCACCCTGTTGACCATTGATGCGCTACACTGTGGTTCCAAGGGGAGTCGCCGACCTATGTCCTTAATGAGGACACACAACCCGTAAAACGCGCGATCGGAGTATCGCGCACAGCTTGCAAGACGAGTTTCGACCAAATCTTCGATCTCAAAGCTGGAGTGTATTTTTACTTTTATAATATTTTTAAAAGGGCTTCGCATGGGTGCCGGCATCCATGCTCCGGGTAGGGCAGGGCAGAACTTCGACTTGTTCGATTCAATATTCGATAGAGAGCAAAAACCGTTACCGCACAACACATAGTCTACGCGTGTAGAACGTAAAGTAATGCCAAGATATTGATATAGTCTAGACTAACAGCGGACTACTTACTACTTCTGTCGTTTCCTCTGTTTTTCCGCGTCTTGCGTGAATCCGATTCCGAGCTTCACCATAGTCTAGTCTATATTTTGATCGGATAAATCCGAGCCCATGCAGACTGACCCTCTAGTCTGGCCACGAAGATACGTTTCGAGTGCGTTTCTTGACGTTTCGACTCAACCAAGCATCCAGGGCCAGCAGAGGGATGGCCAAAAGTTTGCTGCATGTTCTCTACGTAGCAACTGACAGGCGCGCACTGAGCCAGCTTCTTCTGCTACTACATACATGCATGATACCATAAAATATAATACGCGCGATCGGAGTATCACACACAGCTCGCAAAGATGAGTTCCGACAAGATTCGATCTCACAGCATCTGGAGTGTATCTATATTTTGATAATATCTAGATCCGAGGCTCGCAGACCGACTTTGTCTCTGTGTGCGTAGTGATCGTGGAGAGACTTGCTGACGACATTCTAGGCGTGAAACACGGTGCCGCTGCCTTCGTCATTCAATTCCTCGAATGCTATTATAATATTGTTGCTACTTTTTGTTGTAAACCACTCTCGTCTGGTCGATGGAATATTAGTAGTACGCGATAGCGCTGAACAAAGAATTTGGTAGTTAAGAATTTCAGGCTTGATCGAGTTTTAAGACAAAAATATAAACATAAAATTCCTGGTATGGCCTTTTTGTCTGATTGCTGGTCGCTCATTGGCCGGAGATCGTACATAAAGTAACCGTCATCTGGGGACGATAGGGTCCAATCCCAGAATCATAATCCATTCACATATATACAACTCCGACAACCCGGGAACGAACACGGATATATCCCCAGGATTGGTACCTCCCCGCACAGTATCGCAATCCACAATGCCGCCGACCGGCCGATCTCTAATTGGCTGGGGTTCGTATATTATAGCGCCAGCTCCACCCGGGGACGATAGGGCCCCATGCCCGGTTCAGGGGTCATTCCATATGTCTAAAAATTAGACAAACGGGGGAAGAAAACCGAGTTATCTCGGGTTGACACCGCCCCCCACGGTGTGGAAACCCCAGTTCCATTGGCTAGAATAGCTGATTGGTTCGAGCTCCACAGCGCCCCCCTACCCTAGTAGGAGGATGATAGAGGCTCACCAACCGATTGGGGGCAGTTTTGTCGCACACGGGGGAGATAGGGCCCCATCCCCGGTTCAGAAATCCTCCGAATTTCTACAGCCTCAGCAACGCGGGAACTATAACGATGATCTCCCGGGTCGATATGCCTCCCCGCACGGCGTGTCAACTCCGACTCCATTGGCTTATTTCTCGTGATTGGCCGGTAGGCTTTGACCCAATAAGCTCACAATTATTTCGACCCAGTCGGGTTTTCTCGCATACTTCTCGCATACGGCAAACATTTGCAATGCGAGCGCAGTTCAATGAGTGATTTTCATTTGATAGGTCGCACAAAAAAAGCGATTTTGAGCCTATATCAGGTTGGCGTGCCGAGCAAGCACGCTCGAAATGAGGATGAGAAATACTTGAGTTGAACAGCAACAACAGCACCAAACGCAATATAAATGGACGAATTAGAGCCATTTGTATGCAGGATTCAGCCCCCCCCCTGGTTATTAGCACAATCAATTTCAAACTATGCTCGAGTCGTGCCAATCTAGTTCCACTTATTATTATGCCGCCTATCCCGTTTCGCCGAGCAGCGCAGGGCCCATAGAAACTCATACGTTAGTTGTGAGGAAAGCAGACTAGAAAAAAAATGTCGATCGACAGAAGCTACCACGAGTAAGCCTTTCTATACACGAGTTTCACCACACACTCGTATTGTTTTTTTTCGCTCGGCTGCTGCTGTGCTGCTGCATCACGCATGGCCCTCCAGGCTCAGTACTTGTGGCAGTCACGGTACGACAGCAATCGCGCTGTAAGCTTTTTCCTTTGTGACAGCCACATACGGTGCTTCTGTGTGTATGTATATGTTTGTGCGCAGGTACGTGTGGGTGGCGCGTGTACTGTCACAAAAATCGGCACACAGAAGCAGCACAGCAAGAGCAGTGCAACTGCAGATGCCGTGTTTCAAGCTCTTGAATTTGTATCAGTAGTCAGGTTTGGCTGGCGTAACAGCAGGAGATCGAGCCACGACAACAACAGTTTCACGTTCAATGCAACATTCAAATCACACATACTCGGACCTCATACCAGGGACACGAAGCATACAGCAGTAGCAAAAGCAGTACCTCAATGTTTGTCACGATTGCTGACATAGTTTGTGTTCGTTAGCAACCGCCCTCATACATAACATTAGAAAGGCTGGGTTCCCTCTTTTCGACTTTCGACGCCCCCGGGATATCAAGTTAACCACACCCCGAAGGAGAACCTTGTAAATGCGAATACAAAGTAAACATGTTGGCGCTTGCACAAGAGCGGCCAAAGGGTCGGAGTTAGACCAGTTTTGAGCCGTCTTCGAGATAACTCGAGCTGAGGTCCACCTCTCGCCGCGCAGTTTCCTGCACGTGCCTCAGCGTGCTCGCTCCTCCGAACCCTGCCGGGGGTGGCCTCGGCGGACCTCTCGTTGTGTCCCGGGAGTGCGTGCTGGCTTCAATTTCTTTGCAAAGTATCTGCTCCGATTTCAAGTTTCTACACGTGCATACAGATGTACATCAATTTGAGATAATACATATCAGGTATCATTTCTTTCTTTTTCTCGCTCTCTCTTGCTTAGACGCCCCACCTAATATCGAAATCCGCCAGAGTAATAAACACTCCACGCACTGGATATCACCTCATTATCTTGTTAGAGCCATCCATGCCGCTGCTGCAGTCCCCCCCCCCCCGCCCCCAACGCCCTCTCCTTCCCCACCACCCGCACCATCGCCTAGACCTAGCACCACGCGTATAGCAAACCCTTATCTATGCGACCTAAAGCCCTGCCCCCCCCACACCCCCCACTCCCCCCCCCCCCTCCCCCACCCCCCACCCCCTCGAATAAACTATGCCTCTATGGAGGGCACTCCATTACATTGGTTCCCTTTTTTTGTTTTATACGTACCGGCTACCGGCCCAAAGTGAACGTAATATTATTTATGCATATTACACTGGGTACTGCTTGCTGTCTGTCGTACTGCTGGTGCTGCCGCTGCTGCCGCATGCTGTTGTTGAATTTACACGCAAATAAGAGTTGTGCGGCGTTGCTGCGGCTGTTGCTGTATGTGTATTTCGTACTCCTATGAAGGCTTGCCGTTTGTCCTTGGACTGCCGCTGCTCCTGCTTGCTCTTTTTTATCAGGTTTGTGCCTTTTGTTTTTTGCCTCAAGTGTTCGTGTTCGAGTCTCGATGTGTATCAGGTGTTCTGTTACTCTTTTTTTGTGTTTGTTTTTCTTCTTCCCTTTCTTTGTTCTGAACCGCGTACCGGCCCAAGGGAACAATAATACATGTATTACACTGATAATGCTTGCTGTGTGTCGTGGCGATGGTGCTGCCGCTGCTGCAGCATGCTAGTTGTTGTTGTTGAATTCACACGCACATAAGAGTTGTACGGCGTTTCTGCTGCTGTTACTATATATGTATGATGTACTTCTCCGGCTTGGCATCTGTCGTTGGACTGCCGCTGCTATTGCTTTCTGTTGTTGACATGTATAAATATGTTGGTCCTGTCGTCTCAGCGATGGAGAGGCCCGATTTGAACTAGGGTTTGAGTCGTCTTCGAGATAGCACAAGCTGAGGTCCACTTTTCGGCACACTGTTTCCTGGACGTGCCTCACCTTGCTCGCCCCTCTCGACTCTGCCGGGGGCGGCCCCGGTCGTTCTCGCTTCGTATCGTGACAGCCCCCGCAAAATCGTGTTTTTTGCCAAATTTCTGTTGCGTAATATCAAGTGCGTAGTCATACATACGTATAAGAACACAAAATACTAGTATTGTCCCAGTAGTAATCGTACAACAGGAGCAGCTTGAGGGCTAGCCCCGAGCGATTGTTAATCGTTAGCCGCGAGTGTCCATGAATTTACTCTTTTTTTAAGTCACTTTCTTTTCTTTCTTGCCTTTGGGTTCGAGCCTCGGTATGTACATTATCCGATGCTGCTTTTAATCCCCCCCCCCCCTCTTATCTGCCCGGTTGGTGAAAACCCGGCGTGCTCCGTCCCGGCATAGTAGGGATGCGAGGGTCTATAGTCATACGACTACGGCCATGCACAAACTGAGTACACTCCCCCCTTCTTATTGCTGTCCTTTATGTACCGGCTCAAGGAAATTTAGAATATTATATCGTATGCATACTGTCATACTGCAAATGCTGTTTGCTGTTGTTGTCGAAAAGCCGCACATGCCGCTCCTGCTGTTGTTGAAATTACACATAAACAACAAGAGTTATGAGGGGGCTTCTGCTGCTTCTGCTGCTGCTGCTCGTCATCGTGTGCCAGATGACGCAACTAGATAGTTTCGGGGGTTTAATGCACCTGCTTCTTTTTATTCAAACGTGATTGTTTTAATGTACCCGTTGGCATTGTTGTCGTATGTACAGCCTCCATTGACCTATTCATAATACATGTAATGCATCCTCGAAAGTTACGGGCATGCGCGGAGCCAAGGCAGGCGGCAGCCTGCCGCGGCGAAGCCCCCCTGGTACAAAGTGTCATATACACGGCTTATACAAGGAACTCCAAGCTTTGGCACCTCTTCTCCGCTCCACTGGACAATTTCCTGAGCAGAACTCAGGGTTGTGCAAACAAAGTATGACAATAAACCGCAACGGCATGTCGCCGTTGGCTATACTTCGTATGCGCCTATCAAGAAACCATCTCCACATAAGGCATTCAAACCAAGTAGACCGGGCATAAGCTGCACCATCGCAATGCAAATCCCGACATCCCATAATCCCGCTACGATGTAGCTAACCTGCTATTGGAGCTCCCCAGTACCATCAACCATTGTCATATCCGTACAGCATCATGTGCAAGCACTATCATCATTCTTCTATATTATTAATAGGAACACCCAGGAGCGGTGCAAGTGGTACACGCCACGGCAAAGGTGCATTTCTATTTTTTTAGGCTCCTAACCCCTTAAGGAGCTACATATGATACCTAACACAAAAAAACGATACTGAGTACACAAAAAAGTGCAACCCGATGACCAAAACCATGGCCTAGGTATCAAAATGATACATATTGCAAAACGAGAATGATGCTGACTCTTACTACGGTAGCCCCCCCAAGACTTTTGATTAACGAAATCGACGGTTTTGAAACCACCCCACGGCCGTATCTCCTGATATACTGCGCCGCTTGCCACCCCGACGTCATCGGTCAGTGATCCTTCGCGAACAAGAAAATTTATGAAAATAATATTTCCATAGCATGTTTCCTCGTATTGGGCAGCCGGGAAACGGTCGTGCAAGAAATTGCTGGTTTTGGGGGGTGGCTATCGTAGAATCAGTCTACTCCGACGATTATTGGGTTAAGAAGCCCGGTCGGTCAGGAAAACAAAACAGCCAAAATTTTGCTGTTAATACTTCAGAGCTCTATCGTACCACTCGTTAAGTGTCGCACATACAGCGTGCATGTCGTCTATGCCCTTTCGGTGCACTTCGGGCGGCATCCTCTGCCTCATCAACAGCACGGGCCACCTCGACGTATCCGATGGTGTTCTCGTCAGTTTATTTTCTCGACACTTTTTCCCTACGGAGTTCCCAAGGGGTTGTTGATAGAGGGGGTGCGAGACGACCATAAAATAAAACGTTTTGAACACAAAAGTAGTACGCCCCCCTTTTCCTGTGTTCCCCAATAAAAAAGTTGAACAACTACACTTTTCTTCTTCCACACGACGACCGTCCGTACGTATGTGTGCCGTGTCGTGCCGCTGTGCAGGGGCTCCAGCGCCCCCACGCTGGCAAACCCCGAAAACGACAACGTAAACCCGGCTGTGGAACCCACCATCGAGGGAGAGGAGTCCACTATCGAGGGGGAGGAGCCCATGGCCGAGAAAGAGGAGACCGACATCGAGGGGGAGGAGCCCATCGTCGAGGAAGAGGAGCCCAACATCAAGGTAGAGGAGCCCACCGCGGATTTACAGTTTACCATTGATTCTGTTGTGCTGGGGAGGGATCCACCGCTGCTGGAGCGAGGTTTGGACTTCGTAGTCTCCGTGGTCGCCAGAGCCGCGAAGTTTGCTAGAGTCTACTCTCTGGCCACCGACAGCGCGGCCGGTGACAGCTGTAGCTACAGCGGTAACAGCGACGGAGACAGCAGCAGCAGCAGCAGCAGCAGCAACAGCAACAGCAACAGCAACAACAGCAACCCCGTTGTCCGAGCCTTCAATTCTTGGACAGCGCGAAACAAAGCTGCCGCCGAGGCATTGGTTGACGGTGCCTGGGTATAATCTCAGGTTCTTGTTTGCTTGTTCGCTTATTTGTTTTGGCGATCGTCGTCCGTCGGGGAAGGCGGTCCATACGTCGGCGGGGAGGGGGGGTGCATGGTCGACAGGGGTCGGGGGTTGACAAGGGGGGGGGAGAGCGGGGGTTGATGAGGGAAGTCTGTCACATTTGTTTGCCTTACGACGGAGGCATGTGAGAGCACCGCACGTACTTAAGGACAGTCACTTCACCATGCAATCAACATCACATGATTTTGAAGTTGGGGCGGGGAGGGGGGGAATGGTAACCATATCATGCAGGCCCCTAGTCCCTAGGGCTATAGACCCACGCATCCCTGCAGTCCCCGGACGTAGGACGTCGGCTTGCCATCGACCAGGCAGATGCGGGAGGGGGGTTGCACGGGAGCACGGGCGTGTCTGATTTCGTTTTTTGTTCCTTCGTACAGTGCGAAAACAATGCGCTAATTGTGGTTCGGAAAGGAAGACGGCACTTTGTTTTGTTTGTGCAATGAGAGGATAGGTAAAAACACCCGGGGGAGCTACGCGCATTTTCGGCATTTTTTTTGTTTTTTTGTCGTGCAAGGCCAAGCGCGAAGATAGTGCGCAGGAATTTCTATAGATGACGGATAAAATCGCCACTATTAAGTACTCCGTGTGCTGCTGTAGTGTAGTTTGATTCCTGGACGAGGCAGACTTTGACTTATACGGTCCGGGGTGGGGGGGGGGCATTTCATGCATAGCCGTAGTCTTAAGATGTAGAGACCCTCGCACCTCTACAATGCCGAGACGGAGCACGTCGTGTTTTCACCGACACGCAGGCATCGCGTGCACCAAGCGCGAAGCACCGTGCCGTGTTTTGGCAAGCCGAATGAAGGGTTGGCTGCATCCTACTAAGAACCACTTGTTAGGCGGTTTTCAGCACCTTGTGCGTACTTTCTTGCATTTGGATGACAGCTTCGAATGGATGTACTTGTTTTCTGGTGTGGCCACTTCCAGAGACAGCAATGGAGAGGGGAGGGGGGGGGGGGCTTTTGCTTTTCTCCGCGAGGGTTTTGTTGGGGTAGACTAAAGACATGCGTCACTCGCAGTGTCTGTTTTACAACAAAACAGCCGTATCAGCGCGGTGGCGCGTTTGTTGATGCGGCGATAGAGGGGATGGGGGGAGCGGGGAGGACTCGCTGTCTTTGACAAGGTTTGTTTGTTGTAGCTGACAAGGAGTATACAGCAATTTTAATTAACTAGGTACTGTTTGGTTTTACAACAAGCATCCCTATCGGGGCGGTTTTGTGTTCGTCGGTATAGCAGTGGAGGAGACCGGAGGGGGGGGGGACGAGGTGGTATTTTCTTGCGAGGGTTTACGGTATGTTGCTGTGGTTGACAACCGCACGCAGGGTTGTGATGTTACCCGTACGCGCAATGTTCCATTCACAGCAACCAGCCACATCATGGCCATGGCAAGTTTGTCGGTGTGTCGGTGGACGGGACGAGCGGGAGGGGTTCTGGTCGTTTCTTTTCGAGAGTTGGTCTTGTTGTGGTTGACAAGCAGTACACAGATGTCCCACACAGCATAGCCGGACATAGAACTGCCGACAAAAAGCAATATTGTCCTCTCGGGGCTCGCCCTTTGTCGTGAGCGCATCCTTGTCTTAGATCGTCTTCCGTTTTATGCGCTTCGGCATGAGCTCATGTTTGTTTTTCTCGTTCTGCTTTTTTTCTTTTTTCATGCACGCGAATAGACTATGGCATGGATATATTCCCGTGATATTAGGCTCGCAAGGCGATACTGGCTAGTATCTCTAGCGCAGCCCGCAGTACTGTTACCTTGCGCATTGGTATTGCGGTAAATATGTAACTTTTGTGGATGTTTTTTCGCGCCCACCACGATGTTATTTTTCAATGTTGTTTGCTTCCACGGGCTGGATTTCCGGGAAATACTCCAATCAATGTGAGAACATGATCGTTGTAGTGTTACCCGTACGAGCAGTAGCACTGTTTTGTTTTTACAGCGAACAGTCATATAAAGGCGATGACGGGTTTTTTGGTACGACAGCTTTGGCGGAGGTTGGAACGGGGGTGGGCGGGGGGGACGTGGGGGGCGTGCTCATTTGTTGCTCTCCTTAGTAATTTGACCATTGACCACGCATCCCTTTCAAGGCGGGTTGGGAAGAGGGGAGTCTTGTGGCTTCATTTGGAAGGGGTTACTTCGGTGTACTTGACTAGCAGTGTACCTCATAGTGTTACCCGTACGATTAGTGTTTTTCTATTACAGCAACATACAAATGAGGGTGATGTCATGTTTTTTCGGTGCAGCAGTGGAGGGGAATTTTGATAGGCGAAGGGGGGAGTCATTTAGTTGTGTTTTCAACGGTTTATTTTGTCGTGATTGGCAACTATTGCACAACGGCAGCAGACTAGGCTCGTTACTGTATCGTAGCTTTTTTTTTACAACGGCGACGTATCAGGGCGACGTCTGGCGGCGTGGCTGTCGGCGTGCGATTACGTGTGGTACATTCCAAGAAAGGGACAGGCTTCATATTTGGGTACTTTCACATCTCGTACTGGACAGCAGCAGTATTAGCGACAGGTTGGCTGACATTGTCGACGGATGACGATTTTTTTTACGCGCTTTCACGCGAGGTACGCTGCCCCCATCCTGGGATGGGATAAATGGCGAACGTCGAGGCCTTCCTGGCCTTTGACCTGCTGAGCGAGTGAAATTATGTAATATATATATATATATTTATTTAATGGTATTCGATTTGATTTGTTATTATGTTGGACGTATGGCATTGTGCAGCATGATATTCAACGTCGACCACTCACAAACACCCCCATAATCAGTAAACTACACTATTGGAAACGAGCAAAGGAGACCTATAGACGTAATCTAACTCCATTCCATACCTGTTTCCGGATATCCATCGATCTGCCCCACCTGCTGGCCTTGGTCCACCTTTCTCTCTCGTCTTCACTTTCCCCTTCGCCAAAGTCGAGTGCGAAACTCTCTCGCGCTAGGTGATTGATCTATCGTCACACATCCGGTCATGTGGAGGCCTTACCGACTGAGCTGCAGGATCCCACTGAGCCACACAAAACCTACCGATCTACAGTAGTCTACTGACCTCCAATACTACCGACCGCGTAAAAGGGATAAGCTGAGTCACACCTACCAATCTGGTTTTAAATATCAAGGCTGTTCTAGGATCAGGTCAAACCTCGCGGGCCGGGTAAAATCTTGCGGGTCAAACGTTGCGGGTTGAGTTAGGTTGGGTCGGGTCGGGTCAGATCGCGTCAGGTCGGGTCGAGTCGGGTCGGGTCGAGTCGGGTCCGGTCGGGTCGGGTCGGGTCGGGTCGGGTCGGGTCGGGTCGGGTCGGGTCGGGTCGGGTCGGGTCGGGTCGGGTCGGGTCGGGTCGGGTCGGGTCGGGTCGGGTCGGGTCGGGTCGGGTCGGGTCGGGTCGGGTCGGGTCGGGTCGGGTCGGGTCGGGTCGAGTCGGGTCGGGTCGGGTCGGGTCGGGTCGGGTCGGGTCGGGTCGGGTCGGATCGGGCTGGATCGGGTCGGGTCGGGTCGGGTCGGGTCGGGTCGAGTCGAGTCGAGTCAGGTCGAGTTAGGTCGAGTTAGGTCGGATCGAGTCAGCTCGGGTCGAGCTACCTGACCTGGCCCGACCTGCGAAATGATTGAGACGTCTTGACCCAACCCAACTCTCGTGAGAGTTTGGGAACCTCCCGACCCTGCTCGATCCGTGACATTTCAAAACCTCCTGACCTGACCCAACCGGACCCGACCCGATCCCTGACATTAAAAGGTGTACCGACCCGATCTGTCCCATCCCGCCAAACTCCGCGTTGCCCGTGAGATAAGGGCAATTTTTCGGATCGAGTGATGTGAACCCGCGAATTTTCTCCCGTCCCGAGGCTTCGACCCTGTGTATCCGACCCGTGGCTCAGCCCTTCAAAAACAATTTGATCACTTTTTTTGCACCCCGCAGCGGTGTATGGCCTGACCGTAGCATTTATGGATGGATGTGGACATAAATATATAAACTTGGCAGCGTTTACACGTTTGAATATGATACCAACAAAGCATCGGCAGTAGAGAGGCCCGCGGGCGGGTCGGATCCTCGGGCCGGATCCGCGTGTCCGACTCGTGGGTCAGCAGAGAAGAGGTCGCGGATCAAAGTGACGTGAACCACGATGTGATCCGTATCTTGTGGGGCATAACCCAACCTAAACGGTGAGAGTTCGAACATCTCCAGGGGCGGATATGCGGGCCAACAGAGAACAACTCGCGGGTCAAAATGACCCGACTCGCGACGTGACCCTCATCTCCCGGGGCATGTACCGACCTGACCCGTGAGATTATGAACGCGACCCGACCCGACCCGATCCGTAATATTCGCTATTTTCATATCTGACCCGGCCAGACAAGCAAGATTTTGAAGACCTCTTGACCCGACCCGACCCAATCCGACCCGACCCGACCCGACCCGATCCGATCCGTGAGTTTTTTTTATCAACTCTGACCCAACCCAATCCAACCCGACCCCTGAGGATTTGAAACTCCCTTGACACGACCGACGGGTGGGACCATGACCCATAAATAGCCGTGGTGGATATAGAGGAGATGAAAACATTTTGCACCATATCCAAAAGTTACATATAATCACCAGGGCTGTTTACGAGTAAAGCTATACCTCGCGGGTCGAGCCTGGTCGGGTCGGGTCGGGTCACTTGACCTGAACCGACCCGTGGAACGTTTTGGATGCCTCGACCTGACCAACCCTTCCGGTGATATTTTGAAAACCTCCTCATCCGACCCGACTCGACCAGTGATATTGAAAACCTGCGGACACGACACGACCCGATCTGACAGATTCCACACAACCCGTGAGATATGGGCCATGTCGCGGGTCAAGTCATCTTGACCCACGACATTTTGTTCCCGATCCGCGGATCCACCCTTCAAACACGACGTATGTATACGGTTTTCGTACCCCGAGGTGGCGTGTGACCCGGCGGTAATGGGTATGAATGGATGTGGACGTTTTGCTTACACAGTATAGTTGGCGTCATTCTCATGTTTGAATTAACACCAAAGGGGAATCGGCACCAGTGAGGCCCGCGGGCGTGTCGGGTCAGTAGGTTGGATCCGCGGATCCGACCCTCGGGTCAACAAAACAAAACTCGCGCGTCAAAGGCGCCCGACCAGCGACGTAAGTAACCCGTATATCTCACCCGACCCGTGAGATTTTGAACACCATACCCAATCCGACCCGTGAAAGTTTGAAAACCTCCTGACCCGTGAACAGCCTTGACAATTGCCGTCAGACCGGCGTACCTTACAGCATTCTATCTCCGTCCCTCCAATCGGTGGAATTTCGGGAGCGAAGCTGTTCACGGAGCTCCTCGTCTATGCTCGCACACAGTCGTTGACTGGTGACTTTTTTTTATTGTGAAGCCCGGATAAAAACGACATACCAGGCACCCTTTGGGACGCACGCGCAAAAACAAAACGCTGGAAGCGAGACTGGAACCCCGTGCCCTGTCGACGACGCCAAATGTGAAGGTGTGTCCTACGAGCCACATCATACATGGAGTCATTCCATGGTAGGGGTTTCACGTGTTGGGCCCAACGTTTCTCACCGGCTGCCCTCAAGGGAAATTCCGGTTGGTCGTTATGTTTTTACGAGTATCTTTGTGTTAGGACTCGAGCGCATAGAAGCGCTCGTGGGGCTGGGCGGCTGAACGCCTTCGAAGTCATGCGTCGTGTGAGGTATTGAGCTCCTCGTGTCAAGAGCTCAGAAACTTCCGCTTCACCTCTTCCCCGGGATGACTCCATACCCGCTGTCGAAATCACCGCTGCTGGGCATGGGGGCTGAGCTTCGAATCCCGGACGCCTGTCACCATAGGGGTGTAACACCTTTGGGCGAAAAACAGTTGTGACCGGGACGGGGCTCCCGTTATCGTCAGAATTGGAGTCATCTCACGGTAGGCGCGCAGCGGGCGTTTCTATGGGCGCCCGACGTGAGGAGCTCAATAACCCACCCGAAGCATGACTTCGAAGGCGTTTTTTATCGCGTAAACCGACCAACACCCCTCTGCGCTATTAATAGTGTTATAAGGCTTAGTTGGGGTAAGCTATAGGTTAACCTTTTGCAAGCGGGCAAACGGACTAATAACCCACTGATTCCTTAACAAATGGCGTCGACGGCAGGACCACGGGTTTTTTGGGTCGTGGGTTCAAATCCCACATCCACCATAATAAACTTTTGCAGATTTTCCCCATGTCGAACTTGATAAATACTCTCCCCGGTGTACCCAGGAAATGAAACGGCTTGTGCACATATTGACAGGTACGCCCGTATATCCGGCCGACCTGCTATCCCGTCGTTTCAGGGGGGGAGAGTGTTATAAGGCTTAGTTTGGGTAAGCTATAGGTCAACCTTTTGCAAGTGGTCAAACGGACTAATACCCCACTAATTCCTTAACAGTAGTCCTCAAAAAACAAATGTAAGAGCGTAAACGTATCTGAATAACCGGTAGTTAGTAGACGCGAGCTACGATAGCGGTATACCGTTTTTTGGCGAAAATGTTTTCTGAATGACGGGGCTCCTTAATTAACCCAAAATCGTCGGAAATAGGTGTAGTGGTACCCCGAGTGGGAGATGTTATGGCCCATCCATGATGGCCTTGACGTGAATGTGACATCTACTGCCACGTGGTTTCACCTCAACCATGAAATATACATGGTTTCACGTCGAATCTATAAACTAACCTTCTACGGTGGGCACTCCATTACATAGGCCATTTTTTTTGCATGATGCTCGTTGGTACACCCTAGGCCGTGGGGCTTTTTATCCGGTAACGTTTCTAGAACTTTTATTTTTTCTCCAAATCAGTTTTTGGGCAGAGGTCTTAAGCTCCCAAATTGAGCAATCTTACAAAAAAAGTGGTGCGTCTCTACCGTAGCAGGCGTTACTCATTTGAGGGGCTCGACCGGCGGCCAGAAATATTTTTCCCAAAAAGTGCAACCCCTACTGTGGGATGACTCTTCAGCCGAGAAAAGGTATACCATGTAGGGTTTTGCGTTTTCAATATTTTTCTGTGTATACCTCGGTCATGGGATTGTCCATCGGGTTAAGCCTACCATTTTTCTCAGAGAAGCCTATTGTAGCGTCAAGCATAGAGACAGCTGAAACGCGCGCGTGACACGATAGTAGAGGTAACACTTCTTGGGATACCTTTGTTTTTCTGCACGGCTATGGGGTCCTTAGCCCAAAATCGTTGGAATACAAGTCATTATTTATTGCTTTTGCCATGCTTTTTGTTGTATATTCCTAGGCCATAGGTTTGTTCATTGGGTGGCATTTTCAGTTTACTCAAGCTGAGTTTTCGCCTCAGAGGGGTATAGGACGCGTGGTACAATAGAGGTATACCGTTTTTTGGCGAAATGGCTTCTGAATGACGGGGCTCTTAAACCCAAAATCGTCGGAAATACGACATTTTGTTTTTGCATGATTCTCGTTGAATACCTCTACTAGGCCATCCATGGGATTTTTTATCCGGTGTGGTGCAGCTTTGTTTTTCTCCAAAAAAAAAACAAAACAGTTTTTGGGTCAAGAAGGACATGTCTTGAGCCCCGGAAGTAAGTGAAGAACCTCATAAAAAAAGTGGTGCACCCTCTATCGTGGCACGCGCCATTAGAAGACCTACTCAAGAGAGGGGTAGTATTGAGAAAAAACAAATGGTGCACCTCTCCCTACCGTAGCATGTGTTTTCTTTTTTTTCGGACGACACGCGTGCTACGATAATAGAGGTACATCACCTTTTTTCTGGAGGGTGTGTGTTCCCTCAATTTGGGAGCTTAACCCCTTTAGAGCCCCCGAACCCCTCCCTGTACTAAACCCAAGTAATTTTGCCCCCAAAAACGGGTTTCCAGTTGTAAAGGGGTTAAGACCTCCTCCCGAAACTGATTTGGAGAAAAACAAAAACTGCTACCGGATGAAAAATCTCATGGCCTAGGTACAAAACGAGAATCACGCCAGAAAATGGAACATTTCCGACGATATTGGATTAAGGAACCCCGTCATTCAGAAACCATTTTGGCCAAAAAACGGTATACCTCTATCGTAGCATGCGTCGATTGAACTCCCCAAGTGTCGAGCCTCATAATAAAGAGGTTGCACGCCCAGCGTACCGTGCGTCCTCCGTGCGCCCGACACCAAAGGAGTGTAGGTTTCTATTCAATGTCTTCGCTGATGTTGAAAGCGCGAGAGCGTAGTGGGGTGGGAAAAACTCCAAAATCGTCTTTGAAAGACGGGATGACTCCGCTGTGTTGTTGGAATCCGGGGTGGTTGCGTTATAAATGTTTTTCTATGCATACCTCTGTCATGGGATTATTCATCGGGAAAAGCCTACCACGTTTGTCAAAACCATTTTTGCATTCACTACAGAGCTGCTCCGGTGTGGAGCCTTAGAATAAACGGGTTGCACGCCCACCGTAGCGTGCGTTCTCGATGCGCCCCAAACCAAAGAGGTGTGGGTTTAGATTTGATGGCTTTTGCTTGTTTACGTCGTTGAAAGCGCCAGAGCGTACGGTGGCGAAACCTCGAAAATCATTAATTGTACTGTGGGAATTCTGCACCCAATGATACACGCGATGAAAACGATGACGTGTACCGTGGGGGAAAGAGTCGACACCTGTGACCACGGTTTGTCCAGAACGTCGGTAAGTGCAAAAGATCCCGCGAGTTGAGCTGGAAAGTAAAAGTGAACACAGCTATGTAGCTAGCTAGCGCTTGGATAACCTAGTCCAAGAGTCCAAGGCGTGACGCTACGCAATCCACGCGAGGAGCAAAGTCAGTCCCTCCCTCCCCACCCTCCGCCCTTCTCGCAACCCCCAGCCTAAATAGGAAATGCCACAGCTGATTTTCCCTCGGCCAAGCCGTTACATTAACCCGTTCGCGTTCTGTACCTTCCACTAGCTCGCACAGCGCTAATTTCTAACGAGAGCTTCGTACGTGCCCTATCATACTATCAGTACTATCATTACGCAGAAAATATTAGTCATAAGCGTTTTTTGTTATTCTCTGCATATCCCGCTTTGCATCTCGGTCCTTAATATCCTCTCTCTTGTCTCGTACGTTCTTGCCTCGCGCCAGCGCTATCTCTACCTTCAGTCTGAGCAAAGCAACGATCGACGGCGGGGTAGGGAGTGGGTAAGGGGCGGGGGGGAGAGGGGGGGGGGGTAAGGGCAATCGTCACTTCTTGCAGTCGTTTTATCCAGGGCGGTTCACGGGTCATGTCGGGTCGGGTCGGGTCGGGTCGGGCCAGGTCGGGTCGGGTCAGTCTGAACCAAGCAACGATCGACGGCGGGGTAGGGAGTGGGTAGGGGGCGGGGAGAGGTTGGGGGGGGGGGGGGGGGGGAGATTGGGGGGGGGGCGAGGAGAGTAGTCGTGACTTTTTGCCGTCATTTTATCCAGGGCTGTTCACGGGTCATGTCGGGTCGGGTCGGGTCGGGTCGGGTCGGGTCGGGTCGGGTCGGGTCGGGTCGGGTCGGGTCGGGTCGGGTCGGGTCGGGTCGGGTCGGGTCGGGTCGGGTCGGGTCGGGTCGGGTCGGGTCGGGTCGGGTCGGGTCGGGTCGGGTCGGATCGGGTCGGGTCGGGTCAGGTCGCGTCGGGTCGGGTCGGGTTGGTTGAATGGTTGAACGGCTTGCCTGTTGTCATCGTTGAAGAATATCTTGAGGGGCACAACGGTCATGCCCTTCTGCGCCATCTTGTCCTGCAGGCGCTTTATCTCACGCTAGCGAGTATAAACATAAAGGGGAGTGGAGAGACCAAGAGAGAGAGACACACACCAGGATGTGCACGCGCGAAAAAGGAAGACAAAACATGTTAGGGTTGGCAGCACTGTGGCTCGATTTTTTCATGAAACAAACGATGACCATAAAACAATCGAAACCAATCCAAGACAATTGCTACGACAGAGGTAGCACTTTTCGTCTGAAATGGTTTCTAAGTGACAGAGCTCCTTAGGCCATTTCTTATGCAGTCGGATTCCGCCTGTCGAAAACGGCCCTTTTCGACTGGACTTTTTTTCGACCGGATTGTTCTGGTCCTTCTTCTTATCGTCAGTCGAGTCGATCTGATAGTTTTGGTGCTCTTCCTAGAGGCGGTTGGTGTGAGGGAGAACTGCTGTATGGCAGTCGAGAATCGGTTGGCAGCTCTGTGCTTCGCGCGTTCTTCGCGAGCAACGCGTGCTTCGCGCGCGACGATCCTTCGTCCAAGCGGGATGGTGGCGTTGGGCTTCGCCGACAGCCGCCAAAGCTACGTTCGTAGCGTTGCATTCAGCCGAGAGCCGCCAAAGCTACAGCAGGTGTAGCCGTTGTTGGCAAAATGGCATCGATAACGCGCGCTACTGCTGTCGCGCTACTGCTGTCGTGTGATACACGCTGCTGGCGAGCGGAGCTAGGAGTGCGCCACGCTGACTTGCGGCGAGAAACAGCAGCAGTGATAGCCAAGGCAGCGTCGGCGCAGTTGCATGATACTGCTGTGTGGTACCTGGTATGGGTGTGCGGGCGTGTGGGTGTGTGTTTTGTGGTGAGATGAGCAATGCGATGGGTTCGAAAAACAGGTGTAAAACTTTTTCGATTGAGTTTTTCGACTGGCAGATCCAGTCGGAAAACTCACTCGAAAAAAATTGAGTCAAAAATGCCATTTTTCGACTGGTGTAAGAAAGCTCGACTTGGGCTCTAGTCGAAAGAGGCCGTTTTCGACTGGCAAATCCGACTGCATAAGAAATGGCCTTGACCCAAAATCGTCGAAAACAGGCTTCTTTTTTTTCATGGATTCTCGTTTTGTACCCAAGCCATGGGTTTTTCATCCTAATCCGGTAGCAGTTGTATTTTTAACCAAATCAGTTTTTGGGAGATGTCTTAAGCTCCCAAATTGAAGGGTAGTATTAAGAAAAAAACTGGTGCTCCTCTATCGTAGCACGCGTCGAGAAACTAATGCATTGACGCAGGCTGAGACAGGGGTACACCAAAACAAGCTGAGGGTCCCCACTACCGGAACTCTGTTCCTCCCGCAAATAAAAAGCGACTTTACAAGACGAAGCGCGTGCTTCACCGGATGACCGTGGCCCAGGCATACAGCGGATAATACGGCAAAACGCAAACACGATTCCTACGATGGAGGCATTACGGTATACCACTTTTTTGGGCCATTTTTTTTTTCTGGATGACGTTGCTCCTAAACCCAAAATTGTCAGGATTTCATTTTGTTTTTTGCAATGTTGTTGTTCGGCATATACCTGGGCCATGACGTATGCCACGATAAAGCTCTTTTTTTTATCCTTTTTTTTTCTTCCTAAATCCTATTTATTATCTTCGCATTACTCTCGCGCTCTCTCCCAGTAGTAGATCAGATCCGGGGTCACATATCGGGCCCTCCTTCCCCCTCCCCACTACGGTGCGTGCCTTCATTTTTATCGCGAGAAATATCCAACATTTTCTTCCCTCGTCGACACGCGTCAAATTGTACCTACCCACGCTGCTAGGCGCTCTCAGCAGTTGACTCTTTTTTTGCATTTTCGCAAGTGAAGTCAAATCTCACCACGGTGGGAATCGAACTCAAGGACCATCGCTATTAATAGTATTCGGGGTAACCACGAGACCACCGGGGCGACCGGCTAGCGCTATACCCCCTCTCAGGCAAAAGCTTATTTTGAGCAAACTGAAAGTGCAACCCGTTGAACAAACCGGTAGCCCTAGGTGCAGAAAACAAATCAGTTTCGAAAAGCAAGAACGTCATTCCTACGATTTTGGGTTATAACGCCTTTACAACTGGAAACCTGTTTTTGGGGACAAAATTACTTGAATTTAGTATAGGGAGGGATTTTGGGGGCTCTAAAGGGGTTAAGGCCTTCACAACCTGAAACCCTTTTTGGGGACAAACTTACTTGAAGTTAGTATAGGGAGGGATTTTGGGGTTCTAAAGGGGTTAAGGGGGAGCCCCGTCATTCAGAAAATAGCTAAACTAAAAAGCGGTATACGGAAAATAGTTTCGCCAAAAAGCGGTATACGGAAAAGATTTTCGCCGAAAAGCGGTATACGGAAAACAGTTTTGCCAACAAGCGGTACACTGTAATAACTCCATCGCAGCGTGTCGATTTTTTCTCCGTATCACGTTCAGGGTGAGGCCCTCAAGTGAGAATCTTCGGCAAAAAATAATGGGTGCCCTCCTACCATACTATAAGTGCTATTATTACGAGGGTTCCACTGTTGGTAGGGTGAACTATATCACAAAAAAAGGGGGGGCAAAAAAAACAACCCCCTTGTTTATTGGCGTTTGGCTCAAGTTAATGTTGTGGGCTGGTCTCCTTACCAGGCATACAGAGCCTCAATCGAGCACAACAGTCGTAGCGTAGGAGAGCTCGCCTGAAAGGTGACGATGCTTTTGTTTTTTCGGGTGTAATTCCATCATGTTAACTGTGGATCTCCGTAATAGTAGCCTGCGTCCATATGGAATTCGAAATATAACGGGTAGATAAGCACTTCACTCATGGAGCCACGTAAAGAAAATATATATATATATGTATATATAATTACTCTAAATGCGTCAGCTGTGACTTCGACCAATTCAGAGTCGATACTCCTCTTCGCTAGCTGCGTGACAGCGGCCGCTCATTTTCACAGAAAACGATGCACTTTCCTTTAAATGACTTCTATGTATGTTATACACGAGAAGGGGTCGGGGGGTGGCAAAAAACGTCCGGGAAAAAAAAAATGCTGAACAACAACCATCATCGACCACACCAAGCGGCCCTAGCTGCTGGGGTAGGGTGTGTGTGCGTGTCCAAATTGCGACGTGAGGAGGCGTAAGACACGCGCCTTGGACGCATTCTACGAATAGAGGTAGCGTTTTTTGGCTACTTTTTTTTGTTTTTGAATGACGGTGCTCCTTAACCCCTCTTCACCAGAAATCGTCGGAACTTCACCCATTTTGTCGCAATATTTTTAACTGAATACCTAGGCCATGGGATAGCTGATCGGGTCGTACTTTTTCGCTCTTCTCCAAAATCAGCATGTTGGCCGGGGAATAGAGTTGCTCATCAGGTTAAGAGCCACGGAAAAAAGAGGGGTGCACAAACACCGCAGCTTGAGGCCTTGCACGCGGCGGTACTCAAACTACCGCAGGCGCGTGCTACGATGGAGGCGCGCCACATTTTTTCTGAGTTTCCTGAACTTAGGGAAGTTAAGACACGATATACACGTCTTTCTCAACCCAAAAACTGACTTACGGAAAAAAAATAAGCCTGCTTGATCGCGGATGAAAAATCCCATGGCACGACGAAAATCATGCAAAAAAAAAGTGGCCTATTTTTTTTCGACGATTTTCGGTTAAGGAGCCCCGCCAAAAAACAGAAACCATTTCAGACGAAAAGTGCTATACCTTTGTCGTTGCACACGTCCGGTACGTTCTTCCTAAACGCTGACTAAGGCCGCCCTCGTCGTTGTCTTTTTTGTTGTCGATACACATTGGTACCGAAAAGGTTTAACCCCTATCTCTCACCAGGTAGATGTCTAGACTATAAAGAAGCTATGAACGGTCATTTATGTTTTTAGGGTGTTTGCGACTTCCAACCTCTGTTGGGTTTAGAGAAAAATTACAAAAAACTTTCAACCTCTGTTGAGAAAATATACAAAAAGTTTCAACCTCTGTTGGGTTTGAAAAAAAATGTACAAAAATGATATTGAAACCCGAGTAACATCATAACAATCCCAGGCCAACCAACACCCAACCCGCGAAAACATTAGGTTAGGCCATTTCTTATGCAGTTGGATTCCGCCAGTCGAAAACGGCCCTTTTCGACTGGACTTTTTTTCGACTGGATTCTTCTGGTCCTTCTTCTTATCGTTAGTCTAGTTGATTTTATAGTTGTTGTGCTCTTCCTAGAGGCGGTTCGTGTGAGGGAGTACTGCTGTACAGCAGGCGAAATCGCTTGGCAGCTCTGTGCTTCGCGCTGTCTCCGCGAGCAACGGCTCGACGAACCTTCGTCCCAGCGAGTTAGTGGCTTTGGGCTCAGCCGAAAGCCGCCAAAGCTACGTTCGTGGAGTTGCACTCAGCCGAGAGCCGCCAAAGCTACAGCAGGCGCAGCCGTTGTTGGCAGCATGGGATCGAGACCGCGCGCTGCTGCCGTCGTGTGATGCACGCTGCTGGCGAGCGGAACTAGGAATGCGCCACGCTGACTTGCTGCGAGAAGCAACAGCAGGGATAGCCAAGCCAGCGTCAGCGCCTTGTATGATACTGCAGTGTGGTACCTGTGTTGATTGTATGCTTGGATATGATGCGGATATGATGACGGTTGAGTATTGTAGGGGTTTCCAGTGATAAGTTGGCTACATGATAGCGGGATATCGGGATGGTGGAAATACTCCGCCTATTTATCCGCCTTTCTTCCTGGCGAGCGCACTCCACGCTGCGCCTTGGCTTGGAGCAACGTAATATATATTTGTTCGTCTTATACTTGTCTTCATACCGGTGACTCCACTACCCCACTATTGTCAGCTCAACGGGTAAGCCCTCTACGCTTCGTAGGGATCAACAAACACGATAATTATCGCGTACCGTACGAGGTACTATCCCTGTTCGAAGCAAAGGGTGTTGAGTGACGTGGGCTCTTCTGCGGAAGAGAGCTAGCTGGAGATATCACAAAAACAGCCCTCCCCGTGAAAGGGAGCGAGCTGGGTGCCTTGTTAGAACCATGCCTGAGGGCGAGGTAAACATGGGCGCTGTGGACATGAAGGCGTTGGCAGCGAGAGCGAGGAGCTCTCAGCTGGCAAAGATGCGGGAGCTGGAAGAGCTGCTCGCAATACGGGACCAACTTGAGAAATAAATCGAGGGTGGTTTCGGTTATGGTTTCCGAGCCATCGACCAGATTTCGGCAGGATGGCGCGAGTTCTACAGAATCGAAGGTCGCATTGAGGAAAGCGAACTCATCATTCGCGAGTACTCGCAACTTCTCCTCGAGCTCTCAAGCTTCTCTTTACGACTGGAGCGAATGCGAGGCATTTCTCAGCCGTCTCAGGTACCAGAGAGGGGAGCGGGCGTGGCCAGATGTGAGTCACAACTCGTAATTCCAGTACTTGAGACTGGGAATGAGAGCACTGCTCAGCAGCAGGCGCAGCAACAGCAGCAGCAGCAGCAGCAGTTCAAGACGGAGAAAAGTTTTATGGTGGAATTAGAGACGAGGAGGAAAGAGCAGGAGAAGCTCTTGCAGCTGCCATTGAAGCAGCAGCAGCAGCTGCAGCCTCCGGCGGCACCATCCCCTGTTTGGACGTCACAGCTCGAATACCCAATGCTTGAGACTGGGAGCGAGCGCATTGCACAGCAGTCGCAGGGGCAGCAGCAGCAGTTTGAGACGGGGGAGAAGGGACGGCTCGTAGACTTGGTTGTGAAACCAAATTATGAGCAGTATCTGCCGTGCTCCGTGGGAGCGCCGGCTGCTGAGCCCGTTGATATGTGGGCCCGGGTTGGGGTCGGCACGAGGTGTCTGGTTGCGGTGGAGGACGCTCGGTGTGGGAGGCACGGACACCCAGGTGGAGAATCCTTCCCACCGTTTGCACCAGACTGAGGCAACAACCACAGGTCATGTTATGAAAAATTGTTTTTGTCTGGGCTTTGTCTTGATTCTAGAGTAATACAGCAGGTAGTGGACTTGGCTTTATGAAAATACATACCTGGTACATGAACTGCTGTCGCGATGCTGTCTGGGCTGTCTTGATTCTAGAGTGGTACAGCAGCAGTAGTTGACTGACGTAGCGATGCTCGAGCGATGACATGTTATTCTTTGCGGCTGAGGCGATAATTTTCTTTCGCATTATTTGTTGTCAAGACTTTGTTTTTCGCGTTAAATCATAGCAAAGGACAGAGTAGCTTGGGCAGAGGGACGGGCAGGATAAATGATTGTGCCTGACCCCCAGCCCCTCTTGCCCCAACCACCGGCGAATGTGATTGCGTGTGGTATGGTAGCTCTGCTGATCAACAGGTTACAAGGCACGGGATGCAGGACGCTTGACAATGATTGATGATAGGATTTTGCTTATGTTCAAGCCTCCTTTGATTTGATCGCCCCCTCAACTCCCGCCGCCCTTATCGTGCGCATGTGCAGAGTGTTATGATAGGCGGTATCCGCTGTATGCCGGACCACAAAAATATTGAGCAGGGGGAATAGGGTAGATTATAAGGTTCGTATAGTCCACAGTTAGGTGCTCAAACATTTTTTGTACGTAGTATACTAACATTTTTGAGTACAGACGAAGCTTGTCAACATTCCCGCGTTTGTTCTAGAGTTCGTACCTGATACCGTATCCTATATACCAGGTACGCGTTTTAATCAAGGTTGCCAAACAATTTAAAGGATCGTTATTTCTTTATCGCGGTAGCTTATCAAGTAGCAGCATGGACTAACACTCTTGCAGCACTGTGATACTACGTGTCGCTCTTCCGGGAAGGAACGTGCGGAATAACTTGACCCTCGATATAACAACCTCGTCACGTGTAGCGAGGCGTTTGCGCTCTGATCTATCGGTACTCTGAAACAGAAATAAACACGCAGTTGAAGTCGTGCTATACCGGCATCAAACAGTTGTTGTCGAGTCAACTCTGAAATACAGAGACATATTGCGAGATTTAATATGTTTTGGCCGGGTTTGCGGTTAATGGTGATATATGCGTTAGTTCGGGTAGGACAAACCCGCTCGAGGAAGGTCTCGAACAGACTGGCCTTTTTCGCGAGCTGATCGGATGCTTGAGAGCTGTAGCCAGGTACACCACGTCGCCCAGGGAGATACACTGGAAAACGGCGGTTGGTATTTTAGATTATGTCTTTTTCATGAGTGAGAGTCATATATCCTAACCATTGGACTACGGGTGTGTGGCCGTGTGGCCGTGTGGGTGTGTGTTTGGTGGTGGGATGGGCGATGCGATCGGTTAAAAAACACGTGAGAAACTTTTTCGACTGAGTTTTTCGACTGGAGGATTCAGTCGAAAAAATCGATTTTTTCGACTGGATCCGCCAGTCGGAATTCTCAGTCGAAAAAAGTTGAGTCGAAAAAGCCCTTTTTCGACTGCGTAAGAAAGCCCGATTTGGGCTTCAGTCGAAAAAGGCCGTTTTTGACTGACAAATCCGACAGCATAAGAAATGGCCTTAGAGATTTCTTTTTCAAGGGTGGGGAAATATTTTTTCCAACCTAATTTTTCGCTTTATATTTTCGTGGGTCGGGTTCGCCTTGGATTGAGAAGTTCGACCGTTTCAATGCTATTACTAGTATATTAAAATTTTCCAGGGCTTTTCACGGATCATGACCCGGCCCGCGGATCGGGTCGGAATGTTTTCGAAAACTCGCGGGTCGAGTCGGGTAGGGTAAAGCGGGTGCTCAAAATCTCACGGGTTGGGTCGGATCGGGCCAGGAAGTTACCGAAATATCACGGGTCGGGTCATCCCGCCCCGATTCGACCCGCAAGGAGAGATCCGACCCTGAAAACCGCTGATATTTTTTCTACCCAGCTCCTACCCAACCAAAGTTGGTATCTCGGAAGCACGCCATTCTTCCAACTATTTTATGTTCGCAAACAGGCTATCATTCCAAGTATTTTTTTCTCGCAAACACGCTATTATTCCAAGTATTTTGCCCCAAAAACGGGGGCGCAGTTTCGAGAATGGGTTACAACAATAGTTTGACCGCGTTAAAACTGCATCCCAGCTTTGGAGTCAACCCACAAGTTTTTTTTTTTGGATTTCCGGATTGAGTGTGGAATCGTTTGTTCAAGTGGGAAAAAGGGTTAACTGAGGGCGATAAATATACGCCCGATCCACTCGCCTTGTGGAGGAGAAGCCTGCGTGGTCGCTTGGGCTCGTGTTGGTAGAACCGGTTGGAAGCTCCGCACTCCGCAATGTGGACTCCGTGGAGGAAACACTGGCCGTTCTTCGCCTGAAGGAGTTTCATCCGGTCATTGCATGTCAGAGGGGGGGGGCGTAAGGGGCGTGAGGGGAGGGAGAAGGTTCTCAATTATTCAGTATTGCACCCGGCCATTGAACGTCAGAGCGGAGGGGGGGGGAGGGGGGGTACTCATTTGTGCCGTAGTCATATGGGCATAGACCCCCGTATCCCTACATTGACGGGAGGAAGCACGTCGAGTTTTCACCGACCAGGCAGACACCGCGTGCACAAAGCGCGAAGCGCCGTGAGGCGTTCGAAGAGCGGGGGGGGGGGGGGAGGTTAAGGAGAGTTTTCATTTATTTCTATAATTGCACAAGACCATCGAATGGCAGAGGGGGGGGGGAGAAGGTGGGGTCTCATTATTGCACCAGGTCATTGAACGACAGCAGGGGGGGGGGGAGGGGAGGGGTGGGTGTACTCATTCCATGCATAGCCGTAAACAATTGGCCCTCGCATCCCTACAATTATACAATGATGCGTATCGAGCCTTTGTCTCTTGTAACAAGAGCTGCAGAGGTCGAACCGCAGTGTCTGTGAAGATATTGTGATGTAGAACAAAGAAAGAAGATAGCTTCGAAAGTGGCGCCTATGGCCAAAAGGTGGAAACAAAAGAAGAACTGCGAGAAAAAGATAAGGAAAAGGAGAGGCAAGAAGTGATCGAGATGGGGCTGACTGTCACCTGGTTCTCACGAGGTAATGCCCATTCTTCTACGGGAAGGTGTATTCTACGGGTTGTCGTACTGGCCGACAGACCGTCCTATAGTAACGTTCCTTGCAACGCACCCCTCAACGTTGCCCGATCCTTATGGTGGGAAGTTAGTTACAACTTGAAATACAATGCACCGGTGGGAAGTAACAAAACTGAGTTTCCCCGCATACTATATTTATCCGCATCTAGAATTGGATACTTAGTGTACTCAGGGTAGTGACTATGAACCAACTAGATACTAGGGCACTGCAGGGTCCATATTTCAATATACAATGCCGGGACGGAGCACGTCGGGTTTTCATCGACCAGGCAGACATCGCGCGCACCAAGCGCGAAGCGCGGTGAGGTGCTCGGCACGAGGGGGGGTAAGGGGCGAGGGTAGGAGTTCCCATTATTGTACACTGGCTAGCAGGGGCGGGGGGGGGGTAAGGAGGGGTTTCCAATATGAAAATTCACTCAGCCATTGAAATAGCAGAGGGATGGGGGGGTGATAGGGGTCCCCATTGTGACCGCATGGTATGACCAGCGAGATCTGCCACGAGCTTCGTGAGCTGTTGTCGGGGCGATCGGCGCGGAGAGGACACGATTCCATTCTTGGTGAGTGGAGACGATTCTCGTAGTCTTACCCACCCGTCCTTGGGATCGAAATTCACGCCAGGTACTCATCCCCCATCGCAAGCTTCGCGGTGGTTATTGCCTAGTTCCTACGATGGTTATGGCATAGTCCTTGCAATGAGTATGGCCAACAGTAGGGTCTACCATACATTATTGCTCTCGTGTGAAGTCACGGCATGCTCAAAGCCTTTATCTGTTAGCACCGCATTCCCGTCGTGGGGGAAACACATCAGAAATACGACGCTACGAAAATAAGGAGTTGGAAACTGGTTAAAACACGTGGCTAACAGATTCAATCAACCTGCTCCCATGCTCGACAGGGGAAAAAAAAAACCGGTTCCACTACCACCCTCTCTAAATACCGGGGGCGATCTCTTCCCCCCTCCATCGCCGAAGGTACTCAGTCTGAGAGACTGCGGCTGTGCATGACAAAGGTCAACGCCCCCCCCAAATAAAACGCCAAGTCATAGTAGAGCGAGTGAGGGGCGCGGAAGGAGATCGATCTCAGGGCGCCATGATACCCGCGCTGCTGTACGAAAAGTGATCCCCTGACTTTACCGTGACGACTTATGAATAGGCTACTAACTGTCCAGCACGAGAATATCTGCTTCGTGTTGCGTTCTGCGTTCAGCGTGCTGCCGACGTGTGCATGTGCAGGTTATTCCACTGATGTCTGGAGAAATTAATTGTACTGGGGATAGGAGGCGACGAAAAGTTACGCTCAAAGTTCGAGCTACGTACCACGGATTTTCGATACGGGTAATTGCCCGTATCGCAGTAACCGTCACCCCTGGTATGATATGTAGTACCTGCGCAAAACCTTCATCCATGTTGATCTTGGACAATCGGCAAGATTTTACCTCCGACCCCACTAGCTCGATCCCAGCCTCGAACTTTTCCATTATTTCGTAATTTCGCCTCGCTTTCCTGGAGAGAGCATGGTCCAATGCAGCGCGTCGGGTCGCAAGGGGGAGGCCTCATTTCATTAACATGCCCGTAACAGTGGTAATTGGTAACGTTAGTGGTGGTGGTAGGAGGAGAAGGAGGGGTAGTAGCAGCAGTGGCAATAATAACAGTATAACAGTAGTAGAAGCAATAACAGTACATGTAGCAACAACAGCCGTGTTGACAGCAGTCGTACAATATCGTAGCAGTACTAATAGTACAACGAATACTGTAGTCAGAGTGCTACTACCGTCGTAAATCAAGCTTTCTGCGCTGACGCGCATCGATGAATGAAAATTATCCCAAGGGCGAACTACTATTTACTAGTGTATGTACCGGTCGTGCGTTTCGCTTAAGCAGGGATGTACCTGACAAGTTTAATGCAGTCACTGACAACGCAGTAGCCTAATGCAGTTAAGAGCATGGCCCTTTAGGCGTCTGTGACGGTCCTCATATCAACTATTTTATAGGGTTATGGGGATGCGTACGCCTGCGCGGGGGACGGGGGCAGTGCAGCCCCTCTCCCCGTCCCCACTATTTCGGCTTCTTAGTTTAATGTAAATCGTATTTCGTACTTCGTGGAAGTGACAACCAAATCGCCGCATTTGGGCGGTGGTCGCAAGGCGTTGGATTACCAGTTATCGTAGAGCGTCGTGAATCAAGCGCGGTCTGCATACATCACCCACACCAACACCAATGTCAGCACCACCAACGCCACTACCACCACGGACGCAACCCCAACCACCGACACAAACAACAACATTAATAACACTAGCACCACCAACACCCCCAACACCAACACCAACATCAGCATCAACATCACCAACGTCAACAGCACCACCGCAACCGCGATCGTTACCACCACCAGCATGCCCAGCATGGCTAGCACCGTCACAATCGCCACCGCTACCACAGCCACCATCAAAATCACTACTAACACCACCACCAACCCCACCACCAACCCCACCAACCCCACCACCACCACCACCACCACCACCACCACCACCACCAACAACAACAACAACAATACCACGCCAACACCACCAACACCACCCACACCACTAACACCAACACCAACAACATCACCAACACCACCACCACCGCCCAGCCGAAAGTAGGCGGTGACACTGCTGCAAACACCAGGTATCCGATAAATCATCTGCTGCTAATCGTCCTGCTGCGCATGCTGCTTGGGTGCTGCCGGTGTCGTATTTTGACACGAACGTGCGCCGCACGGCAGTAAACTCCGTAATTACTTGTGTACATAAAGCAAGTATCATGACGTGGCAGGTACCGTTCGTACAGAGGATAGTGTACGACTTCAGGCATTGCGTATTGCAGAATACTCGTACATACGAACACCGGAGCACGAGCATTAATAGTAGACATACCGGTACATCAGTACGCCTCGTACCGCTTGCAACCACTTGCAACGAACGGAGGAACCCACTTGTTATTTGCGATGACCTTGTACGGCCCCTTCCCCTTCTTCGCAGGAGGCTCCATCATCCGAAGCCTATCCAACGCTCCGCCTCTGCGGCAGCCCCCAGCGATCCCCTCACCCCCATGTACCACTGCGCCTCCTTCGAACGACCTGCGTGCCCTAATAACAGCGGAGTGCCCCCACTGCCACTGTTGCACAAGAGACATGCTCGTCGTGCTGCTGCTGCTGATGCTGCTGCTGCTGATGCAGCAGCAGCTTAAGCATGATGACACGAACCCCGTTGCCCTCGAGAGCATCATGCTGAATGCCATCAAAAACAGCAGGGATCTCGCCAAGATCCCTACCCGTAAGACGCCACACATCATGGTGGGCACCTTCTTCGGCGGTGACTTGTGGCCCGCCCCGAAGAAGCAATGGGTGTTGCCTGCTGCCGACATCGTACGGAAGCGAGCCAACGCAACCATAGATGCGGCGCAACCGCAATTCGGGAGTTCTTAACATTATGGACGCCTTTTTGTACTGGGACATATAATAAGTGCCGAACCGGTTTTATCTACCCCGCATCCATCACTCCAACCTAGCCACGTACCCCAACCCCGCATTGAGGCCACCATCCACAGGCCAAAGGCAACAGGCAGCTGTGTGTTCGCGCGTCTGCGTTTCGCGCTAAGCAGAACATTATTTGTGTGCTACTCTGTGGTGACGTGTTGTGCGTGGGGTGCCTCCCTCTCGTTGATCCGTTTGAGACACAACAACCAACCAGACTTGTGCCGATACGGAGAGGTCCAATTATTTCGACGAAAAACGCGACGACGGCAATGTCATCGTTCGTGCTGTCGATCGCGTTCCGAAGTACTCAACTATCCTGTTACTATTCGTAACATTATAGAAATTAAAAATACACTCCAGCTGTGAGATCGAAGATTAAGATTTTGTCGAAACTCATCTTTGCAAGCTGTGTGTGATACTCCGATCGCGCGAATTACTGGTTGTGTGTCGGCGACTCCCCTTGGAACTACCTGGTACAACTGTAACAGTGTAGCTTGTGCCCCAGGGTCAACAAGGTGTGATGTTAACCAATCTGTGCGCTGGAACTTTAAAACCGGTTCTTGAGGGGGACAAAATCTGACAGCTGTGGAAGCAAATGCATCAGTTTATCAAGTATATCCTGTAAGTCGTATAGCCGGTGAGTGGAGGGGCGGAGTTAAATAAAAACGAGGGGCCGGGGCAAAAAAGAGGAGTTGGGGGGGGGGGAGGGGGGGCAGGGCAACTCAATCTGTGCGCGGAAACTATAAGTACCCTTTTACGGGGACAAATATGACGGTTGTGGAAGGAGTGCATCAGTTTACCATGTATATCCTGTAAGTCGTACAACCGGTGAGGGGAGAGCGGCATGCTCGAAGCGGGGGGGGGGGGGGGGGGAGGGGGGATTCCAACCGCTTTAGATCGCATAGTCTATATGTATACCTGGTACTTGTAGGAACTTACTATGCGCGTGGTGCTAGGTATTGTAGGCGATGGTGCAGGTAGCGGGGAAGGAGGGGGGCAGGGGGGGGGGGGGGGGGGGGGATTGAGGCTACGGTATGGATGGCTAGAAAGGTACCGTAATTGTGCGAGTCATCGCGCCCCCGTGCGATCGATTTTTAAATGATTCCTAACTTTGATTTTTATCGCACAGGGGTGCGATAACTCCGGCATGTGCGATGACTCCGGCCTCTGTGCGAAAACTGAATTAAACGATTTGATTTCCCGTTCTGACGCACACCCCTGTGCGGTAACTCCGACATCTGCGACTCTGAACAAATCACACACCCTGCCATGCTGTAATGTGAACGCACATCCCTGTGCGGTAACTCCGACATGTGCGATTCCGAGCAAATCAAACACCCTGCCGTGCTGTGATGTGAACGCACACCCCTGTGCGGCCAGTAGGTGGTCTCGGCCAGTACACACGAAGACGTTTGGTGCCTTGTTCTGCACTTGAAGTAGGTATAGTGCAACGACTGGTGACGGTAGGATTCGAGTTGGTTTGTGGTGTTGTCTGCGAAGAGAGGAGAAACGGCGGAAGGGAGGTGTGTCGTAGGTAGGTAGGTACTGAGTTGTCGGCTGCCGTCGTTCCGTTGCATGAGGTACAACAGTACTAGGTAGGTCAGCACCGCATCGTGGCAGGGCCGTTGGTGTTTTTTCTCTTTCTTTTAGTGCGGTCGCCGAATAAAAAATAACAAAAGCGAGAGTTTTTTTCATGTATGTATGATATGCACCTGTTACAAATAGCGGTGAGCCCCGGTTACAAACCGCTAGAAAAACGGATTGTGGCACAATTTCTATCCTGAGGCCACACGCCACAGCATGCAACCTCACGCTCGAAGGTGGCACCAATATCGGAGTAAGCGCACCCCTGTGCGATGACTCCGACCCCTGTGCGGAAAATGAATTAAATGATTCCAAACTTGAAAAATTAACGCACAGGAGTGCGATGACTCCGGCATGTGCGATGACTCCGGCCTGTGCGATGACTCGCACGATTACGGTAATTAGGTGATATCACTTGTCTGGTACTGTTTATTGCCCCGGCAGATTTTGGTTTTATGTGGGGCGGCGGAAGAGAACAATACGAAGAGGGGGGAGGGGTGGGGGGGGATTCCAACCGCTTTATTAGGTCGCATATAAAATGTGTACATGGTAGGAACTTATGATACCTGCTAGGTCTGGGCGATGGTGCGGGTGGCGGGGAAGGAGGGGGGCGGGGTGGGGGGGGGTAAATGAACTGGAGCTACGGCATGGCTGGCTGAATAGGTAGTGACGTGATATCACCTGGTTGGTAGTAGTGTTCATTCCTCTAGCAGGTTTGATTGGAGGTGAGGCGGTGGGGGAGGAGGGGGGGGGGGGGGGGGGGGGGGCGTGTGTGGTGATGGTGGCAGGGGACGGAGGTGGGTGATAGCAAAATATTCTACCTGCGTGTCATGTGCAGATGCCCACTATTTCAAAGATAAACCATGAAGTGGAAGGAAGGAAAATGATATAACGTGGCCGGGAACGGAGGTACACATACCATTGCGACTAAAAATGCGTGCCAGATATGATAGCTATTATTCAACAGGTGGGGTGCGTGATCTTGACGCTAAAACTCTGATATGTCACCCATATACATCCAGCACAAGCAACATCCTTGCCGATGTGGGACTCTGAAGTCACCAATTATAAGGCAGATGGAAAGTCTGAAAAAGTTTATTATGGTGTGGATGTGGGATTTGAACCCATGACCCGAAAAAAAACATGGTCCTGCCGACAACGCCATTTGTTATGGTTATTAGTGGGGTATTAGTCCGTTTGGCCACTTGCAAAAGATTAAACCATAGCTTACCCAAACTAAGCCTTATAACACACTGAGATACATATTGCAAATCCAGCAAGCAAGATGATGTGGTCATGCAATGCCACCGCCAATGAACACGAGGGGGAGAACACACGAGGGGGAGAAGGCAAACCAGCACACGGGCTTAAATGCTTGAAAGGGATCCTTAATGTGTACACGCTCAATTACGTTCCTACTTCGTTCGGCATATGTTACTTCGTTCGACGCAGGTTGCGAGGCGATCATGCAGACGGTATGTACGAAGTACCTTTACGTACTCTATTAATAGGTTGGTCGTGTGGTTTATCACAATTTCAACATATCTGTGCCTCTAACTCCTTTTCACATTGGATAATATACGATTATACGTCCTGCATTTTCCACACCGTTGAAGATGTTATGGTCCTGTAGGTGTCGCGTCCACGTCTGATGTTCGTGTTAGTGGTGCTCACGACAACGTGCCTTAGCATGCAGTGGATGATCGTTGAGTGTTGTTCCTTTCGTCTGTATCGCACCAGGTAGCATAATATGTCAACGCAACCGCCGCTATTCTATACCAGGTACTGCTCTAGCCTTCTCTACCCCGGTGTCCCGCCCGACAGCAGTCGTGACCAGCGTCACTTAACGCATTGGACGCGCGCTACAATAGAGGAGGCACGCTTCGTCTAAAAAAAATCTGAATGGCGAGGGTTTTTAACCCAAAATCGTCGTGAATCATAGGCAATTTTTCTGTGCATAACTTTCGTCGTGTACCTAGGCCATGTAGCAGTTTTGTTTTTTGTTTCAATTCAGTTTTTGGGAGAGGTCTTGAGCTCCCAAATTGAGGAAACCTCAGAAAAAACGTGGTGCACCTCCATCGTAGCGCGCGTCACTGGCCCAGCGTCGGTCTCCGTGTGGCCATCAAATATCGCGTGTGTGGGAAGAGCGCGCATCACTTCGGGTAGTAGTTGGTAGCGTCTCGCATACGCGTGTGTATTATTACATCGTTCATTACATGTTTACGTCAGATCCTTTTGGTGAGGTTGCACTTTGGACCCATCCTCTGCCCCAGCAGCTCGCACTCTTCGTGTGTGTGGCCTATATAGTATAAAAAAGATAAAAATACACTCCAGCTGTGATATCGAACATTTCGTCGAAAGTCATATTTGCAAGCTGTGCGCGATTCTCCAATCGCACGTGTTGCTGGGTGGATGTCCTCATTGAGGAAAGAATATTGTAGGTCGGCGGCTCCCCTTGGAGTTACTCGCAGCCGCTTGTACCAGGGTCAACAGGACGATGTTAATCAATCTGCGCACGAAAACTATAAAACCCATTTTCGAAGGGGACAAAATCTAACGGCCATGGAATGCACCAGCTTATTATCTACATCCTGTAGTCGTATGATGAGGGGAGGGGGGCGGGGTCTCGAGGAGGGAGGGGGGGGGGGTACTCAGTTTGTGCATGGCCGTAGTCGTATGACCATAGACCCTCGCATCCCTACCATGCCGGGACGGCGATACTGGTCGGGTTTTCACCAATCAGGCAGACATTGTTCGCACCAACCGCGAAGCGCCGTGAGGTGTTAGGCGAGTCGCATGAAGGGGGGGGGAGTAGGTCGCATACATGAATACCAGGTAGGAGCTTACTGCACGCGTGATGCTAGTAGGCGATGGTGGGGACGACGGGGAGGTGGGAAGGGGGAGTTAATAAGAACTTGAAATATATAAAAGTGTATGCTGTTGTAATGGTCATTTTTTCCCGATGTTTTCGTCCTCTGAATTCCCAAAGACACGGATAGATATGATAGGCCAGCGAACGAGAGTCGAGACGGGCGTGAGCCACGGGCATCGACCGATCGTTTGGGATATATATATACATATACGCACGCATCAGGATGATGGCATTGTTATGCATCCTCTAAACCGTACAATACGTGTATGTACGTATCCATTATATGTTTATACCCATAGCACGGGGGGGAGAAGAGAAGACACGTTCGTATAACACCTGTGCGTGACTAACCATGCACGGCTTCCTGTATGTTGTCGAGAAGAAGGCAGAGACACGCGCAAGAGGGCGCGGGAGAGTCGGGGATTCTCAGGGAGGAACAATGGGGCAGCGAAATGAGGCAAAAAAGGAGCGCTCGCTCGGAGGTAGACCTTGACCTGCTTCGGCCCACAGCCGCGAAGGCGCGTCTACCGACCTGTTCGCAAAATCATTCGGAATTGCTTCAAAATCGCGGCAACAATATAATCGAGAGATTTACACTCGACGGAAACCGGGTAGATAAAAAGGGTTCAGTGTCAAAGAGCGCGTAAGGAGCCGCCAATCTGGGGTCAAGGCGGGCTCAGGGGCCGATCGCCCGGTGGACGAAACAGCAGGTTCGTGTGAACCTGAACCGCGCTGGTAGCCGTAATCGTCGACACTTACCCGGGGTTAACAATATCTGGAGTCTCGGCGATGGTCGGCAGGTAGCGTTGCGCATCGCGGGAAGTTGTCGAGTGGAGCATCCCGGTGGGACTCGGCGTCTTGGCCTCCTCTCGCCGACCCCATCACCACCGACACCTCCGCCCCCGGAACCCGCCGTCGAACTGGACGACAACCCCCACCTGTAAATCCTGTGGGCTATCTTACCGAATACGTAGCCCGCTAATACTGACGCTCTAATACATCAGACAGTCAGGCAGACAGACAGATATGTTTCTCAATGTTGCCTTTGATTTGTTGGACGATTGTGCAAGAAAGCGATTTGGCATGTATGTGGCATCCTGGCATATGATTTTTTTCAGCATCAAGCAGCGCCTGAAAACAATAATACCAAAACGTGATTCAAACGGATGACATTATGCTTTCGCAGGAAGCAGCGCGCCCTGAAAAAAAAAAACACAACAGCGCACGATTAGCCGGGTAGCCAGGCGCGGCCATGACGTCCGCTCCTTGGCCGCCGTTCTCTCGATTCGATCGGGACCAGACCCCCTGCCATCTCTCTCTCTTGCACAGAGAGTCCTCGCACCGCGTACGTACGCAGGAGCTACCGAGCCTCGCAGCACTCGTTTGATGGCTCCATGCTACCTCGAATACCGTCAAAAGATGTCTCGAAAACATGCGAAGAAACGCAGATGATTTGCTGCCGAAACAACCCAAAAGCTCTCGTCGATTTGCCTTTAGTCAGCTAGTTCTCCCTCGACAACCGAGTGCTGGCCAGGCGCTAGACCGGAGGTACGACCCCGGCCCTTATCCTGCTTCCTGCTCCATCCTGGCGTGCGCCCGAAAAACACCCGCGCCGGTAGATCCTTTTCCCATTTTGTGATCGGAACGCGCGTTGAGCCCTCACATACTACAAAGGCACGTCAACATCCACTTACTCTGCGGAAGGCAAGCTCCTCTCGCATTGCAACAAGTCATGCCGTCGCCCGTTTTGTGAAAGGTCTCCCGAGTTGCACAAAGACACGATGTCGCCCGCTTTGCAAAAGGACAGCTCTCCCCCTCGTTTTCCACATAGTGACGCCGTCACCCACTTTGCGAAAGGTCTCGGCTCACCCTCCTCTCGCATTGCACAAAGCCAAGCTGTCACACACGCTGCGAGCGGTCGAAGGTACAACAATAGCCACTTCACATTCTACAAAGGTTACGTTGTCGTCCACGCTGCGAAAGATCAGGACGTTTTTCCACGTGTTTTTTTTTTTTTTCTTCACACTTGTACTTTCCAGCTTCTGGACAAGCCGTGGTCACAGGTGTCGCCCCCTTTCCCCCCCCCGGTTCATGCCTTCAATTTTTATCGCGCATAGGGTTCAGCACTCCCACTGCTCGTCGATTCTTCATCGAGTGTTGCCAACTCACGCTCTCGCGCTTTCCGCAAGTCAATTTGTGCACAAGAAAAAGCCCCCACGAATTTATACGAGTATGCACTCGGGGGGATTCGAACTCACGAAACTGACCTATACCAGGCTCGAGGATAACCTGATACGCCACCTGGGCGACCGACTATATACAGCGTCGGCGTCGCCGCAGCTTGCCCGGGGCTAAAAACAAAGCGTGCGGGCACCTTGCCGTTCGAAAGGGAAAAGTACCGGTCGTCCGCCACAGTGTTTGTTGTGTGCTTAGACCCTTTTATTGGTTGCCCAGGTGTTTCATCTGCCCTTGGTGTGGGGTTGTTTGTGTTTCGTTTGATTATTTAGATCAAGGCTTCAAAGAGGGTACAGGGGGGATACTCCCATTTTGACTGCTGGGTTTTGAGTCACCCGCACTACTATTAATAGTTGACTCTCTGTCTCACGGACAAAAATAATTTTATTAGGCATTGTTTTTCGCGCAGCGGAGCGTGCTATGAGATAGAGGTACTGCACACCACTTTTTTTTCTGAAGATTCCTCAACGAATTTGGGGCAGCTTAAGAAATCTCCCAAAAAAACTAATTTGGATAGAAAAAATAAAACCGCGCTACTACCATCCGGATGAAAAATCCCATATATATATGGCCTAGAGGTATACAAAGAACAATCATGCGAAAAAAAAAATGACCTGGTTCCGACGATTTTGGGTTAAGATGCCCCATCATTCAGAAACCATTTTCGCCAAAAAACGGTATACCTCTACGGTAGCATGCGTCCAGCGTAGCTTATACCATTCCCTTGCGGCTTCATAACGCCGAAATAAAACAGCACGCGGAAGCTTATTACATACCAAGACGGGAAGGGAACGGGGGGGGGGGGGGGGTTCACTCGCGCGAGCTACCCAGAGCCTCCACGCTGCGAAAAAAGAAGGTTCCAACTCGACAAAAGTGTGACTCCCCTCTAACCGTACCTTATTTTGATCTTCAGTTCTAAAGTGTTCTCTCTTTTACCGACAAGACGCGTGCTACGATAGAGGTATACCGTTTTTTGGCTATTTCGTTCTCTGAATGACGGGGGCTCCTTAACCCTAATTTAATTTCGTCGGAAAAAAAATAAATTATGGGCCATTTTTTTGTGGCATGATTCTCGTCGTGTAGCTAGGCCATGGGATTTTTCATCCGGGGTACGGTAGCAGTTTTTTTTTTCTTCTTCTGAAATGACAGGGTTCACTTAACCCAATATCGTCGGAAAAATCGTCCATTTTTATTTTTTGACATGATTCTCGTCGTGTACCTAGGCCATGGGATTTTTCATCCGGGGTGTAGCAGTATTTTTTTTTCCCCTCCCTCGATTGTTTTTTTGGGAGAGGTGTCTTAAGCTCCCAAAATGAGGAACACCTCAGAAAAAAATGGGTGCGCCTCTATCTCGCAGCACGCGTCACAATGCCGTCGTTACAAAAAAAAATGTTGGGGTGGTGCTGGAAAACGCCAAAAACGCATGTTTTTGTACCGAAAACATTTTGCGTACATCAGTATTTTGCTTTTTTTTTAAATATATAGTCTAGACTACATATATATATATATTCCAACAAAGCGTCCAGCTGTGAGTTAAGACAAAATTTAGGGTCAGTAGAGATACTCATTTCTAAACGAGGTGGAACGTGAAAAGACGCAGTTCTTCTTGTACGAAGCACATTACTAGTCCTGCCGTCGACGCCATTTGTTACGTAGCTGCGGTGAGACACAGGGTATCCCCTGCAGGTCGCCCAAGTAACCATGTCATCGGTGTTACTCACTTCATAGCTCAGAAGCAGAAGAGAAGCAGCTTGTAGTAGTGTTTCCCCTCAGGATGTGGTTGGCGAACTAGGACGGGAGGCGCGTGTCTCTCCGTCTCCTGACTCTCCCGCACACAAAAAACGCCATCCTATCAATACAAAGATGGTCGATTACCCTTTGGAGGTGGGCAATTACGGTCATATTCCAAGAGCTCATCCCACGGTAGGGGTTGCAGTTGTATGATTGCGCTAAAACTTCCCTGGGCGATTGAGCTCCTCATCATGTGAGGAACTGCCCGTTAATAAGTAATTTGACGAGCACATTCGGTTTTAGGACTTAAGGCACAGTAAGCTTGGTCGGGTTGTACGAACGAAACATGCCTTCGAAATTGTTTTTTTTCGAGTGAGATGTTGAGCTCATGTGAGGACCTCAAGGGGCTTCTTAGAATATGATGCACCTCTACCCCGTGGGGTTGTTCCCAAGACCGTACACCCCAACAGTACGCACAACATTATTATTATAGCTTTTTAAACCAGACAGTTTGGGCTTTTTTTCAAGATGTAGAATCACCCCAGTTAACTGGAAAGAACGTAAAACGTAAAAACGAAAGGATAGGTTTGTCTGTACACGTGCGAAAGCAAAGTTACGGAGAAACTGATGTTTTGTGTATTATATACCTGGTAGAGAATGAGGCACGTCGTCTGTGTCGGGAATCTGGGTCAGAGGAGATTGTAACCACAGTAAATGAGCACCCCAGGACCGGTCTCGGGTGGAGCTCGTCGCGTGCAGGCTAGCAAAGGCACGCCGAGCGCAATCGAGTTCCGGCCCTTGCCGATAACGTAAGCAAGCATGAGGTAGTTCCTGGATTGGCCAGCCAAGCCAGGCATTGGAGCAACTCTTATCAGAAATCAGTAGGTGAATGTACCTAAAAAAAACGATACTACGCACAGCAGAAGAGGTGCCCGTGGCACCAACTTCGCGCGCGTGTGTTACAGAATGCATTTATTCTTGCTAATGCAGCGTGCCGTGACGAGCGCCATACCTTCATTAGCGTTGATTTATCGTTGGTTGTCCTCCTCCAACAAAAAAACGTAAGGCAGCATAGATAGTCAGCCTGGACGTGCGATACATTAAGCAAAACAATACGTAAAATATCGAACAAGCATGATAAATAAAAGCAACACTGCACGCAAAAAAAAAATACCATTATTAATACCACGTAAAACACCAAAAAAAGTGCGTACTACGTGTACTCTGTATTTCAGCCACCCATCACTGGCTCACCACCCGAAAACTAAAACTAGATAGACTAGGACCCAGACAGTAACTAATGGAAACTAAACTGCTCGGGCAGTATAGGTCGAACGATAGCGACAGCAAGCACTTCTAATTGGGAACCCCCCCCCCACCTCACTTAACCCCGTCCACGCACAGTCCAGAGCCCTCCACAGCCCAAGATAGATTCGCCGGCCTACACAGACTTATGACCCGACACGACGAACAAGCACAGTTCACACAAAGACAACCAACCAACCAACCAAACGAAACTAATCAACCAATCAAATTCCAGGCAACGGCACGTTTCACCGCTTCATTAGCACCTGAGTCCCTACGCTGCGCGGACGAACGTATTGGGCGACCACATGCCGCGTCTTCACCATATACCAGGATTACGGGTACCACATACCCGGTACACGCACACCGAGTACCATATACCGGGAATCATATACCCGACACCACACAAATCGGGTACAGTACCGAGTCCACAAACTACTGGGTATCCTACGTTGGTACCACATAAAACACACCAGGTATTTGCTCGGTACGGTGCCATATTTCCCTGCTAATTTTTGTCCACCTACCTGGGGAGCAACACAACAAAAAGCGCTGACAAGAGGCAGTCGCGAATTTTTCTGCCGCTTCAACCCTTCCCTTTCCATCTCTCCGCCCCCAACCTCAATCCCCTCTTCCAGCACCAAACAATAATGCCTTTACACAAAACCAACAACCAGAAACACCCCCCCCCCCCCCCCCCTCTTGCCCCTGAACGGCCACCGGCTTGACTCGAACAGCACGACGAACAGCGAAGGAGGGGCTCTCTCGATTTCGATCCGCACAAAGACTGGACCATAAAACACGACATACATCCAAAAAAACAAAAAAGCAGTGCAACATGCACGCACCCCTCGTTACGTCATTGGGTGGCAACATACTTTTTTGTATGCAATGGCTAATCCCCCCCCCCGACCCCGCCCCACATGCGATTAACCGAGAATATACAAACTCCAGTTATTGCCCGAAATTTGTCACGGGGGCGAAGCGGAAAAACATATATGCCAAAGTCAAATATTCTAGAACGACCAAACGCCCGAACTGGTGGCACAAGGGGGGGAAGGAGGAGCGGAAAACCCGTCCTCTGCGGAAACCCAAGCACACACCAGGCAGATCGAGTTCATGTCCACTGTTGTCCACTGTTTTCCATTTCTTCTTTTGTAATCAACCTTACGTTACGTATAAATGCTACGCCGGTTATTCCACATCGTGCCCTCCTGCTGCACCCCGTGTTTGCTCTCTTTCTTCGCCGTTTGCCCTTCCAATGCCGCCAGCAGTGCTTCACAAAACACCCTTCCCCTTCCCCTACCTTTAATCCCACCAACGCCTCCACAAAACACCATTTCCCTTCCCCTAACTTTAACGCCATCAATATTTCCACGAAACCCTTCACGCCCCCTATGGTCAACGCCAGCAATGATATACAAAAAACATGTTTTCTCCTTCCCGCCCCCTTTCGGTTACCGCCATCAATGCTCCCACGAAAACCTTCAACCCCCCCCTGCCCCATTTACCCCCGTCCGTCCTTCCACAAGAAAAAAAAAAGGCGGTGGCGATGTTCTACCAGAACAACAACAGCTGGCATAGCAAAGACTGGAGCCTAAACGAACACACTGCGCCCTTCTGCACTTCTGGGGGGAGGGCGGGCGACGTCCTTCGTATCTAAGCAGACACAGCTAGTAGCTCGCGACAAAAAGCGACAAAAAACCCCGCCAGGGCGGTGCACAGCATGCAACGTGTAACGCACACACAACGCGTACAGCGAATAATATAAACGCATTAAGCGCATGCAGCAGGTAAAGCGCCTACCAAAAGATACAAAAAAAATAAGAATGCAATCAACAAAAAAAATGCTACCAAATCGATGTGGTGCGCGCGCGTGGCCGCATCTCTCACATCAGCTCGGCGCCCCTCCCCGCCCCCCGCCCCCCAGCAGCTAACTGCAGCGCCAACCTGTCACGGCAACTCCCACCGCACGATTGCTAAGCCGCAATCGGGGCGTGTGCCCCACCTCGCCTGCTCGGCCAACAACACCACAAAAATGGAAATGAAGCACGAAGAAAAAAGAAAACAATAATCAAAGCTATGTAAAACCGTTTCGTGTGTAGTACCACTCGATAACAGCTAAACAAAGCTGTCGTATCGTACTCGTACTGTTTTGTTTTTTTTTTCTTGACTGCCTGCCGTAGTACTGCAACAGCAAAACAAAGCCGTTTTTATCGTACCCAACCGTCTTTATCGTACTGATCGATTTGTCCTATCGTACCGACTGACCACCTGCGGCAGTTACCACAAGTGATAACCAAAAGTTATCATATCGTACTGGCTGCTGTAGTACAAAACAATACCAACCATTTGTTACGTATAGTTGACTGCTGTAGGGCCAAAAAAAAAGAAGCTATCTTAGAACAAGTAGCTGGTGGCTCGGTGCTCTCTTCCGTCTCACCCGGCCCCCCATTTTTGACCATACTCGAGGCAATTCAACCCCTTCTCTACATACTGCAAAATCGTTCCGAAAACGTTTTTTCCACGCACTTTCTTCACCAAGAACACGAGCGCAGCCACAAAAGGGCTACAGCTAACCGACATGTATACGTAGGGATATTTCAGGCTACTACATCATATTCGGCAAACATAATATATCGGGCTATTATATACTTCGAAGTACCAGATATCACGGATCGGGCCATTTTGTACTTTAGGCTACATAATAGATCGGGCTATATCGTACTTTCTTTGGGCTACATAATATATCGGGCTATATAGTACTCCGGGCTATTCAGGGAACGCCCATAAAGAGACGTGAGAGGCACCATGGAGAGCTACACTTTGGTGTATCTCTCCTGCCGAGGTTGGGCCTCTTTATCCTCCCCCCTTTACAAAACAACTACAGTCGTCGCGCGACAACACCCCAGCACTTGCTCCTTCGCCTATCCACCGCCCCACGCTCTGCTCCTAAAAGCTCGACAAGACAGACAGACAGGCATGACATACAGACATTACAGAGGCCTGCAGGAGCCGGATGAGGCAACAGTATACTTGGTATTTCGCATCGGAACGAAACGAAACTAACTACGAAACGCAAAGAAAAACGAAACGTAAACATGCACTCAAATAAACGCAAAACGAAACAAAAGCAACAAAGCTGCACAGCACAATGTAGGACGAAACGAGACGGTACTCGGAACGTAACGTAGCAATACCAAGTACGAAACGAAAGGCAACCGCGAAACGAAAGGCAGCCGCGAAACGAACCCTTACATCGAAACGAAACATAAACCAAACGAGCACGAACCGAAACTTAACAACGCGACGAACCGAAAAAAGTGAAACGTACCAACGCAAGGAAATGATTACAACCCAACCACGGCCTTCACAGCATCAAAGCACTGACATCATGGCTAATCAGCAGCCATCGCCTTGACAGAATCCACCAACCACAGCAATCACGCCATTCATCAACCATCGCCTTCCTTGTTTATCAACCATGAAAGCGTGAAAACTAAAACGACCCCCCCCCCCCGAAAAAATGAAAAGATACTGTCGTTTTGCGTGATCAAGAGAGAGCGCGCTCAACAGGAATCCACCCAGCGACAAAACACAAAAAAAACGGCAAAAATGACGAAAATAAAAAAGAATGATAAGAAAAACAAAAGCGGCCAACCAAAAGGAGGGGGGGGGCACATAAAAGAGGAAACCCAACATAAAACTGCGTACACAAAAAAAGGAAAAAACAGTTCTTAATAGGAAAAAAAAAACGAAACGAAATACAACCAATAGAAAAAGAAAATGAAATTTAAATGGAAAAGAGAAAACGCCGTGCACGAATTATCGCAAAAACGAAAAAATGAGTAATAAGGCATAGCGGTCAGCTGCAGAGGTGGTAACCTTTCGATTTTAGTACCGACCGGCATCCAGTTCGCTCGTCGGTACTCAGCACACGAAGAAACCAACCTGTCAGACACACCACGCAAAGCCAAGAGCGACCAAAGAAGAGGACAAACCGCACACACCGCCAAGGGCGGGGGCGGGGGGCGAAACTAACCAAAATATATTTCTTTTCGACGGGTGAGGGGGGGGGGACAACAAATCAATTATTAAGTGAAAAATAATCTAAAGAGCGAAAAAAAAACGAGAAAGAAAACGAAACTTACAAAAATAGAAAATAAATTCAACTACACCAAAACTCACAAAAAGAGCAGAGCAAGTCGATACCGATGACGCGCTTCTCTCCGCCCCCGTCCCCCCTCCCCCCCCCCCCCAGCCCACCCTCAAACACCTGGGAGCATCTACACCCTGTACGCAAAATACAGGAGAGGCTTTTCTCCCTCCACAAAACACAAACATCAAAAAAATAAAACATGTAAAACCAGTTGGATGCGCACCAACCTTACACCAAAAAACAAAAAAACGCCATCAAACCCTCTGTCCTCTCCGTCCGACGTCGAAGAACAATGCCTCCTTATCGGCTTCCGGGGCGACGCCAGCGAGTCTGCAGCGTCCAGCAATCGTTATGTAAGGAGGGGGTAGAGAGAGTTAGAGGTATATAGAGGTGGGGTGTGGAGGTTGCGGGGCTACCTTAATGCCGCTACAGCTGGAACCCCGTTTTGTGGGACAAAGTTACTTGGAATTAGTGGAGGGAGGGCTTTAGGGCTCTAAAGGGGGCAAGCCTCAGCAGGAAGAACATGCCACTGGAAACACTTCAAGCCAACCTCTTGGATGAGATAGTGCATTCTCTGACATGACCGCGCATGCTACAAGCGTGTCTTACTCTAATCCCACGCATTTTGCCGCGGGAAACGTGGAAGCATTTCTAATGGAGGTATATATCTCCCTCCCCCCCCTCCCCCCACCGTCCCTCCCTCCCTCTCACCGATCCCGACGATACCTGCCGCACGTGGTGGGCCGTCTGCGCCTCTATCTTCTTCTCGGCCTTCTTGATCATGTCGCTCACGGAAGGTACAGAGGCCGACCGCGCGTGGGGAGGCGGGGCGCTATTATCGTCAGGGGTCCTGGTAGACGGCACGGTGTATCGATCCCTCGAGAGTGCGCGAGTGCTCCCGGACCTTCTTGGTCGCCGCCTCTCGAACGACACGTCCCCCGATTCGCTGTCGGACGACCCGAACCTGCAGCAGGATATGGTATGTATGAAACGGTACCGTATGAGGTACATGGTATCGTACAGGATGTGATACATGGTGCCTGGTATGGTACATAAAATATACTCCGGAGTATGGTATAACGGTACAAGGCATATGGTATGGCGCAGTATACGGGCGCCACAGCAGTATATGGTACCTGGTGCCTGGTAAAGGTTATGGTACAGGATGCGATACATGGTGCCTGGTATGGTACATAGAGTAAATGGTAGCAGGATATGCGGTACGGTACAGCAGTGTATGTCACCTGGTATTTCGTACCTGGTACATGGTATGGTACAGTGTATTGTGTATCGTATGGTACAGCATACCGGTAAAATATGGTACATGGTATGGTATATTACAGCACACCTTAACGGTTTCAAAACTGGAAAACCCGTTTTTGGGGACATTACTTGAAATTAGTATAGGGAGAGGCTTCGGGGCCCTAAAGGGGGCCTCACACAGAAACAGCGTCAAATTTCCGGGAGAGGGGGCGTTTCCGAACCGCAATGTAATGGTTGGCTTCTTTTTTAATCCACCGGCAGAATGGGTAATAAATCATGGCCTTTCACGCATCGGGTCACCTCCCTCGGGCCGGATCGTGTCACGTGACCTCAACCCATCCGTGACAATTGATCACCTCCTGACCCGACTCGATCCGACCCGGTCCGACTCGACCCGATCCGATCCGACCCGATCCGATCCGACCCAACCCGAACCGTGAGATTCCGATCACCTCCTGTATAGAGGGCAGTGGTAGTACTAATCAACCGGGGCCTATAGCCCGTTCTTTGCCAGCAAGGACAGCGAAAAAAGTGCACGTATATAGACCTAAATGCCTTCAAAGCAAAAAACTCGGCAAAATTACGAAGCTCAACGCAAGACAGCGTCATAGCAGGAAGCCAAGAATATGGGGGAAGAAGCGGAGAAGGTCCTGTTCTGCTCTATTCCGTTTGTGTGCTGTTGCAACTGCTGCTGCTGCAACTGCTGCTCTGCTGCTGTACGAGTGTGTCTGTAACTGTCTGATGCATTGCTGTAGGTGCATGCGTGTTTACGTGGCAAGACTACATCACAAGAGAGCAGTGGCCCAATTCCGCACAATTGGAAGTCGCCCACTATATGTAAGACATGCTGTACTATGTCAGGAGACGGCACCTTGACCCCTTGACAAACGGCAATTTTCCGATAGTGTCCCTTGATTGACGGCAAACTACTATATTTTAGTGTGGAGCGATCGATTTGACACCTTGAACGCTGGACGTTTTCCCTTGACTGACCGTTTCCTGACATCTTTGCTGCCAAGTAGTGTGTCTGCGACTGATTGCTGCTTCGTCTGTGTTTTTTGGCGTTCTGCGTTTTATCAGAGTATATACGAAATACGTTCCAAGTTTCTGTGCGAACGCAATTGACTGAAATCGACACACGACGAGAACGAAAATACGTGGAAGTGTAGTGAGCTTGAGCTTCATTTTTCCCCATCCGCCGGAGGATAAAAAAAAAATGAAATACAAAGTTTGCTTGTCTATGTTTTATAACTAATTTTCAAGGACGTCAGCCGTGAGTTCGACGAAGTTCAGGTCAATACTCATCTTTGCAAGCTGCGTTGTTGGTACTCGTAATATACTATATATGTTTGGCCGTGCGAAAGGTGCCAGAACTCCCAGAATGTCTCTTTAAAACTGTTATTTTTTTTCTCTTTTTCCGGTTTGTTTGTGGCCCTCACGACACGCTGACTGGTACTAATTTTCCGGCCTCGCTCTCCACGGACTGCTTCTTGTGCTGCGGCAAATGTATGGCATGACACCACAGCTAAATACATTTCGGCCGCATTGGCGAAGCGTTTGAGTGTGTTACTTGTATTGTATCGCGTTTTACGTTTTTTCGGCACTGCTGGAATACTGCTGCGGCGGTCTGCCCGTAACAGCATCTCAAGTGTTCTGTGCTACTTTGGTATTTTTACTGCTGCCGCCATTACGGAGGTCCGGATGAAGTCACCACAGCACAGAAAAAAAGAGCATCGCCACCTTTCGGGCGAGCTCTCCTACCTTAAGACTGTGTTCGATTGAGGCTCTGTATGCGTGGTAAGACCGGCCAACAAAATAAACCTGAGCTAAAGCTATCACATAAAGGCGGGTGCTTTTTCGCCCTTTTTTCGCTTCGACAGTTCATCCTGCTAATAGCGGATCTCCTTAGCCCCTTTAGAGCCCCCAAATCCTCCCATCCTAACTTCAAGTAAATTTGTCCCCAAAACGGGTTTACAGTTGTAAAGGGGTTAATAGCTCTTCTACTCAATTGTGTCGGGAGACGGTCAGTCAACGGAAAACGTCCAGGGGTCGAGAGTGTAAAGCCGATCGTTCCACACAAAAACCTAGTAGTTTGGCGTCAGTCAAGGTAAACTGTTGGCAAATTGCCGTCGGCCAAGGGCGTACAACCGATCATTCCACACCAAAACCTAGTAGATCGGGGTCAGTCAAGGTAAATTGCCGTCGGTCAAGGTGTCAAAGTAACGTCTCCTGACACACACGTCCAGTGGTCAAGGGCGTGCAACCGATCATTCCACAATACAACCTACCTGGTAGGTAGTAGTATAGCGTCCGTCAAGGCAAATTATTGGAAAAATTGCCGCCGGTCAAGGGGTCAAGGTGCCGTCTCTTAACACACACGCCCATCGGTCAAGGGCGTACAACCGATCATTAGATACTAAAACCTAGTAGTTTAACGCCAATGAAAATTATTGGCAAACTGCCGTCGGTCAAGGGGTGAAAGTGCCGTCTCCTGACCCACGTCCAGCGATCAAGGGCGTACAACCGATCATTCCACACTAAAACCTGGTAGTTTGGCGTCAGTCAAGGCAAATTATTGGCAAATTGCCGTCGATCAAGGGGTAGAAGTGCCGTCTCCTGACACACGTCCGGCGGTCAGGGGCGTATACCCGATCATTCCACACTAAAATCTACCGGTAATAGCTTGGCATCAGCCGGGGCAAAATATTGGTAAAACTTGCCGTCGGTCAAGGGGTCAAGGTGCCGTCTGTTAAAACATACGTCCAGCGGTCAAGGGTGTAAAACCATCCATTGCACACTTTTTTTTTTTTTTTTTTTTTCGCACACTTTTACTTTCCAGCTTCTGGACAAGCCGTGGTCAGAGGTGTCGTCCCTTCTCCCCCCCGGTTCTTGCCTTCAATTTTTATCGCGCATACGGTTCAGCAATCCCACTGCTCGTCGATTTTTCATCGAGGAGTGTTGCTAACTCACGCTCTCGCGCTTTCCGCAAGTCAATTTGTGCACAAGAAAAACTCCCAACGAATTTATACGAGTATGCACTCGGCGGGGCTCGAACTCACGAAACTGACCTATATACCAGGCTCGAGGATAACCTGATACGCCACCTAGTAGTTTGGCAACAGTCAAGGCAAATTATTTGCAAGTTGCTGTCTGTCGAGGGGTCAAAGTTCCGTCTCTTGACACACACGCCCAGCGGTCAAGGGCGTACACCCGATAATATCACACTGAAACCTACCGGCAGTAGATTGGCATCAGTCGAGGCAAAATACTGATAGAACTTGCCGTCGGTCAAGGCGTCAAAATGACATTTCCCAACACATTTTTTTCCTTCTGTTCACCATTTACAACATTTTGGTTCGGATAATTGGTTCACGTTTGAGACACGGTTAACGCTATCATAACGCGTTAACAATGGTGGTTACACAGAAAAACAGCGTGTAACCATTACTAACACCGCCCCCGAGCCCTTAATCTTTATTTTTATGTTTTGTGAAACAATCTATATATTTGGAAAAAGGTACCACAGCAGTCGCCGAATAGTCGCCGACTGGTCGCCGACTAGTCGCCGACGCACAATGAACTGAGGCCGTTGTTTATGGTACTCCGATCCAGGTCACAGATGTTCCTCACATTCGTTTCGCCGCGTGAGGATCCAAGATGCCGACGAAAGATTTCCAAACAGTGTTTATGGAAAAAACGAGTCTAGATGCAGAAGCTAACTGCAATGTTCAATATATTCGTTGGCATTTTTTACGGGGGTAGTTGTGCGATTCCGAAAACTCAAAACACACACAGACGCGCCGCAGCCACAACACGCTACAGACCATGGCGATCGAGGTGCGCGAGGGTCAAGCGGCAGCTGCTCGGCAAATTGCCCAGGGGGCTGCCGCATCTTCGCGAAATACTGCTGTTCTGTGCGCGTGTGCGCGCGGGGGCAAATTTGCGGTCTAACCTCGAAACAACATGTGGAGAAGAGATCCCTTGTCCCGATCGGCTGAGATCGGAACGAAACACCCCTTTTCGGTGGATTTTTCGATCTTGGAAATTGTCAGAACCAACATTCGTCTCCACATGCAGTGTACACAGATCTTACGTTAAGCGAATCTTGTATAGATCAAGATCTATAGCCTATATCGGGGTACCATAAACAGTGGCCTGAGTGGCGGTTTTTATGTTCGGATTGCCCGCAAAAAGGAAAGACCGGCATCACCTTTGGGCGCTAAAAAGCACGCCATGTCTTACACGAACCAAATACACAAAAAAAAAACAGATACACGAGTATTCAGTCAGGTAGATTCGAGCCATTTCTTCTATTATTTTCTTGCGTTACCCTCGTTATCATAACACGACTCCGAAGGGAAATCTTGTATATATGCCAGTCCGACAATGCATACCTGGTACAGTACAAGCTCGATATGAAAAGCAGCAAAGAAAATAAGTTCGCAATAATAAGCTCGATATGACAAACAGCAAACGTATGTTTGCTATGAGCAGCAAAGAAAATAAGTTCGCAAATATAAGCTCGATATGACAAACAGCAAACGTACGTTTGCTATGAAAGCAGCAAAATATAAGCTCAATACCAAGTATTGAAAAACAGCAAACATAAGTTCGACATATAAAACGGTAAAATATAAGCTCGATATGGAAAAAGGCAAAAAATATAAGCTCGACATGGAGTTGAGCGCATGCGATACTGCTGTTGTCCCAAACCGAAGACTCGTTTGTAATCGCGTCACCATGCAGATATATAAAAATATTGAAACATCAATTGGTTGGCCCGGGCATGTTTACTCATCATCCCCACCCAAATATATCGGAGTTTCGCACATTTTTCAAGCATTATTCACGTCAAGCTTATATATATTTAATATCGGACTCACAGGGTATTTCCAAAACTCTTTTCTAAACACGTCCGCTGTGAATTCGATAAATTTAGGGTCGGTACTCATCTTTGCAAGCTGTGCGATACACCGGCCGCTCGGTTGTTCTACGATACTCATCTTTGCAAGCTGTGCGATACACCGGCCGCTCGGTTGTTCTACGGATGTAGTCAGGGCGAACATCAACAACCGATTGCAACGATGTTAGCTACTACACGCTCTTCATCCAAAGGCAGTAACTTGTTATGCTTCATCAGTGTATTTATTATCTGACCCGTTACAAACTACGCACACCCGGGGAGTACCGAACAGCCATCATCGTCGAGCTGAGAGCACCACCACCCCCCGCCCCCGTCCCCCGCCCCGCCCCCCCCAAAAACATTCCCACGAGAGTACAAGAAAACCGACAGCGCCTCAACAAACGAAAAAACGCCATGTTGCAGAAAATGAGAGGGAAGGGGGTGGCGGGAATTGGGAAGACGAGGAACGGGAGGAGGCTAAGGAGGGGTAGCTAAGGGGAGGGTCGGGGAAGGGGGGAAGGGTCGGGGGAGGGAGAGGGAGGGGGATAGAGGGGTAGGGATGGCCTCTCACGTGTCTCTCGCTGCCGCCTCTTGCTGGGCCCGCACGTGGGATTTGTGCTTGCTCGACCCGCTCAAGAAATTGCCCAGCCTGCAAGAAGAAAACAAAAAAGAGGAACCAAAAAGAGCATAAATACCGAAAAAGATCAAATCAACAGACAGGGGGAAAAGTAGCAAACTAGAGAAAAACATAGACTACAAGGAAAAAAAAAAATCGACAAGAGCGAACGAAAATAGCCAAACCAGCAAAGAGGAAAAAAAAAAAAAATTAAAGATGAAAAAAAAAAAAAAAAAAAAAATAGCAACAAGAGCAACACCAGCGAAACCAGGAGGGGAAAAATGGGCAATCCATTGTGAACCAAAAGTTGCGACCTCAAGAAGAGCAAGCTATCAACAATGAAAAACAACCACAGCAAATCAATACAGAGCAAAAACACCCAGCACAAGTCAACGGGCGAAAAAAAAACATCACCAAGAGCAACGATAGAAAAATAGCTATCAGCAATAACCAGCAAAGAGCGTCGACACGAACTTTGGACTAACCCATACAAATTCCACGTAATTTTCGCCCAAAAAGCAAGGGTGCAGCTCCAAAAGGTTCAGGATCAAAAGAAAGCTGTGAAGAAATGTTGAAAAAAAAGCAAATACCAGGTATCAAGAGGCTGGTTCAACGCAAAAAATAGATTTTTGCTACCATCGACTTCAGGTTTTCAGAAGCATAGAGCAACGGATAACAAAGCAACGATAAGACCGGCATAATCGGATACAAACACCAGAACAACCATAAAGAAATTCCGGCATAAACCAGACAGTAGCAGTCGACACGCGACCGACAGCGAACTACCGTCACGCCTACCTACCGACCGGTCCACCTACCGGTACCGACGACACGTAACATCTCAATCCTTTAACTACCGCAAATCGGCACCACAGTACACTAATTCCAAGTAATTAACTCGTCCCCAAAACATGGGTATAGTTCTAAGGGAGTCAACTCTTTTAACCCGTTTGAGACTTCAAAAGGAAAAAATGGTGACGAAAATTGACGACTACGGAATCGGTCACTGCTGGTTGGCGATGATGTAACATGGTGTCCGATGATGTAACATGGTGTCCCAACAACAACGCAAAAGACTCTGACGGGACGGGCGCAGCATGATCCTACGATTGATAGTACCACGCGCTCACGCATACCGGTGGACGATTGAAAGTCTCGCAATCGTCGTTTTTTGGTCGCTATACTACAATCAAGATATAATCAAGCCCCAAAAAGGTGCCTACTGGTAGTTCTGTAGGGTGCCAGTTAAACAGCGACGAAAAAACGGTGATTTTGCGACATGTTCAAGCGTCAACGAGAACAGTGTGAGCGGCAAGCACGAGTAAGATTACGACGAACCCGTCCCCTACTGGCGACCCCGCCGTGCATTGCTACTAATAATATGAACAAAATCCTCGAAACACGTTATTTCACGGGGGTCCCTAGTAAATAGGACCTACGGTGGACACAAAAAACTATATGTTCATCTATTTTTACTAAAAATATTTGGTCCTATTTACTATCGTCCTCCGTAAATAGCTGTGAGCTCGATAAATTTAGGCTCGTACTTCAGACACCAATGTTGTTACATCATCCCCAAATCAGCAATTGTTCCCGGTGCTGTAATAATCATCGATTTTCGACGACAATTTTTTCTTCTAAAGCCCGGCAAACGTCATGCCACAGAATTCCAGAGCAGTTCATCCAAAAAGAACGTGTGTAATTCCACGGCAGTCACCCCCCCACCCCCCCCCCTCTAACCCATCTGATATCGAACGACAGTGAGATCCCACAGATTACTATGCCTGGAAGATCGGTCCCCCGAGTTCGTTCTGGGCCATATTTAAACACCTGGAGCAATTCGTGTTTGTTTTCGTCGTATGTGCGTCAACCGTCAACCACTTCACTGCACGGCAAAAAAAATCCCACACTTTTCACAAGTAGTTCCCAGAGCGTACAGCACGGGTCCTCCAGCAAGGCGGTGGAGAGTGCGCCAGAGCAATATGACCGCCTTATTGAAGGAACCCGCCTTATTCATTCTAGGTTATGAGTGCAATTCTCCATTCCCCACTCGCGTCAAGCGATATTGACCGCTTTATATCGGGACACCACCTTACTCCGACCGCCTTATATCGGGACCCCTACTGCTGTATTTCGACACTAAGTGAGGGACACTGTGTACGTGTGCAACTTTGACCGCCTTATGTCGGGACACCGCATTACTCGGACCACCATATATCGGGACCCCTACTGCTGTATTTCGACACTTAAGTGAGGGACAATTTGTACGTGTGCGAATTTGACCGCCTTATATCGGGACACCGCCTTACTCAGACCGCCTTATATCGGGACCCCTACTGCTGTATTTCGACACTAGGTGAGGGACACTGTGTACGTGTGCCAATTTGACCGCCTTTTATCGGGGTACCGCCTTACTCAGACCGCCTTATAACGGGACCCCTACCGCTGTATCTCGACACTAAGTGAGGGACACTTGTGTACGTGTGCGAATTTGACCGCATTATGTCGGGACACCGCCTTACTCAGACCGCCTTACAGCGGGACCCCTACTGCTGTATTTCGACACCGAGTGAGGGACACTGTGTACGTGTGCAAATATGACCGCATTATATCGGGACACCGCCTTCCTCAGACCGCCTTATATCGGGACCCCTCCTGCTGTATTTCGACATTCAAGGGAGGGACACTGTACGTGTGTCAATATGACCGCCTTATCTTGGGACACCGCCTTACTCAGACCGCCTTACAGCGGGAACCCTACTGCTGTATTTCGACACTTAAGTGAAGGCACTGTGTACGTGTGTGGTTTTGACCGCCTTATATCGGGGTACCGCTTTTCTCAGACCGCCTTGAATCGGGACCCCTACTGCTGTATCTCGACACTAAGTGAGGGACACTGTGTGCGTGTGCAAATATGACCGCCTTATATCGGGACACCGCCTTACTCAGACCGCCTTATATCGGGACCCCTACAGCTGTATACCCAAAAAACGAGGGTGCAGGACAAAAGGGGTTAGTTATATAAATAACCCTTCTAGTACTCCAGAAAGTATCGCATTCTTTAATTCTAAGAGATTTTCGTTTCCTTTAACGCGAGTGCAGGAGCAAAGATGTCAACTATTAATAGACCTCGATAAAGTGGTGGGTTAAATCGGTTGTGTTTTTTTGCCGCAGCAAATAAACAGAAAATTAAACAGACTACTGATCCGTTCGAGCGTTCCCCCCAGGCCTCGAATCCCGGCTACCGCCCAACACACCCGAACTTATCGGATAATTTCCTAGAAACAGGAGATCCCATTTCCGACCCCCCCCTCCCCTCCCCCCCTTCCAAGTCTACAAAATCCACGTATTCCGATATTTACCCTTGGAAGCAGCCGATCGGTTGCTCACGGCGGGTAATCCTACTTGTAACACCTACCGCTACGCCCCCCCTCTTCTCCCCCCCCTCCCTCCCCTACCAGGCGGGTGAGTCTACCTTTGATACCTTCCTACCGCTACCCCCCCCCCCCCCGACCCCTCCCTTTCCTACAAAACCCATCCTCTTCGATCTTACCTTTGGCCCTAGCCGATCGTTTACTTCAAAGGCGGGTCATCCTACTTTTTCTTCCACCTTCCTACTGCCGAGTCCCCCTCATCCCCCTCAAACCCGCCTGCTTCCAAACGTTACCCCCGAAAATAGCTCATCGTTCGTAAAAGGCGGGCGACCCCGCTTCCGACGCCTTCCTATCTCCCCCCCCCTCTAAAATAGCCCTCCTATCCCGAGCTTTTTACCCCATACCCATGGATCTATCCAAGTTTTTGCCAGACGTGGGAAATCCCGCCACGCCCCCCCCGCTGCCCCCCCTCCCCCCTCCCTCTCTCCCCTACCAAACCAAGCTTACCCCACACACACCTGGAACTAGTCGACTTTTTGCTAGACGTAGGAGATCCAGGTTCCGACCCCTTCCTACTGCCACGCCCGCTGCCACCTCCACCACCACCGCCACCCCCCCCCCCAACTCCACCCCCCCCCCCCCCCCCACGCCGCACCCCTCTCCGCAGTCCGCCCCCGAGTCCTCTGCTGCTGCTCCGCGGTGTGCACGTACCCAGCAGGGCTGCTAGGCTCCTCGGTCCCTTCCCAATCATCGTTTTCAGGTGCGACAGACCTTGACCTCGATCTCGACCTGGTCGACGCGTTAAGGCTGTAGCCGGAGCCTCTCCGGATGTGCGCGGACTGGGAGCGCGCGTTGTTGTTGGGGCGATGGTCTACCACCCCCCCGTTGCCCCCGCCCCCTCCGGCACCGCCACCAATACCGGAGACAGCGTTCATCACCGCGGAACCGAATACCGCGAACTTGTCCGCAATCGTGCCGCTGCTCTTACCCCTAGAGTGCTGACCAGAACCGCCCGGGGGATCCGCGGGGGCGGCGGAGGGAAGAGGAGTTCTCGAGGAAACCCCCCCGGTGGCCTTGCTCCGTGCCGGGTATTTGATGACCTCGACAACCACCGGCGCTTTGCCTAACCTGTCGTTCTCTGCGCCGCCCTCGACTCCGTTCTCGTCGCCCTCTCTGATCCCCCTCGAGCTTTGACCTGTCGGAATCTCTGGTACCCCGGCGCGGCCACCCCCACCGCGACCGCCGCCGCCCCGCCCCCCCTTTCCCCCCTTCTTCCTGTAAAAGTACATGTTCTCCTCTGGAAGATCGTAGTCCGCTCCCTGGACCGCTCCTCCCGGGCCACTCCTTCCACCCGTCGGTACACCCCCCCCTCCCCCTCCCCCACCGCCTCCACCAACACCAATACCACCAGCCCCATCGCCATCACCCGCTCGTGACAGCTCCCCCCCTCCAGGCTCCTCCACCTTCTCCTTCGCTTGCCCCCCCCCCGCTCCGTCCCCCCCTGCCTCTTCCCCCTCCCCTTCACCCGGCAGTAAGCTGAAAGCGGAACCCGCCACCGAAGATTGGGACATCATCCGACGCCGCGGCTCATACCACGACCCAGACCGACCCCACGATCTCTGCGCGGCGATAACAGACGCGCCCTTACCCCCCCGCACACCTCCACTCCCAGCCTTCCTGGGCGATGGACGAAGCCCCTTCGCCAAGGCAGATCCCCCCGCGTACGCATTAGGAGCCCGCTTCCCGGCCTTAGGAGACCGTTGTGTAGCCCCCCCCGCCCCCGCCCCCCCCGTCGCTTCCGTCTGGTCGTCCTTGTCCAGCGCCGCGCGCTGCTTAGCCGCGGACACACCAGCACGCTCCCCTTTCCCAGCCACGCGCAACTTGCGGGGTCCTGTCGTCTTCCCGCTTCCCCTCCCCGACCCCTCTCCTCCGCTTTCTACCCTTGACGCGGCCGGGTCTACAGGTCGAGGAGCAATGCCCCCGTTCACCTTCTTTGGCGCTCCTCTTACGCTACGGCTGGTGCCAGCCCCGCTATCACCTCCCGGCGGTAGCGAAGCTTTCCCCACAGACCCGGTTGTTGACCCCACTCCCCCTTTCGCCCCCGTCACCACCACCGCGGTCTGCCTGAACACATCTGGTACAACAATTTTCTTGACCGGGGCCGACCTAGGGGAAGGCTCGTCTCGAGGGGAGACCGGCAGAGTAGCCGAAGTAGACGCGATTGATCTCGCCATGTGCGGAGGCACAGCAACAGCAGCAGCTGCGTTAGCAGCAGCAGCAGCATTAACAGCAACCAATCCCTCCCGTCCACGTTCACCCCTGTCTCCACCGCCTCCATACCCCTTGGAAGCTCCCGAAGACCCCGCCCCATATGCCTTAGGGGCGCCCCGGGGGGACACGGCTCCGCTGGGACCCACCCCGCCGGCGGGACCACCCGCCCCACCACCTACCCTCTGCTTCGACTGCGACCGCACCGGCTCTCTAGCGGCTTCCATTGCTCTTTGCGCTCCCTTAGCCTCGGCTCTCCTAAGCGTACCGATGGCGCTATGCGTCGGGGATGGTGCTGCTCCCTGCCCCGGGGGTAGAGTCGATGGGGAAATGGGGGGGTAGTAGACGGTGGAAGCTACCGAGGGGGGTGCCTGAGGCGGCGGTTGCTGCGCCGCCACCGCTGTCGCTGCTTGGTCGTGTTGGGATTGCCGCCTCGCCTGCAACGGTTGGTAGGGGTGGTTGGTTAGTTGGTTGGCTAGTCGTTGGTCTCTTGATTGGCCCATTAATTGGCTGGTTGGGCGGTTGGTTGCACAGTAAGAGCCGACAGGGAGAACCTCTTCCACCTTCTCCCCCTCTCCCCCCCCCGCCCCCCGGACCAAAAATCCCTCAATCTCTCCTTACCCCCTCCAACACATGCTACGGTAGATGTCCATCGTTTTTTTTCCTAATACTACTCACTTTATATTTGAGAAGCTGCATACCCCTCTCAGGCAAAAGCTTACTTCGATAAATACCAAAGTTCAAACCCACGAACAATCTCATGTTCGGCACTTACTATCAACAGGTGTACCAGATATAAAACGAAAAAAAAATCCAACAAAAAAAAGCCCCATAAATTTAATCAAAATGTTGTGTTAAGGGAGTCCCGAAATTCAGTTTTTTTTTCTCCGACAAAAAAAGCCTCGTACCTCTACTGTGGAACGCGTCCTCCCCGCAGCCTTTTACACGCTTCACCCCCCCGCCCCCCTCCCTTCTCGGCTCGGCTGCGACAACCACAACACAGAACACCGGTAGCCGATACCCTCCACGGCAATCATATTCATGTTCACGCAGGTGGTTTACTGCTGCAGATCAGCTGTTCCATTTATCAACTACCCAACACACGAGCAAATAGGTGCACCGCTTCCCCCCCTCCCCCTCGCACCCGTCTCACCCCATGACTGTCGCGGGAACTCTCTTCCTGGCGGTGCTGTGAAGAATTGCCGGCGGTTGACCTCGACTTCGCGTCCCCTCCACCCCGACCCCGACTCCGACTCCCACCGCCGCTTCTACCACCAACACCATCCGCAGCAGCTGCAGCCGCGGCAGCGGTCTTGAAAACAGCGTTGACCAGCACATCCACCTTGCCTTCCTCCACGGTCACCTTCCGGAGACTTCGCTTCCCGATCGCCTGACGTTTACGTTTCGTTTCGGTTTCATTCCGTGTTATTACGTTCCGTTGCGCTATGTGCCTTTTCGTTGTATGCCGTTTCAATATGTGCCTTTTCGGTACGTGCCGTTTCGAACGAAAAAAGCAAAAACAAAAAACAAAAGCGGACTACTGCGCTATTCGGCTCGGCGTGCGCTCTTACCTCTTTTTTTTTCTTCATTTTTTCTTCGTTTTTTGGCGCACGACAAACAGCGAGCGCATGCATGGCAAGCAGAGGTGTATATACCCTGGCACCTCACACAAAAATGTAGCACATCCGTCGTGTGTGTACCCTGCCACCGTCATCATGGTGCGACCGCTGCCAGATGATAAAGCTATTTTTATCGTGGTGTAACTGCCAGATATACGAACACAGTGTCCGGTACCTTCATCATGGTGCAACTACCAGTACTATACCTTCATTTTGTCACCCATTTTCCGGTCCGTTCATGGTGCAACTGTTACAAGCCCTGGTATCTTACAAGCGCTGGTACCTTCGTTATGGTGCAACCGTCAGATACAGGCCCTGGGGCACCTTGATTGTGGTGCAACTACGGGGAAATTCGTTATGATGCAACCACCAGATAAATATCTCGGAAAATTCACATTGACGCAACCGTCACATACACACCCTGGTAAATTTACTATGGTTGCAGCTATTCGACACGGGATACCTTCATTATGGCGAAACTATCACATGTACACCGTCCGGCACCTTTGCCCGACGCAGCTGCCAGAAATACCTCGGTAGATCCAACTATTAGATATCTATCGCGGTAGCGTCACGATGGTGCAACTGCTGTCAGATACACATCGTAGTGCCTTCATTTAGTACCTTTACTACGGTGCAACGACTGGTACTGTACCTTCACGATGGAGCAACCGCCAGATATACCCTGGTACCCTCAACACAAACACATTCCTTTGTTTATGTACCCTCGTACGACCAAAGTAACCCGTACCTTTATTATGGTGCAGCCGTCAGCTATGGCCGCCCTTCTAGCCCCCTCCGTCCCCGGTGGTCCATCCGCTGGCCTTCCAACCACGAAAACTGAGGAAGAGCGGCAGGGGGGGGGGAAAAGGACGAGGAGGGGAAGGAGAGGAGGGGAAGAAGAGGAGAGGAAGGAGAGCAAAGGAAGAAGAAGAGGATGGGAAGAAGGGGGATAACAACGGGCGCGCGCGGGGGGGGGGGGGGGGGAGGGGGGGACGAAGCAGGAGGAAAACGACGCATGTTTCCGGAGGGGTAAACGCGAGGGCAGAAAACCAACGAGATGGATTGAACCAAAGTCACGACAGATCGCAAAAATTGTGAAACACAACATGGCCCAACAACGAGGTGGAACACGGCCCAACAACCCAGTGGCTACCATGTTACGGCAGAGCTACGGAGTCCCCCCCCAACGCCCACGCCCTCACCCAACCTGCGCATGCATTCAGCGTGAAACAACACAAACAGCTAAAAACACCAACAAGAACAGCAAAGACGACAACGGCACCACTGACACCATCGAATGACACCCCCACCACCACCCCCACCACCACCCCCACCACCATCACCACCATCACCACCGCCACCGCCACCACCACCGCCACGACCAATACTAGGGCAAAAAACAAGAAAGGTTCGTTCACCCACCACCATCTCTTTGACCCCCCTCCACATCAGCCTCCTCCAGAAGCCAGGCCGGGAGCCACTCGTCCGTAGGTTTTTCCAATGCTTGCATGGCGTTCAGAGACACGTCATCTATGTGAGGCGAGAAATAGGGGGAGGGGGGGGGGGGACATTGGCATTAGGCCCCCGTTTTCTCTTCCTGACCCCCTTCGTAGTTGCACGTACGATTCCAGGGGGAATGCTTGGATTCTGCCGCAGCAAACTATAATTGGTGTCGCGACTGCTGCAGAGATGGCCAAGGTGAGACGCCGTAACGAGGTAGACTTTTGACGGCGTCTTCCTCGACACAGTCGGGTTCGCATTTTTGGGGACAAAAACGATTGCAATTGCTTACTTATCTGGGGTCGGTTTACTACAAAGAAAAGGAAAACACACGCTTTCCACCTGTGAGATGGAGGAAACTTCGTCAAAACTCATCTTTGCAAGCGTGCGTGTGATAATTCGATCGCACGTGTTACAAGGTGTGTGTATATCCTCATGGAGGATGCTGTTCTCCCAAAAACTCGCATAATCAAGTCCATGGTCACAAAACAGGCTCCAGTCGCTCTGGAGTGGAAGCATACCCCAGCGAGAAAACACAAACAAACTAAGAGCGGTAGACGCAAGTCGTACACCCGCCATAAAAAAGTATGAACGTGAAATCGGAAGTCAGCGCACGTACGTATCAGACCACATACTGGAACTACAGCGGATACCCCGATTTAAGAGCGCCCTTGTGACAAGCCGAAACAAGCGATGTTATCTACGAATTGCTCTTATCTGTAGTGGCAAATATACAGCTTTTAGTATAGGCGGGACATGCCGATTGGACCGCTCCCAATTTCCGAACGATCTTATCCTGGGCGCTCATAAACCGGGGTACCCACTATTGTACATAAATACGTTTGAAGACTCGCAACTGAAACCGACCAAACCGCATGCCACCAAGAAAAAAATATATATACTCCGGAGTATATATATATTGCATACGATAGGTCGGTGATTCCCCTTGATGGTCAAGAGAACGGTTGCAGCAGTAAATAACTTGACTGAAACGGAAGCCGTGGCGAATTTTAGTGCTGTGGTCTCACCCGTCTCTGCTCTGCCTTCCCTGACGAGTCGCATGGCCGTGTTCTGTATCAAGCTGCTCACGTCGTTCGGGCTTTTCGACGCCTTTGCCACCTTCAAAAACGGGAGACAAAGAAAAAACTATGGTAGTCAGCATCGGTAACGCTGTCCTTATCCCCATCACCATCATCATCATCATTATGATAACCATCACCATCACCATCGCCGTCATCATCATGATAACCATCACCATCACCATCACCATCACCAACATTTTCATGATTATCATCATGATTATCATGATTATCATCATGATTATCATCATGATTATCATCATATTATCATCATGATTATCATCATGATTATCATCATGATTATCATCATGATTATCATCATCGTCATCATCACCATCACCATCATCATATCACCACCATCAACAATATCATCATCATCATCACCATCGCCATCACCATCATCACTATCACCATGACTATCATCATCGTCATCACCATCACCATCAACCTTGTAATCGTTACCATTGTCATCCCCATCCTTCTCCTCAACACTGTATCATCATCGCCATCACTACCATCACCATGATCACCACCACCATCCTCCTCATCCTCGTCATTATATTCGCGACCACGGTGACAATTCCACACCATAATCTCCATCACCATTCTCATTCCCTCGATCATCGCCACTACCACCACCGCCATCGCAATCATCAATGGGTTTCCACAAGTGTGGCGACTCGCATGCACCGGGGAATGGGAAGAGGGGGGCGTATATATTTTCTGACGGCGTATATACTTTCTGACCTGTTCAAGGTAGTCGGCCATCTTGTTACGCTCCGCCAGTTGCAGCGCCTTTCCCAGGAGACCCACGCCGGCCTTCGTGATGGGACAAGCTACCGCCACGACTCGAACCAGCGCGCTAGCCTGGTACAGCAACACAAAGCAGGGAAAGAGCATAATACTTTGAGAATGACACCGGAGATTGAAAATGACAATGGACATCGGGATTGAAAATGGAGATTGAGAATGATCTGATGCAGCAGCACCAACAGGGAAATATTCTAGCGCATTGAGAATGACACCGGAGATTGAAAATGGGAAGGAATTCGACATTGAAAACGGAGAATGAGAATGATAATAGAAAACGGAAGAAAGGAGGTTGATACTGATAACGAAGAACGACAATGGAGAATGAACCCGCCTTCGTGATGCCGCAGCCTACGGCGACGACTCGAACCAACACGCCAGCCTGATAAAACAATGATGGGAGGAAGGGAGATAAATATTAAGAATGGTCACGGAGAATGAGAATTATGTTGGAGATGAATACTGAGAATGATAATGGAGATGGCACCGGCGTTCACGATGGGGCAGGCTACCGCCACGACTCTGGCCAAAGCATTAGTAATAGCCTGATACAACTAAAACAGGTGGAGTAGGAGACAATAAACATATTGAGAACGACAGTTAAGGGCCATCCCCAAAGAACAAGAAAAAAGTCAGCAATCGTGACCTTTGGGCGTGGCAAAATATCACGAATCCTGACATCTCATTTCTAACGATAAAATATGATATGTCACGAAATGTGACATTTACACTCAAAGCGCCAGACTTTTCAGCGTTTCCTGTGGACAGCCGCTCATCGTCCGCAGTACCACGTCTTTCCTCGCAATCAGCGTGCTTACCAGGGTCTGCCATGCCCCATATATGCCCCCACCGGCCTTGGATATCCTCTCTATCGGTGAAGATGGGGTACAGAGTGGTTTTGCGTGTCTTGATTAGGCGTGTGTTTTCGTGTTTTCTCAAGAGGTATGAAATTTATCACGAATCGTGAATGCGAATCGTTTCGGAAAAATCTAGACAAAAAAAATGTCGTGGTTCGTAATTTTTTTGTCACACATCGTGACATGAAAAATCAGGATTCCTGACAAAAAACGTCACACGATTCCTGACATGTTTTCGGTCGTTGTTAATAGGAATGCCCCTATGATTGACATATGATCATGGAAGTCAAGAACGACAAAGGAGGTTGAGAACGATACCGAATTTTGAGATTGGTAGGGGAGAATGAGATTGATAACGGGCATTTTGGCATTCGCAACGGAGAATGATAGCGGGAAAATACATACATACCGGTAGATGTATTGAGAGCAACAATGGAAAAAAATCTTTTGATTCACAACGGATAAAACCAACTAAACCAAGAAGGGCGGCGGGAAAAAAAGATACAAAACGAGGAAGATGATGGAGGAAGACAAATACTTCGCATGCCTACAGCATGTAACATATGCAGGGCTTTTCACGAATAAAAAAACTTGTATTCTCGCGGGTCGGATCGGGTCGGGTCACGGTGAACTGACCCCGACCGGTGAGTGTATAAGCCTCTTTTGACCCGACGCTATCCGACCCGTGAGACTTCCAACAGCCCCTCACCCAATCCGACTCGACCCGCAAGAGGTTTTGAAAACCTCCTGACCCGGCCCGTGAACAGCCCTAAAAGAATGCCCTTTCTTATTTTCTGACTTGCTGTTCAGTTTCCGGCGGCCGACTTTTTTTTCTCGCGCTGTCGGCCGCGGGAGCGAGGCAAGCAAGGCCACCCATCGATACAACTCGATTCATCTCTCGATCCCGGCGAGCTCCGTGGCGGTGCTCTGAGCATCCAACGTCGCTGAGCTTGCTCAGTTTTTCAAGGGGTTGTCTTCCGCCCCGCTGCTCAAGCCGAGCAGGTACATGGAAAACCCTACAATATTTTAAATAGCCCCGCTCCCCTCTCGCATTATGGTATTTTATTAAAATTCAAAAACGTGAGGTGTGAGTACGACCGATTGAATGATCGAAACTCAACTTTGCATTTTGGTATTAAAAGTTATCCCCGCTTTCCCACCCGCCGCACAACATCAGCAGTCCAATTGGTTTACCCTCTCTACGGTCTGTTACGACGCCACAGCAGCAGCAGCAGCAGCACTCCTTTGTGACAGCCACGGACAGCGCTTGTGAGCGTATGCGTGTACGCTTCTGTGTATGTGTGGGTGGCGAGTGTGCTGTCGTAGGCACAGCAAACGATCAAGAAGAGCGGTGGATAATTCCTCGCAAAAGCAGCCGTCCAGCCTAGCACCCACAAAAGCAGTATGCAGCAGTACAACAGCAGCGGTACAACGGCAGCCGCGCTTCAAGCTCTCGCGTGTGTGCCAGTAGCCACGGTGTATGTGCGTGTGGCTCGTGCACAGCAGCAGGAGATCGAACTACGACAACATTACCACGTCCACCGCAACAGCAGTCGAACACACAACGTCGGACCTCATGCCAGGTATACGAAGCATACATCAGCAGGCAGTAAAATCGGCAATGTAGCTCAAACCTGTACATATGATTGGAACGCCTGTGTTTTCCCTTTTCGACTTGAGACGCACCCGGGATATCAACTCAACCTCACCCCGAAGGGGAATCTTGTGACAAACACGGTTTATAGAAGAAAACGACCATGAGGAATATCAATATTGTGAGAACGAGAACAAAATACCATCAAACCACAAACCATGACCCCCACAACCTCACAGCACATACCGTCTGCCACAAAACCTGCCCCCCCCAAAAAAAACGCCCGTTCAAATACCACCAAAACCCCATATTCAAGTCACCACCTCCACCTGTCCTTGCTGTCTGCCACAACACCTGCCCCCCAAACAAAAACGCCCACTCAACTACCACTACCACCAACCCCCCAAACTCCATATCATCACCTTGCGCAGCCACCCGTCTTTGCTGTCCGCCACGATGCCCCCGCGAGCTACCACAGCTGCCGCGATGTGGGCGCCGCAAAGGCCCCGGTATAGGACGTCGAAGTACTCGCGCCGCCGCAGAGACTCCCCCAGAGGAGAATGCAACGAGGACATTACCAAACCCCGCACTTTGAGCTATAATATGCCAGCACCACACATATGCACACGTTTTACAGCAGAGAAAATAGGGGAGGAGAATCGGGGAAGGATGGTAAGGGCGGGCGGGGGTAGCCTTAGCACTATGTATCTCTTAGCACATACTCCCTCTCTTTTCGATTCTCCACCATTTGGGATATCTTAGGTGGCTCCACTCTCATGCTATACTAGGTTTAACCGGGCGGTGCGGCTACATGGATAGGACATAGCCCCGCTGCCCCGCCCCCCGCGGCCCGCGCCACCCGGTACCACGACCCTCACTCTCCCCGCCATTTGCCACATAGCCCATCCCCTCCCCCCTCCCCGCCAACACCACCCCATACGCCCCCCCCCCCCCCGCGCGCTCCCCATCATTCGTGGAGCTACCTATGACACGTACGAGTGGCGGGGGAAAAGGGGCAGCTCCACCCGTGCCCGCGCGGCAGTCTCACCGTGACAAGGTCCATCTCCCTCGACCGCACCACCAGGCGCTCAACGTTGCCCAGCATCTCCGGCATTAAGACAGGGTCTCTTCCGATCACCTTGCCCAAGGACACCGCCACCATCTCATCTCCTCGCAACAGCTCCGCTACCTGAGGGCGATTAGCGTGCCAGAGAGAGGGGGACAGAGAGGGGGGGGGGGAGAGAGAGAGAGATAAATCAACCATTCCACCAACCAATCAACTAACCATCTTCTGGGGTGAGCGCGATAAATCAATAAAAAATCCACGGCTGTTCACGGGTCGGATCGCTTCTCGCGGGTCGGATCGGGTCAGCGTGACCTGACCCGACGTGTTATGCTTGAAATGTCGCGACCCGACCCAATCGGAAAGGAATCGTGACATATCGAAAGCCTCCTGACCCGAGCCGACTCGACCCGCGTTCTTTTTTAAACCTCCTGACCCGTGAAAACCCCTGATGAAATCAACTATCCCCCATCCCCAACAACGAAACCAACCAGCCGATCCCTGCACCCAACCCACACACTGATCAACCATTCGATCAACCAACCAACATCCTCTACCAATCAACCAATCAGCTTACCGCCAAATCAACCCACCAACCTCCCCTACCACCAACCATTCCATCAACAAACTAACCAACCAATCCCCTCAATTTGTATTATTATTTTACTAAAGTACACTCATTTTATCTTGATTTTGACCGTTTTTCAACGCATACGCACGTTTTCTCATTTCCGCCCGTTTTCGCCTCTTTTCTTGTTGTCTGGAAAAATCGAATAATACCGGGTCGGAGATATCAAACTCAACAATATATATACACGTATTTGGAGCGGCCACCCGCGCGAGATATGAACACGATAAAACGTGAAACTGAAGTACGAGCACGGCTATTTACGAGTATGATCAAAACGCCCACGAAAATACCAGGTACAGATAGTATGCCTACATACATGGACGGGTGCATGGAGCCCAATTATTCACATTATTTGATATTTTCAACCATTTTAACCCCGTGATGTCATCAGGGGGGGCTTCGACTGGTATTTTGTATGGGTTAGGGTTAGGGTTCGGGTTAGCTAGGCATGGTTTAATAAACATTGAAAATCGTCAAATGTGAGTACGACCGATTGAATGGTTGAAACTCAACTTTGCAATGTTGAAAAAACTCCAGGCACGGTTGAAAAAACACAATAATGTAGGACACCCATGGAACCCCATCCCACCAACCTCCCACCCCACCAACCGACCAACCAACCAACCGACCAACCGACCGACCGACCGACCAACCAACCAACCAACCAACCAACCAACCAACCAACCTCTGGTGCGGAGTCCATGTGGGGGTCCTGCAGAAGCTCCTCTGCCGTCAGTCGCCGTCGCCCCCCGCTCGAGAGGCCAGACCGAGAGCTCCGAGAGGACTCGAACATTTGAGGGTCAACCTTTGACTTAGCGTGATGATCGTTCTGCTGCTGGTGATGCTGCGAATGCTTCGAATGCTGGTGCTGCTGCGAATGCTTGTGCTGCTGCACTGCTGTTGTCACATCAATCCCGTTCCGGCCATCACCTGAACATCGGCAGGTACCGGACCGACACATAAAGAGCTCGATAAGGAAATCAACGAAAAAACGAGCTCGATAAACGATGGAGTTGAGGCCATGCGGCATGCAGCTATCACAAACCAAAGACCCATCCGAAACCGTGTCACCACGCAGCCAGATCAAAAGATCAAACCGTTGAAACCGTCAATTGGTTTAGCCGGGGATGTTATATGTCACTCCCTCCATAAGATCTCGGGGTTTTGCAATTTTTTGAAGCATTCTTCACATCGAGCTTGAAAGTAAGATGTTATCAGACTGGACGTGATACGGTTAGGACTACACCAGCATAAATATACCGGTAAATGTCATGTTCCACAAACATGCTACGGTCGGTACGGGCGCGCCTAAAGTTGAAGATCCTTACTTAAGCAGCTCAACACACACGGATGATCAGGCTTTCCCTTATGGTGTGAGAGTAACTTTGTCCCGTAGGGCACGGAGCGCGGGGCATAACGTTGGGCGGCTTAGCCCGATACATTCAAGTCTCCGAGGGGAGGGGGTAAAGGGGATAAAAACAACGCTGCTCCTCACCGAGGCGAAGGTGTTGGCGGCGTGCCGCAGCATCCTGAAAATTTTAGCGCGGCAGCGAACGTGCCGTCTTATAACCCCTTTGGAGCCCCAAAACCCCTCCCTATCCGAACTTCAGGTAAATTTGTCCCCAACAAGTGTTTCAAGTTGTAGAGCCCCAAAATCCCTCCCTATACTAACTTCAAGTAAATTTGTCCTCAAAAAGGGTTTCCAGTTGTAAAGGCGGTTTTTGACGGGTCGGATCATTTATCACGGATCGGATCCTTTATAGTGGGACGGATCGTATCAGAGCGAAAACCTCCTGACCCGCCCCGCCCCGACCCGTGACATTTGGAACACCTCCTGGCCCGACTCGACTCGACCCACTATGTGACTTTTTCTCCATCTTTTTTTTTGGTTGAAAACCTCTTGATTCGGCCTGACTCGACCCGCGACACTTTTTGAAATGTCCTGACCCGACCCGCGGGCCGGGTCATGACCCGCGATAAAGCCCTGAAACAATGTAACAATGCTCATGGCCGAAGACATAAGACATACAACGAAAAGTGTTTCGAAACACAGACGGGATTCCAATGATGTTGGGCAGACGCTGGAACAAAGATCACACCAACAGCAGCAGGGAATATCGCTTGTGTTTCCCCCCCCCCGCCGCTGTAGCACAGAGATCCTAGTTGGCACTGAGCAAAGTAATATTATGGACCGAAGTCGCTTTTGGTCAACTTATCCTGTTGACCCTGGTAATATCCAGGAGATTAATATATCTTGAAAGAGTAATACACCTGTACAAAACGCGTGACCGGAATATCGCGCAGCTTGCGAAAACGTGAGTATCGACACTTAAAATTGATCGACTCACAGCTGACGTATTTGAAACCATTTAATGTGACCTTACACAACTCGTACAGTAAGGAAAGCCGATCGTGGGCGCCCTCCCCCCCCCCCCCTCCCCGCCCCCCCGCCTCCGTATCCTTACCAATCCCTTCGCCGCTGGGGTAGAGGGGCACCTCCACCGCGCCTGCGCTGAGCTGGCTGCCTTCGCCCATGCTCGTCACGCTTACGTTCCTACAGATAGGTGGTGAGGCGCAAGAGAAACACATCACGATCACGTGGTCATACGCAAAAGGTGGCCAGGCGCAAGACAAACACAAAACGTTCACGTGGTCAAACACAAAGGTGGCGAGGCACAAAGAGAAACACAAAACATTTTACGTGGTCATTCACAGCAAAGGCCATCATATTAGACAGGTCGGGGCCGCACAGAAAGCTCCCGGTATACTTCATACTCCCGAGTATACTGCCAGTATTCGCAGTACCCCCAGCGTTCTTTCCGAAAATTTCCCTACAGTATTCCCACCACTGAGAGGCTCAGAGCAGGGCTGCGACATCAGGCAATGGCAGCATGGTTGACCAAAGAAAATTAAACACGCGGGCGCAGTTCTGCCTCTAATATTGAAGAGGACGATATTAATGGATGATGTTTGGGCACACATCACAAGGCGAAATATGAGAGGGGAGTGGGGAGCAGGGAGAAGGAGGAAACACGGGGGGTAAGGGGCATAATAAACAATTTTCTTCCGACACCGCCACCCATCAACACCACCACATCTAAAACCGTCACCCTCCCCCCCATGATCACCACCGCCACCACCATCACCGCCACCACCATCACCGCCACCACCATCACCGCCACCACCACCACCACCCTCACCAACGCTACCGCCGCCACCACCACCACACCACCACCACCACACCCTCACCTGCTATGCGTGGACCCTCGACTACCGCCGGAGCTACCCCTTCGATGATGGCCCTGGCGACTACGATGATGATGGTGGTGGCGGTGACGCGTCTCGTTTGTGCTCGCACTCGAAGAGTCTTTATCCTCAACACCACCGCCCCGACTACCACTGCTTCGCGTGCTTCCCCGACTGCCGCGGCTCTCCGCGGATCCTGGACGGCGGCGACCATACTCCTCGGCGTCCTTCCTCGAAGGGGCCGAAGGCGCCGCCGTTGTAGGTTCTCCCACAACCTTGAGTTCGCCCCAGCCGTCACCGCCGTCGTTAGCCCCCCCCACTGCCGGGTATCCTCCGGCAGCTGCTGCTCCGGAGGCGCGTGAAGGCTATGCGTGTATCCCCAGAAAACAGACGCCACAGTGATAGATACACGCATACCGATCGACATGAAGTGGGCACGGAAGAGCGGGGGGGGATACCGATATGAGGTGGGAACGGAGGTGCGGGGGGGGGGGGGGGAGGACAGAGGACAGAGGGGAGACGGGAGGGGGGGGGGGGGGTTAGTGGAGCCCACCAGGCGCAATCGGCACAAAAATAAAGCTAAAAGGTGGAATCGCACAGAGCAGACGCGAACGGGGCGTGAAAACGACCCCCCCTTCTCCCACCCCCCCCCCGTCCTGGGTGCTTCATTTTGCTTGCTTACGTGGACCACGTCGCCTGACGCACGGGAGTTCTGCGTCGAGCGCCGAGACGAGCCGCGTTCGGCGCTTCCCCCACGCGATGAGCGCGTCCTCAGGTCGTCCTGGTCGACGATGCGAACGATTCATTAAAGCAAAGAAGCGGGGGCACGCAGGGTAAGGGGTGGGTGTGGACACTGCCGTATCCTACGGTATCTTGCAGGGGTATAGACTAACACATGGGTATCATACTACATGTTACAGTCGCTTATAGTTCCGAATCTTGCAAAATCTAGCTGAATCTTGGAGCACATCAGTATCTTAAAAGCAGGATGACATTACAGCAGCATCTTGTGGCGCGCACCTGATGATGCTGGGGCGGGGCGGGATCTCCGCCGGACGAGAGCATGCCGGGAGTCGGTGCCTGGAAAATTAAAAAAGAACAAGAAAAACAAGCAACAAATAAATAAAGATAAACGAAAAAACAGAAAGAAAAAAAAGAACTTGACGCAAGAGCAACCAAACAGAAAAAATGACACAATATACATATATTCATGCACCTGGTATAGAAGAAGAAAAACACACAAAAAAAAAAAAAAAATACAAGACAAAAAAAATTTGAAAAGAAAAGAAGAAAACACAACCTCCACCCCTCTCCCACTATCCCCTGCCCCCGCCTCAACTCCCCCTACCAAATCGAACACCACCCACCTGAACGCCGGGCGGCGAAGGCCCGACTGCAACCCTGCCCCCTCCGGCGACCTGCTCGCCCGCACTTATATCCCCCCCCACCCCCGCCACGGTCGCCGCTATCGCGGCCGTCGCTGCCGCCGTCCCCACCACCGCCGGCGCCGACGCTCGAGTAGGTTCGGAGCGGGGGGGAGGGTCGTCGTACGTCCCCTCCCCGTCACTGTCGAAGTCCTCTAAGAGGGCGCCCATCGGAAGCTCGGCTTTCGAGGGGGGGCGAGGCATGCCGCTCGCGGTGGTAGTGACGGGGGCGGCGGCCACGGGGGGAGGGGGAGGGAGAACGGGAAGAGGGGCCGCGCGCGCGGATTCCGCCTGACGGGGAAGGTGACGGGGGACACCGGGAAAAGGGAGGCGTTTTTTCAAGCGGGGGGGGGGGGGGGGGGGGGGGGGGGAAGTAACTAAAAAATACGTCTCGCTTTTACCCAATTAAGCGGGAACAAAGCAATCGGAGCCAAATGTGGTTGAAAAAAAACGGGGAACTTTCAGGTTAGTGTTTTCATTGTGGGTTCAGATTACCATGATCCTCCGGGAAATGATACCATAGTATCAATTGTTAAAAAAACAAACTAATCATTATTGATTCCGTCAGTTTTGTTATTGGGGAGAAATAGAAAAAAAAATCGTATTCGTCCCACAGTGTAGTATTTTATGTACCACAGATAGGACAGGACAGCACATAAACACATTAAAGCGATGTCATCGAGGGGGGAAGGGGGAGGACCGAAACAACTTTTTTCGATCGACGAGCCGCTCTTGCCGTCGCCGCAATATCACCCCCCCTCCCCCCTTCCCCAGTATACCACCGTCGTCCAAGACCTGCAACCGAAAATCTCTATGGTATCAGGCACAAGGTTGAGGTTTTTCTCGGTCTGCAATTGGCAAACGGCCCTAGGCGCCGCCGCAGCGGTCTTAACCCCCCCCCCCCCCCCCCCCGCTCCGTAACAATGCCACCGCCTACAAAAAAAGCCGAAGCGCAATGAAGTTGCCTGTGATTGGCGAACAGCGAACGATTCTAGCCGTCGTCGAAACAGCAAATCCCTCGTTTCTTCCCCCGCCCCGCCACTCTCGCCCCCCCATCCCACCCACATCATCACCCCCCTCCCCACCCTGCTTCCTGCCGTTTACCTGCCAAGACCGGCAATCGCAGCGCAACGTATTTTGGGACTCTTGTCTTGCGGTTAAGGTATTACCTCGGCCTGAGATTGACGGTTAGCTCTAGCTGTCGCCGCCGCGGCCGCCGCTTTCACTGCCCCGGTCCCAGAAGGCTGAGCGGACGACAGATCCGACGAAAGCTCCGAATAATCGTCCTGCACGTTAAGCAAGAGAAATACGTTGGCGTTGGTAATCGCAAAAAGAAACGGGGGGTGGGGTGGAGTGGGGTGATTTGATTATTGCCTGTGAATTAAGCAATAAGAGGAAAAACACGATAGCGTTTGTAACAACCAAAAAAAAAGGAGGAGGCTCTTGTTTTTTCGTTATTGCCTGTGCGTTAAACAAGAAAAAGGAAATGGGATGGTGTTGGTCATCACCACAAACAAAGGGAGGAGGTTTCAAGATTTGGTTGTTCAATACCAATAACCAGCATTAAATGTCATGAACAATTTTACGATTTTTTGTTTTTTATTCGAAACACTAGATACGACACGAGAGACAGCATTAAACCCCCGTACAATCACACCCACGTTTTTTTTGGGACAAATCTACTTGCACTCAAGAGTGTGATCATTTTTTCAGTTCAGTCGTGGTCCAGCGTTAGTGCGGTACCCTGTAGTGCGGGTGCCCAGTTTTAGTGCGGTGAAAACCGCTTGTCACGACCTCGTTCTACACAACAAGTACCGCAGTGCCCGGTATAGTGCGGGGTGCCACTTCAGTGCAGGGATTGTTCTTTGGCACGGTACCGCATTAATAAGGGATCCCGACTGCAGCAAAAGGGGTAGACAGGTAGGAAATTGATGTCAGGTGGAGTACCGAATTGATGAGCCATCGGCAAAACGGAGCGTCTGCAGGGCCAATTACTGCAAGTTAGGTGGACCATCGAATTGACGAGGGACGGGCTGCAGAGCCATGTGGTGTTTGCTTTGGGCTATTCTTCGGCTATTATAGTAACAAGGAGGGTAGGAGATGACGAAAAAAAGACGGAAATTAACTCTCTTACGCTGAAGGATGGCCAGGCATCTAGAAGGAGGTAGGACGAGGCTCGAGGACTAGTACCGCCTTCGAGTACGCCGAAGGCGTGGGATGGCATGTAGTCGGTGGCGGAGTAGGAGGTACTGCTGTACTATCTGGTACGTGTCGTCACAAAAGTACAGAACGGAACAGACTATTTATGAATATGTCTTCACAGTGGTGTGACGGGCAGTACGCGCAATCAAGAAGAAAAAAACAAAAAAAATGCTGCTTAGACACGGACATAAACAGCAACAACAACGACAACAAAACATTACCCCCACCACCCCCACTACCACCCCCACTACCACCCCCACGCCCCACCACCAACACCACCAACACCACCACTACCACCACCAAACAGCAACGTCAATACCACCGCCACCACCAACAACAGCAACGTCATCACCCTCACGCCCGCCCTTCCAACCCCGTACCACGGATAAGATAACGTCGGAACCGTAGCAATCATCCTCTTCTTCCTCGTCTTCTGACGCCGACGACGGCCCAGTCCCATCTTCCTATTAACGCTTTCTTTCCTTTTTTCGATATACGTTCACTTTCAGTCCCATATTCCTATTGACCTTGTGTTTCTTGCACTTCTTCGACATACGTTCATTCTCAAGCTCATGTCAGCAACAACACCACCCCATCACCCCCCCCCCCCCGCCTCCGCCAACAGTAACTTACGTCGGAATCGTAGGAATCCTCCTCGTCCTCCTCCTCTGACGCCGACGACGGCCCCTCTCCTATCGACGTGGCATCGTCGTAGTCGTCGTGGTCGTCGTGATGATCGTCATGGCCATCCACCGTCGACGCGTAATCGCCATCATCATCGTAGGTCGAGTCCCCTTCGTCGATCATTGAGTCGTACCCGCCCTCTCGTCTAGCATTCACCTCCGCCCCTGGTGAAAAAGAACACCCCAAGGGAAAAAAAAAGATGTAATATCTTATTTGACGGATATAAATTCGTCACCTGTGAGCTTCAACTGTTGAATGGTCGGTAAATGATAGAATTGGGGGAAAATTGGTCGCGGTGGGGGGGGGGTCAATCAGCGTCGAGCGCGTGGCGGAAAAGAAAAAAGAAGAGACTATCCTGGAAAGAAAAACAACGACCCACACCAACATTACGAACGCCTACACCAGCACCAACACCAACATCATCGCCATCACCAATTCCACCAACTCTAGCAGCACCAACACACTCATACCACACACAAACAACTACAAGCAATCAAACCGACGAGGAAACACTACAACCGCCCTCACCACCGTTGTAATCCACCCTCCCCCCCCCTTCCCCCCCGAGCAAGCAATGCCTGCCTGGTCCATGAAACCCAATTTGCTCCGTCCCGGAATTGTAGAGATGCGGGAGTCTATGGTGACACGACTATGGCGACGCAAGCAATGGGAACCCCAACCCCCCCCCCCCGGTCTATGATCTTACGGCATGCACGAAATGAGCAAACCCCCCTTCCCCCGGTACCACAAAACGCGAAACGAAACCCAGCCGCCTTGCATACATACCGGCCTTTATCACGCCTGGCATCGAAGACTCCCCCGCGTGTCCGCCCACCACAAACAACCAACCCAGGAAAAAACACCCACACAGCTGTCACAAACTACCACCCCCCAACCTTCCATGATATGATGAAAGCCAATCAGCCTTGCATACCTGCCCTCCTCATGTCTGGCACCGAAGACGCCCTGCCGTGTCCGCCCCCACCATCCCGTCCCCTGCGCCGGGAACGACCTACGTTGCTGTTGCCGCTGCTGGGCCTGCCGCGCCGCGCGCCCCCCCTCGAATTCCTATCATACTCCTCGGGCCTGCAGTGGGGGAAATAACAGCGGAGAATTGGAGGTGTCAATATTTTTCACGCATCATGTCGAGTGAAAAAAATGCAGTACGAGTCTATCCGGATTTGTGAAGGACCATTTAGGAATTGCTGAATACTTATTACCGACAAGTTCCTTGTATTCGGTGGGGTATATCAAGTAAATCCTAACAAAAAAGAAACGCCATGAATTCGCCGTGGAAAAAAACGAATGAAAAAATGAAAAAAAAATACGAAGTTGTGTAAAAAAACGAGACTTTCTTCTTTTTGCGAATTGTGATATTTGTCACGAATGGTGACAACGAATCTTTGGGGGAAAAACTACAAAACAAAAATGATGTAACGATTCATGCCTAAAAACGTTACAGTACGATGTTGTTGAGAAAGCGTGACATAACGCCAAGTTACAAGTATCAGGAACAAAACGAGAATAGATCGCAGTGATTTCTTGTCAGGCATCGTTTTATTTTCGCATTAGATCGGATATATTGTTATTTTTCTTCATCCCCTTTATTATCCTCGCACTACTCTCGTGCTCCCTCCCAGTAGAGACTCAGATCCGGGGTCACATAGCAGGCCCTTCTCCCCCCTCCCCACTACGGTACGTGCCTTCATTTTTATCGCGAGAATATCTTGGAATTTTTCTCCGTCGATTCGCGTCGAATATATATTAATAGGAATAAACCCTATGAATAGAATACTACCAGATCTGAATTTTTGGTACCATCGCCACTGCGACCGCCACTACCAATGCAAAAAACACCAAAATCCTCAAATCACACCACACCAAGCATCGACCATTTCTCACCCTGTAAGCTTCTTCATCGACTGGGAGTTCGACATCCTTGGCGTTACTGATAGCCACTGCAGGGCCTGGGTCCCTCGTGTCTGGATCTCAACGTCCTGGGTGCAACAAAAAAGGAAAAACCATACGTGAAAAAAAATGCGGGTTCGTTCGAATACTATCAGTGCGCACAATAAAAAACGAAAAACGACGGACGAACAGGGTGTAAACTACTGTAGTATAGCGGGTTCAAACGAGTAGAATCCATGCGCAGCATTAAATTGTCGATAACTCTTTGTTGATGTTCACCCTGACGACGTACATTGGAGTCACATGTATTCAAAGGATAATACATCGGTGAAAACGAGCGTCCGGTGTTTCATGCATCTTGCAAAGATGAGTATCGACCCTAAATTTGTCGAACTCACAGCTGACCTGTTTAGAATGTTTTTATAAAATACGGAACACTAAGTATTATATAAAATCGTCCTCTTGCGACCACCAGCATAATCATCTCCACCAACACCACCAACACAAAGACTACCGACACCAACACCAAAGCACCAACACCACACCAACACCTTCACCAAAATCACCGCCACCACATGACAAACACCACTATCACCGCCAAAACCGCCTACCAATGGCACAGGAAGCCCCCACCGATAAAAGTACAGCCACGCGCGCTGAACAGCAACCCTAGCCCCAGTCTCCACCAAATATCGCCGATTTCGGAGCGCTTCACCACCACCACCACCACCGCCAAAACCGCTTACCTATCACACAGGAAACCCTTACCCGAAATAAATAAATGTCATCTTATGTTAGGTTTTGACTCATGAAAACATACTAAGAACAGGCGACCGGTGTAGTACGCAGCTTGCAAAGATGAGTGTCAACCCTAAATGAATCGAACTCACAGCTGACGTTGGTAGAATAATTTAATAAAATTAAGCAACGCACGCTGAGCGGCAAGCCTAGCTAGCCCCAGCCTGAAAACCAACGTCACAGCATTCGGAGATAAAACCGCCTACCAAAAATCTAAACAGGAAACAAAAGTTCTGAATCACGCGAAGAACGGAAAGGCAACGCGCAAACAGCGGCAAAAGCCAAGACCGTTTCTGAGTACACCTCCATCAAAGTCAGTCACACAGGAGACCCTCACCCGATGGAATTGCTGCAGCGCGCGCTGAACGGCAAGCCTAGCCCCAGCCTTCACCAATCTCGCTGCATTCGGAGCGTTTCCAATCGCAAGGTTCGCCACGGCAGCACAGCCAACGTGCTGAAGGTTTCTATCATCAGGGAAAGCGTTCATCCCGCCGGTTACGAGCAGGCATCCCCCCGCCTCGCCTAACCTTGTGCAGTTCTGAAGAGAGGGGGGGGGGGGGGAAGGGGGGGGGGGGTTATCACTTCATGCGTGGTCGTAATCGGAGGGCGGGGGCGCGGAGGGAGATTCCAAGAGAGGTTGTGGGATACTATGGGAGGAAGAGGAAGAGGGGCGGTGGATGCAAGGATAGAGAGAGGGGGGGAGTGATATGGGGGGGGGGAAACAAGAGAAAGAGGAAGATACTATGAAGCGAGGGAGGCATGGAGAAGAGTGAGAGAAGGAAGAGGCAAAAGATAGGGAGCTCGGGGACGGGACGAAGAACTAAAAGTAGATAAGAGTCACAGCAACAACACAAATCGCGGAATTTTCACGTCCAAATACATAGAAACGCGACCATCGAATACGCCACCCAATCCATCGAATGCGGACCAAGGAAAAGGAAAAAAAAACAGACGCCCTACAGACGTCGATGTCGTGACGACGGCTAGCTTTCCGGGGGACAAGCTCGAACTGTTCAGAACATAAAAATACTTCCAAGCGTCGGACAGATCACCACAGATCCCCAACTGATTATCTAGATTTCAGAGAAGATTTGTTTGGTCTGTAGATCATGTTACCGAGTGGAAGCTGTACGATCTGCACGACGATCTAGCAAGTTCATTTAACGGTTGGATCTATACGCTACATGAAGATCCTGCACAGCCTATCTCATAACGGCAGGACGCGTGCTACGATGGAGGCGAACCACTTTTCTCTTGAGACTCCTCACTCTGGGAGCTTAACGCCTTTACAACTGGAAACCCATGTTTGGGCACAAAATTACTTGGATTTAGTATAGGGAGGGGATTGGGGATTCTGAAGAGGTCAAGACATGTACGCCTTTACAACTGGAAACCCGTGTTTGGGGGCCAAATTACCTGGATTTAGTAGGGAGAAGTTTGGGGGCTCTAAAGGGGTCCAAGACATGTCCGTCTTATAACCCAAAAAGTATTTTGCGAGGGAAAAAAAAACCTGCTACTTGTACCAGATGATACATCCTATGGCTTAGGTATAAAACGAAATTTCTGCGAGCAAAAAAAGAAACGAAACGAAACTTGCGACGATTTTGGAGTTAAGGGGTTCCTTCATTCAGAAATTGTTTCAGACAAAAAAGTGCTACTACATCTATCGTAGCAAGCTTCCTTATGGTTACAGATACAGCATCAACAGGATCTGTAAGATCTATATTACATATATGACCTGCATTATCTATATTATCTATATGATCTGTATATCTATATTATCTATAGGATCTGTATGACATATGATCTAGCAGATCGTAATATTTTCGAAGGGTGAAAGTATCACAGGGTAGGGTTAAAGAACATGCCTCCGGCCTGCAGTGTAACACGCGTGCAAGAAAAACATCGACGACGCCGTCAAAGCTGCTCTCATGCGCTACGTACTCAGTTTCGAACGACCACTACCGACCCCCACCCTCTGCTTCAACATAGCATTTCGCGAGGCAGTCTTTCTCACCTGAGTGTTGCTGTTGGAAAGGTTGCCCACAGCTCCACACCCCATGTACTGCACGCCTAGATCTCCTTGAAACCCCGCCAAGGCAGCGCAAACCTTCACAAAAAGGAAAAATAATACGAGCAAAACAAACAAAAAAACAAACACGCACGCACGCACAAACAACACAAAAAACAAACGAACAAATTGGTAAAAAAAAAACAAATTAATAAGCAAAACAAGCAAACAAGCAAACAACTCAATTAAAACAAGTGTAGCTGACGTTCTGCGCAAAACACACCAATAAATCGACGAAAAAAAAACGACGAAGGTGCAAAAAAAAGAAACAAAACAAGAAAAAAAGGGGAAAAAAAACGGATTCGAAATCGCGAAGCAGGGGGAACGACCATCCATGCGTGTATCTACAGCAGTAATAGGATGACAACTGAAATCCGTCACACCTTATTGCATGCCCCCGCCGACCCCAGCCTCTTCTTGTTCTCCGTGTCCCGATTGGCCAGATTTCCTACAGCCACGCAGGCGGCGTGTTGCACGTCGATGTTGTCCGGAAACGTGGCCATGCTCTTGGTTACCAGGTTACACGCTCCGGCACTGAAAGGGAAACATAACGTCGGGGTGTTCAGTTGGCGAGGGCGGCAAAGGGTCGGGGGAAGAAGGGGGGGGGGGGGCATATGATAGTTTTAGGATTTTGGAACAATTGCAAAAATACTCTGAAAACGGCAGGAAAGAGACCAGAGAAACAGAAACAAGAAGGAAACAAAGAGAAGGAAATGTATGCAGAGAAGGGTCTAGAACGAGAACTATTAAATACACATATCATATGTGCAACAAGAAAAACTTGAAGCGAGAAGTAACCCGAACCAGATTGGAATCAGAACAAGAAGCAATCAGGACGAGTACGCAACTCAACAGAACATGGAAACAGAAAAACGAGAACGAGAAAGACGGACGGGAAGGAAAGAGAACGAGAGACAGAAAGACAGATAGCGAGAAGGAAGCCGAACGGAACAAAAAAAAGGAAGCAAAAAAAAAGGAAAACGCTAATTACTGCTTTCTATATATAGAACGAGAAAGAAAAAGAGAGATACAAGCAATTGTGGCCCCTCATACTTGTATATGTATCGGAGTACCACACACAGCTTGCAAAGATGAGTTTGGACAAAATCTTCGATCTCACAGCTGGAGTGTAATTTTATTTTTATAACACGAAGTATATGTATAGACTAAGGCCGATATGTGTCAGCCGGAAACATCCATTTCTTTTTTTCGATTCATCCCACGGTAGGAGGTTGCACTTTTGCGCCAAAAAAAGGTATAACTTCTGTCCGATTGAGCTCCTCGAGCGAGGAACTGCCGGTTAGTCGAATTATTTTACGAGAAAAAAATGTTTATGACGCCTTCACAACTGGAAACCCTTCTTTTTTAACAAAGTTACTTGAATTTAGTACAGGGAGGGATTTGGGGGGGGCTCTAAAGGGGTCAAGACTAGCACATACCAGGTAGCACTTAGCACACCTTGGTCGGGTTGCGCGAACGGATGCCTTCGAAGCCAGGTGCTTCTCGCTACGTTTCCAGTCTGGTTGGGTCTACTTCTCGATTTGATTTCTCCTTGTTCTGCTGTACGTCAGGAGTAATTCTCTTTGTAGGCCCTTCTCTGGCCAAGGCTACGTCAAGGGGAGCACCCCCCTTTTCAATTCTGGGTGTGAGCCTCATGTTAAAAGCTCAGAAAATTCCGCTGCGGAGCTCAGAAAATTCCGCTGCGGAGCTCAGAAACTTCCGCTGCACTTCTACCTACCGTGGAACGACTCTTCCACGGGTCGGTTCACTTCTTGCGGGTCGGATCGGAACCGTGTGGCCTGACCCGACCCGTGCGACTTGAAAAACTCTTGACCCGACACGAGCTGACCCATGGCGTTTCGATCACCCCCTGGCCCGACCCGACTCGATCCACGCGTTTTCAAAAACCTCCTGACCCCCTGCGCGGGCCGGATGATCATGACCCGTACTACTCCGCATGCTGCCACTATTGGTTGTTCCCATCTGTGTCAAGCGATTTCACAGGCACTATAGCGGGCAACCGGCACTATAGAGGGGCCACTACTTACTGCTGCACCAGTTGTACTGCTGTACTATGTGTATCGTCATGTACTGGTACGAAAACAGTCTAGTCTAGGTAAACCTGGTAAATCCGGTAAAACAACACAAACGAGATGTCCCGCAAAAACTCACTTCCCCAGCCTTGTCCGGTTCTCTTTGCTATTGTTGGCCAGGTTAGCAACGGCGCCGCAAGCCTCTATCTGTGCGTCGTTGTCCTGAGGAAAATTCCTTAAAGCTTCCGTCACCAGCTCGCAGGCACGACCTTGCCCCAGCTGCTCGGAAAAAAAACGAGAAGGCGATGGGGGAGGGGATAAGGGCACAGGGGACAGGGGATGGAAACCGAGGATATGGGGTGAAGGACATGGGAAAAGGGCGAGGCTCACAACCTTTTACAACGGTGAGTATCGAGGTTCTGTCTCTTATTATAAGAGCTGCAGAGGTCGCACCACAGTGTCTGTGAATATCACATGTGATGGAGAACAAAACGAGAAGATAGTTTGGAAAGTGGCGCTTACGGCCCAAAGGTGAAGACCAAAAAGAGAACAGGGTAAGGGACTGGGGATAAGGGGTGAGGGGCATGGGCCAAGGGATAGGAGATAATAGAGGGCGGGGACAGGGGACGGTGGGCAGGAGGTGGGGGTTAGAACACAGGGAATAAGGAGCGTGGGAAAGGCGACACGAGATAGTGGTGAGAAGGGTGTGTGCGGGGTGGGGGGGGGAAGGTGTGTGAGTGAGGGAGGGGAGAAGGGGGGGGGGGGGGGGGGGGGGGTGTTGTTCTCACATTGGCCCAGACATTACCCAGGGGAAGTTTTTTTTTTTTCTTCTATCCTCCGGCGGATGGGGAAAAATAAAGCTTTAGCTCACCACACTTCCACGTATTTTCATACGCGTCGTGTGTCGATTCAACCCAGTTGCTTTCGCAGCCCAACGCTAGCTGGCGCACCCTTCGGGTCCCATTGTAGGTATAGCGTAAGCTGTCTTTCGTGTCACTGGGAAGGGTTACGACAGAGACTCACGGACTCACAGGACAAGCTCTGAATATTCTACAAGGAACAACAACGAATATCAAATGATGAACATCAAGCAGCACGGGGGGGGGTTACCCCGGTAGAGCTACCTGCAGTTTTCCCGGAGAAAAAATATCGTCGGAAATTTTGTGAGCACATTTTTCAAATACGTCAGCTGTGAGTTCGATCAATTTAACTCTTCTGTGAATTGATCATAGTATCGAGAAAAAAGGACGATTGACGCTGACGATTGCAGCGTCCTTCACACGAAGCAACTCGGGCCGCTACATCAGCTGACGACGACTTTCCAGTCGAACTCCAATGCAAAGTGCCTGTAAGACGCGCGCATAATAGCTTGCACTGCGGTGCTTTGTCACTGAAGGGGTTAAGGGTCGATACTCAACTTCGCAAGCTGCGTAATACTTCGGGTGCGCATTTCTACGCATGTATTACCTTTTCAACGCGTATTGCCTTCCCCTGGGCGCAGCCAAGGGTCAACAGGACAACTTGAGGAAGGGCGGTTTCAGTCCATAATTTTACTGCGCACCGATACTATACAACACGTATCTGGGGAGGGACAAAAGTTGAAACTAACACTCGAAGTATACCCATCTGGTGTTTCGTTCAATGAAAAAAAATGTTCAGGATTTTCTTGGCAGTATTTCTAGCACAACGGTTAATTAAGGGCTGACCTGTTTGATGTTTGCTTCCCCATTGAAGAGGTTCGTCACAGCTCTACACCCCTGTGTTTGCAGGTTGGCGTCGTTGGGGAATCTCTCCAAGGCCTTCTCGACGAGCAGGCAGCAGTCCTGAAACAAGCAGATTGGTGGCGAAAAAAAAAAAGACAGCGGGTGCTTTGTGAGGACCGGTATGATCTATGCATGGTACAAATATTCACACCTCGGACAGATCACGACCCAGATATACAGATCATATAGATCATTTACGATCTAGATCATCTAGATCATCTAGATCATCTAGATCATATATATCACATAAGAATATAAATCGTCTATAATAGATCCTACAGCTGTCGTTACGATCTATTCATGGCACAAAGAGTCACACCTCCGACAGATTACGACATAGATCGTATAGATCACACAGATCGTATAGATAATATATTCATATATATCACATATGACATCTAACGTAAATCCTATTGCTGCCGCCACGATACGTCGTGCAAGATCTGTACATGTGGATAACACACCCAACCCCGGTTACATGTGCCAGACGATGCAGATCATGCGGCTCCCACCGGGCAACTAAAGCTAGACCATATAGATATTCCCTCATAGATCTAGATCATCAGGTGGGGATAGATCATCTGTCTGACGTGTGCCAAGACCCCCTTCAGGATGTGGTTGGCTTGGATTCCCGGGGGTGGCGTAAAATGAAAAGGTGGAACACAGACGTGCTTCAGAGCGATACCAGGTACGATAACGAGAAAAACGCTCTTGTAAACTCCGGGGGGGGAAAGTAGCCACCGCTCAAGTAACCACGGGCAAGTCACGCCGACGCTACTTTACAAACTACCCCATCGGAATGGGGGTGGCTTGAAACCCCAGCGGTGTCGAAAATTGAAAAGGGGGCAACACTCTTGTAACAACCGAAGAAAAACAACTAGCCACCGGACAAGTAATCCGGCAAGATACACCGACTAGTCCATACGAGTTTAAAGTTTACAGCTTAGCCTATACAGCTCTTTGCGTTGGCGGCAAGGAATAGTGGCTCGGCATGCGGCCTCGGTGTAAACATGTACAAAGTAGGAAAACAAAAAAAAAGCGCAACAATAGATAAAACATGAACAAAATAAGCTGGAAAAAAACGAGCGTCTCCGTTCAGCTCGCCCGGCACACACGCCAACCTAAACACAACCGAAAAACAACGAACAGCCAAACAGAACCAAGCAAGGTCAAAATCGAATGTGAATCGACTTCAAACCAAGCAAAGAAAACCCGAAATAAAACACTCACCGCTCGACCCAGTCGATGAACATTCTCCTCATCCCCATCAGCCAACGCCTCGACAGCTCTACAGCCTTCAACCTGGACGAGCCTGTGGTCCGGAAACATAGCCATGACTATCCCCACCGCGTCGCAGGCGCCGGCAAGCCCCAGCGCAGACCCCATCGTCGTCTGCATGGCAGAGGACAAGGCGGCCGATAGTGCAGTGAGCGGGCTGTCATGTTGTGCACGGTGCACGTAATGAACACCGCAAAAGCGAGCCTCGATTTTTTACCACGCATAAATTGGGGAAACTTCTCTTGTTCAAACAGAAGCGCATCGTACGGCTATAAAAAGGGCAAACGGCCCTCGCTCGCACGAAATTGGCCGAAGGTGCGAATGGCGCCCGCGAGAGGCAACCGCAAATCTTGAACGGTTTTCTATACTGGAGGTGGAACACTGCGATCCTCCTTCTGTGCAAAAATCGTAAAATAGAGGTTTCCAGCATATATAGCATTTCCCATCACGACATTTTTTTTTTTTCCCGGGCACGGCAAGAATTAGGGCCCAGATTAACGAAGAGCACCGAAAATCGTAATTCCATGTCTTTTTTCAATTTCATGAAAAATACAAAGAGAAAACGACTCTGGTTCTTATCAAGGAACGGCGCAGTGCGTTCTAGAATTAAAAAAACGCAAAAGGGTCAACGACCACCCGTGGGCAACGACCGAGGCGAGCGATGGCTCGCGTCCTCCCCGGAGCGCTGCCGCTAGCGCCAGATTGTTTTTTCCAGCAGCAGCTAGGAGGCTATGGCTCTAGGCGTCTCTTGGATGGGCTGGCGCCGCCCCGCCGCCCCACACGGGCAGCAGCGACGGGGAAACAGTGGTCGAACTGTAGAGCGAAGTCGTGGTGCGGAACTTGGTCGTGTAACTTTCGAGGTGCAGGGCGACGAAAAACTGGGTTTGCCGCGGACTCGATTGTTTTCGAGGCGTCGCAGGCGGTCTAGGCTGTGCTAAGGGCCTTCGGAGGCCGCGCTGCGGCTGCTCTGGTAGTCCTACCTTTCGCAATGGTGGTTTCTCGCTTCTCAATCAGCCGACAACATGGCACCAGTTTGCGTGGCCGGCTTCGGTTACATGGAACATGCCACGCCTAGGTGCACAAACTCCCCAAATTGAATTTCGATTTTCGACTAAATTCGACCACATAACTCGTTTTTTGCATATTTGCTGACTTCGAGTTTTCGTAATAATTCTAAGAATGCCTGCTCGGTGATTCATTTTTTGACCAATCAGCGGCAAATTAAACTCAATTATAAAAAAATATATAAAAATTTCGATTTGGCAAGTGCCTCGTTAGTCTGGGCCCTTATGCGAACGGCCCGTGGATTTGCGAACGCGGGCGTTCGTGTCTCGTTCTTGTATAACGCGTAACATGCACCGCTGCGTTTTTTGGTTGCTTATCCCATCTATTATTTTCACTCTTTTTCTTTTCTCTTTCTCCGACCCTGGGCGTAACTCAGATCCAGGGCCACCAAGCAGGCTCTGCGCCCCCCGCCCCACTACGGCACACGCCTTCATTTTCATCGCGACAAGACCTCAGCCGTTTCTTCCTTCACCGACTCGCATCGGATTGCGCCTATAAGCACGCTGCTACGCGCTCTTAGCAGTTGACTCCCTCCTATTTATATTTTTGTGCAAGTTAACTAAAAAACGTCCGACGCACGTAGGATTCGAACCCCAGAATCAACTCTAGCAGCTTCCCAGGGTAACCACTAGACCACCGGGGCGACCATCCGTTAGCGTGTGTGTGCGTTTTTCACATGAAACTGATATTTCCACCCAAATAAATCCAGCACAGCTATTAATAGTGTTGGTGCCGATACCTCCCAGAGAGACGAGCTCTGTGCTCCAAAACTACGAGACAGAGAAACACGTTGAACATACAGCAAGGTGATTTGGCCATGCAATGAACCGCCCTGAACACGCGGGCAGGAAAAAAATGCAAGAAAGCACACCGGGCTATTTGCAACAGAAAGGGACAAAAATAAGGAAAAAAAAGGAAGAGAAAAAAAGGAAGAAAATAAAGGAAAAAAAAACGACAGTAAGAAAGAAAAAAGAAACAGAAAACAAAATGAAAACAAGATTGGAAACAAAGAGGGAAACACGACGGCACGATAAAAAATGTACAAAAACACAACAGCCAGCCAGAAACTAGCAACGAAGCAGACCGGAGCCATCCAACCAACGAAGCACAACAGCCAGCCAGCAACTACTCTAAATACAACAAAGCAGATGAAGACATCCTTCGTAGGTTAATGGTGTACAACCAAGAATGTCGGATTGCGACACCAAAAGGTTATTCTTACGCGTATTTTGGTGTGTGTGTGTTCTTCACATTAAACCGTTCTTGGTGGTGTACATCAAACCAAAGCACAACAACCTGAGGTCCGCCTGGCTGTCGAGGGTACCTTACCGCTTCTTCGAGAAAATGGTTGGCATACTCTTTGAAATAAACATACCCTAAGCCTAATCCGAACCGAATGAAACGCAACAACCGATGTACCGTGTAAAACCTCCTTCGTCTCGTACACAGTGTGCGTCAACCATTTCCTCGAACAAGTGGTGAGCTCTACTGAGCCTGCACCTCAGATTTATCCTAGGGTTTGTAATCCCTTGCGTCAGCACTTCCCCGAACAGGCACGATTGCGTCTTTCCAGTTGCTTCTTCCTTTCTGTCTTTATTCTCCATCTTTTCTTCCTTTCCTTCTTTTTTTGCTGCAAATAGTCTCGTGTGCTGGCTTGCAGATATTGTTTTTTGCCCGCGTGCCATCTTTTCTTTCTTTTCTCTTTTTACTGTTACATACGTCTCACTACTCGCGCCAGAAAAGCCCGACTGCACCGCTTGCCACCCAGAAAATACTACCACGTAAATATTTTGAAAAAAATATTACACGTCGTACCTATCACCACGCATACGAACGTCAGCCTCAAATCAATCGGACAAAAGAGGTTGGGGTTAGGGTTAGGGCTAGTCTGGTGTGCTGGCGTGCATGTTTTTCTTTTTCGCCGCGTTATCATTGCGGTTGGTATTGCATCGCCAGATCACCTTGCTGTATTCGCAGCGCGCATCTCTGCTGTCTCGTAGGTTGTTGCCACAGAGAGAGAGCTCGTCTCTCTACGAGACACCGGCGCGGACACTGGTTGTACTGGTGTGTAGATGGGCGGGAACATCGCTTTAATGCGAAGAACACACGGCAATTTGTAAGCTGTATGTATGGCGCATTATGTTGATAAAAATTGAAAAACGTCAATTGTGAGTACGACCGATTGAATGGCCGAAACTCAACTTTGCAAGCTGCGCGGTACATCTATGTTCCCCCATCATGAAAAAAAAAATACAGTAGGTGGCCCTGTATAGTGGCAACCTGAATAGTACAGTGCCCTATATAGTGGCATGAAAATCTCCTGGCAAAATCTCAACCCGATATAGTGGCACTTTACCACTATTGAGGACGGGGCCCTCAATAGTGGCATTTTGGGCATCACACACACCCAATAGTGGCAGTTCCAAGTGGTGGGCCCCCACTACTGCTGTACCACACCTGCCCACACACACTCTCAGCGGTGGGCGCCACACGTATCATGCCAGCCTGCGCGGACCTAGAACTGTGTAAACTCCCAAACAAACCACTGGGAGAGAAAGACGGGCACGAGCGTCGCCTTGGCTGCGGCGGCCGGCTTCATGGGATATGTGGTGAACCAGAGGAGGGCGGCCGAGAAATCCACCGCGTCTGCAACCCGTGCATCGCCAAGAAGCAAAATACACCCGACTCCTCGAATCAGACTAAGCGTGCCTCGAAGGCCGTGGAGGAATGGGCCGGGTTGTTTCGCGTCTCTACGTTGCTGTTTTCATGCGTTCTACACGTAGTGTTGAATGTTGAACCCCATGTTACACTGCCCGCCGGACAAGAAATATTGATGTGCCACCTATGATACAATGCGTTGGGACGTGGTTCCTGTGGTCTGCCTGCGCAGAAGAAACAGGTCTTGACCACAGAAGGCTCGGTAACCGTTGGATAATCAACGGTCATTTCATGTGTTTCATGCGGATACTGCTGCACAGAAATCAACCACGAGTAGTGGAACAGTATGCACGGCTTTACCTGTACACAACAGCGTATAATCAGTGTACAGCGTGAACATCGAAGCTCTTTATTCGATATAGTGGCAATATTGCCACTATAGACTGTCTAATAGTGGCAATAGTGCCACTATATCGAATAGTGGCACTGCCCTGAATAGTGGCACAATTCTGTCCTGCCACTACATGCCACTATACAGGGCCACCTACTGTACACGGCAGCTGTGAGATCGAAAATCATCTTTGCAAGCTCTTGTGTGATACTACAGTTGTACTCCGATCGCCGAATTATTAAAAGAAAGAAGAAAAAATACACTTGAGCTGTGTGTGTGAGATCGACCAACAAGGATTTTGATCAAAACTCAGCTTTGCAAGCTGCGTGTGATACTTCGATCGCGCGTTACGGGGTGTGTATCGATCGCGCGTATGTCGTAATGCGCGCGATCGGAGTATCACACACAGCTTGCAAAGATGAGTTTCGACGAAATCTTCGATCTCACAGCTGGAGTGTATTTTCATTTTATATAATGATACCTGGCAGCATTCACCTGATACCAGTACACACTACCAGGTACACAATAATGTAGCCGGTCGCCCCGGTGGCGTATCAGGTTATCCACGAGCCTGGTAGGGATAGCTCAGCTTCGTGAGTTTGAATCCCCCCAAGTGCATACTCGTATACATTCGTGGGGACTTTTTCTTGTGCACAAATTGACTTGCGGAAAGCGCGAGAGCGTGAGTTAGCAACACTCCTCGATGAAAAATCGTCGAGCAGTGGGATTGCTGAACCCTTTGCGCTAAAAATTGAAGGCAAGAACCGGGGTGAAGAAGGGGCGACACCTGTGACCACGGCTTGTCCAGAAGCTGGGAAGTACAAGTGTAAATATATATATATATATATGCATTTTATTGGGACATTTTCTGCGTCTTCTTCAGTCACCGAAAAAAGAGCTCGAGCTGGCAAAATTCGATGAACACCGACGAGCAGCGGCGGGAATGCTGAGCCTAAAGCCGGACGAACGGTGACACACATTATTGTGTGTTTTCAACCATTTCACCACAGTGGCGTCATCAGGGGGCACTCGACCGGTTTTCGCATGGGTTAGGGTTAACCCCTTTAGAGCCCCCGAACCCCTCCCTATACTAAACCCAAATAATTTTGTCCCCAAAAATGTGTTTCCATTTGTAAAAGGCTCCTAATCCTGACCCTAACGCTAACCTTGACCTAATTTAGGACACCCCGGATGAACCCAGCGAAACGAAAACGAAAGCAAGATTACCGGTGGGGAGAAGACCTGTGACCACGGCGGGTCCAGAAGACCGTAGGACACCCCGGATGAACCCAGGGAGACGAAAACGAAAGCAAGAGTACCGGTGGGGAGAAGACCTGTGACCACGGCGGGTCCAGAAGACCGTTGAGGGCAAAATCGTGACCTTCTTAGAGCGGCACCCTACCTTCACGGGGACAAATTTAAACTTGGAAATAGAATGGATTCACTTTTGCAGTGAGAAGAAGACACTCAACCCCGCTTCCATAAAAAGAGTTGGACAGAAATAAGGTTTGGCTCAAAAGACGTATACAAAAACAATAATCAATAATAATGTAGTCGTCTCGCAACAACATTTAACATTGAAATCACTACTGCTGTTGGTCGTGTATAGTATTAAATAGGAGCAGGTATTATACTGGTACCCGGCATTAAAGAGCACGCACGAGCAGAACACGCATGACCGACATATATTAAAAAACGCGTTTTAACATATATCAGGTATTCCTTCTTTTTTTTGTTTTTTCTTTTATCCTCCGGCGGATGGAAAAAAATAAAGCTCAAGCTCGCCACACTTCCTCGTATTTTCATACACGTCGCGTGTCGATTTAACTCAATTGCATTCGCAATCCAGCGCTAGCTGGCGTGTCCTTCGGCTCCCGCTATAGCGATAGCGCGAGCAGTCCCTGTCGACGGTCCCCGGTACAACTCCGGTAGCGCAAGCTGCCGTTGTGTACGGATCCGTGAGTATGTCGACCCGGGTATACCTGGTACATATCACATCTGATGTATACATTGATCATCCCATCGATCATCTTCGAAATTATTTCTTCTTCTTATCCGTCCCTAGATGTAACCCAGATCCGGGGTCACTAACAAGCAGGTTCTTCTCGCCCCTCCCCACTACCTGCTACGGTACGCGTCTTCGTTTTAATCGCGGGAACAATCCAGCCCTTTCTTCCTTATCGACTCGCGTCGACTTCTGCTTACCCACGCTATAAAACGCTCTCGGCAGTTGGTGTCTTGAGGAAAAAAAAACTCCACATCGAGAATTCGAACCCCTGCCTCCAGCTGTATTTAGTAGTGTTCGAGGTCAACCACAAGACCACCGGGGCGACCGCGTTTATACAAAATAACACCATTATCTACAACCTACAGCCTATCGATACAACGTCGTACCACGTAACCGCAAAGCTTTGTCAACTGAATAGAGCAAGGGCAGCAAGTGGGATAGAGCGATAACAAGCCCGAAGTAATTTGTCGCGGACAAAAGGTAGAGCTCGACAAAACGTTTGCATTTTTTGGGGTTTCCCATGGTTTTCTTGCATCTTTCCGGGGATGGTTAAGAAAAAATGAAACCCAAACTTCAGCAGCCGTGGGATAAAAATTCTTTACCACAACTCATCAGTGCATGCTGCGTGTGGTGCATCGATCGCGCGTTTTACAGGGTGGGGTGTGTATACCGTCGTCAAGGATACAGGTCGATAACTCCCCCGCTGATACCAGGGTCAGCAGGTTCATGAGTGGTCGTCATGCTGCTTGCTGCACATTGTTGGACCGCAAACATGATCATGATTGAATCGTACGATTGAATCGCAGCCTTACGTACCTAATTAACGATTTCGCCCGGGGAAGACCGTTATGCACCAGGTATTATACCGGGTTGGCTTTCCAGCTGGCTAAGTTGAAGTTGATAATTGACCCCTTTGGCCGACCGCCTACAAGGCAGCGGCCCTAGCAGAGGTTGAAGGCTGACGTAACAAGTTGGTATTGGTAGAATACCTGCTACTTATGTTTATATGCTTGGCAATCCGGGTCGAGGCTATTAATATAGTGTTTGCCAGGCGCCATAGGCGTAACACATACCAGGTATAATAATCATGTTGGTGTGTATGATATATTGAACACATGCAAAACATAACACCACTGCTACTACCACCACCACTGCCGGCACTTCCAACAACAGCACTCGGATACCTTTGCCGGACTTTTCCCGTTCACCCTACCAGTGTCACCACTAACACCGACACTAGAAACACAAGCCAGAACAGCAACGACAACAAAACAAAAACAGCACCAACAGCACCAACAACGTCAACCAAAAGAACACAAGCAATAACAACGACAATAACAACGAGAACAAAACAACAAACGACAACAAAAACATCAACAACACAGACCCTCGCCGGCAACACCATCAACGACAGCAACAACGACAACAACGACAAAAACATCAACGCCAACGGCAACAACAACGCCAACGGCAACAACAACGCCAACGGCAACAACAACGACAACGGCAATAACAACAACGGCAGTAACAACAACAATAACAACGCCAACAATACCAACAACACCAACAACAATAACAACACGAACAACAGCAACAACAGCAACAACAAAAATACCAACACCAATAACAACACGAACAATACCAACAACAATACAAACAACATTTTGATACCACTTTCTGCATTCTACAGTTCACCGTGGATACACTCCTAGAGAGGTACCAGTAGTTGCTACATCAAGATCTGGTGTAACTTTTATCGCTGGGGAGCGGCGGGAAACCCTCCGCTAATACGAAGCCACCAATAGCAACAGCTGACTTCACGCCGGCGCCTCATGTTATGATTCACTCTTCACAGAAAAACACATGAAAAAATAAGCTGTCGCTTGCTACTGCTACTGCTACTGCAATTTCTACTACCGTAGCTGCTGCTTTAAACACTACCTGGCATACCCTGTCGACTATTAGTTGTACCACAGCTGCCGGTAGCACTGCTACTGCTACAGCTACTGCTACTACTGCGTGGTTTGGTTTGGGTCAGGGATAAGGATGGCGTAAGGGTCGTAGGATACAGTGGGTACCCCGAATAAAGAGCGCCCCGTGACAAGCCGAAACAAGCGCTCATAACTACACATTGCTCTTCATCTGTAGTGGGAAACATACAGCTTTCAGTTTAGGCTGGACGTGCCGATTTGACCGCTTTCAAGTCCCGAACGCTCTCATCCTGGGCGCTATTAAACCGGGGTAACCACTGCAAGGAGAGTATTGTGGTCAGGGCTAAGGTCAGGGCTCCTGGGACAAGGCTGACAGCTATAATACTACCACGCACACCGAAAGGCTGCTGGTTCTCCCGCGGCGCCAGGTATTGGGCTTGCGGTTGAGGTGAAGGTCAGGTTCAGGATCACGGTTATGACTTTACACGGACAAGAGCGCAGGATGTGGGTAGGGTCAAGCCTAGGACTAAGGCCACGGTTAGGGCTAGACTAATACTGCTACCGCTCACGCCGAAGAGTTGCTGGTTTCCCCTCGCCGCCGGGTCTTAACCCCTTTAGAGCAGCCCCAAAATTTCTTCGTATACAAATTCCAAGTAAATCTCCCAAAAAAAACAGGTTTCCAGACGTAAAGGCGTTGAAGGTTGGGGCTAAGGTTGAAAACCTTTTTTCCCAACTTTTCGACTTTTTCCTAATTTTAACTGTTTTGTCCCAATAACGGGAGCGCAATGCTAAAAGAGGCTAATTTTCAAGGCTGTTTTCTTCACGAGTCAGATCACTTCTCGAGGGCCAGACCGGGCCAGGGCGACCCGACCCAGACCGTTGAGACTTGAAAACCTCATGACAGGACGCGATCCGACCAGTGAGATATTCCAGCACCCCCTGACCCAGCCCGATTCTACCCGCGAGGGTATGAAAACCTCCCAGTTCGACCCCCGGGCCGGGTCATGACCTGAGAAAAGTGCCGCTAATTTCAAGGTTAGGGATAGCGAATGTATAGGGTTAGGGGTCAGACCGCTACGCACGCTGCCACCACTCACCCCGAATTGCTGCTGGTTTTCCCGCGCCGCCATGTCCGCGATCGCCGCCATCCTCTCCGTGCTCGGCTTCTCCAGCAGCCGCTTCACAGCCTTCTTCGCCTTCGCGTTCCCCCGCCCCTTCGCGCCCTTCGTCTTACTTTTGCGGCGGAACATTGTTGCGAGTGTTTCTTTTTAATCTCGCCGCGTTGTCCCTCCGCCCCCTTCGCCCTTTGCGCACCTCTTCACGATGACAACACCACCACCACCACTACCACAAGGCAGCAGGGTTGGGGTTAGGGTTACGCCGGTAGGTTATGCCAGAATGCTACGCTAGTATGCCAAGTGTCCCCCCTCTGCACCCCCAAGAGCAGCAGCAAGCGGAATGTCAGTGTCCCGCTCCCGACCCCTGTATCCCGCCCTGTCTCCTGTCTGCCGTCCCCAGCCCACTGTTCTCGGCCGGGCCTCTTTTTTCCCTGTTTCGTTCCTCTTCCCCGCGCTGTTTGGCGGTCGGGGCTTTTAGTTACCGCCGGCTCGCCCGGTTTACTCAAAGAGTATTTTCAACCTGGAAAAGGAACGGGAGATCGGCCATTCATTCGAGGGAGACCGAAAGGAACAGGGGGAGGGGGGTGGGGGGATGGAGGGGATGGGAGAGGTGAGGGGGTGGGGGATGCGGGGGGGCGGGGGGATGCGGGGGGGTTATATTCTCTGCAATGGTGCTGAACTACAAGTGAAAGATTAGCGCGAGGGAGCCAAAAACAAAAAAAAGAGACTCTTCCCGCTTTTTGGCACTGCGCGCGTGTATTTGCCAATAGAAAACGGGAACACCGGCCCATTAATCTGTGACACAGCCCGAAAAAGGCCGGAATGTTGTTTTTGAAGGGATAAGCGCCAGACTTCGGAAGCCGCATAAACACATACCAGGCACCCTGGCGAACACGCACGAGCACATGCCGCAGCTCTTCACATTATGGTGTTGCACTAGTAGAAAAAAACGGAGCATCCGCCCTTCATTTTGTTACATCGCGAAGATTGTCAATTTTTTGTTTTATGATACGCCGTCGCGTTCGTTAACGTCGAGTGTAAAACATTTGGAAGCCCCAAAACTACTCAAAATTACGAGAATTCTCTGAACTTTTAGGGCGTGCATTAAACAACAAGTTCTGCACGGGAATTGGAACACCGGGCAATTATTCTGGTGCAGCGCCCGAGAAAGATCGCAGGGGACGGCAAGAATCATTGTCACATGGCAGATCATAGACCGTCGCATCCCCAACATGCCAGGACGGAGCATGTTGGGTTGTCACCGACCCAGCAGGCATTGCTTGCGCCAAGCGCCAGGGGTGGAGTTTCCTCGCGTACGCCGGAAACACACAGGGATTCAGAGAAGAGCTGGAAAATTGGACGAATGCTTGAAGAATTGTGGCAGCCGAGTATACGTTAAGACGTGTTTTTAAGTTTTTCATTACGAGCGAGTCAAGTTTCGGCTATTTTACTTCCCGTTCTCACGAAAAAACAAACAAACTTGGAAATAGTCTTGAATCACGTGATCAACCGGTAAAGGGGCCAACCACTGTTGCGTTGTTGTTGGTGGTGGTGGCGGTGTTGTTGCCGGCAGTGGTCAGGGTGACGGTGGTGGCGTCGTTGTGGTTGGTATCGGTGGTGTCGGTGGTGGCAGTGTTGGTGTTGGTGTTGGTGGTGTTGGCGTTGGTGGTGGCGAGAGGATTGTTGGTGTTGCGTTTTTACGTTGCCGTTGACGGTCTTGTGTCGTTGTGCTGTCGTTATGGCTTGTGGACGGCGGTGTCGTCTTCTTCCTGCTTGGTGACATCAAGCACGCCCAGGGTTCTTATGCATGTATGATACCATCATATCATAATATTACTTAATCATATATTCTTCGGGTTAACCTGGCACTGTTTTTTTGTAGTATTAGCCGATTTTGCCTAGAAAGTGGTATATACGGTGCACTGACCGGTACGCAGGTACGTGCCGCAGGGTGTACGGTCAGTGTGGCGCAAAATAGAGCGGACAAAAAATAAACGGCCCGCGTTTACCACTTGATACAAGTTATTATACTTCGAAGCACCAGGTATCACACAACGCGTTGTATGCGATTATCACATATATCATGATATTTTTTCATGGTCGTACATACACACGCTCCTCCAAAGATAAAACTACTGCTGGATGTAGTCTGCACATGACGCAGAAACTGCTTTTCAAATCAACATCATCCGGCCTGCAATGACACACGCTCACAATATATAATACTCCGGAGTACTATTTTTCATATGTATGATATGTATGATATGTATACCACCATGGTTGTGATGTGTATTACGTACGAGTGACATGTTCGCCGTCCGTCAATGTCTTGCTCCCCGATCGCTCATAAAAACAAGATATAATACCTACCTGGTATACGCTGAAGTATAGATGCATGTATGAATATGTCATTTGTATACCTAAAGACTATGTATTTTTTTTCACAAACAAAATAACAGGACCCCTCCAATCAAGACAAAACTCACCCACGTAGTATATTACAAGTACCAAAAACGCAGCTTGCAAAGATGAGTATTGACCCCAAATTCGTCGAACTCACGGCTGATATCCTTGAAATAAATATTCGTATAAAATATGTCGGTGCTGGCACGAGAGCAGCCGAAGGCTCCGGTTTAGACCAGGTTTTTGAGCCGTCATCGAAATGACTCGAGCTGTGGTCCACTTCTCGGCGCGCTGTTTTCTGGACGTGCCTCACCTTTGCTTGACTCTTCCGATCCTGCCAGGGTCGGCGGCGGTCGTGCTCGCGTCGTCTCTCTGCGGGGGAAGCTCTTTTTCGCTTTTCGGTCAAAATATCAATTTGTCTGTTGTACATGAATACCCAACATTCTGCCAGGAAAAAATGTGAAACACCGCGCAGTTACAAAGCAGCTTACGTCCCTTTTCAAGTAGCTTACGTCCCTTTTCAAGTAGCTTACGTCCCTTTTCAAGTAGCTTACGTCCCTTTTGAGTATGAGGTCGGGGGCTAAATTCCCGGCGGAGCACTTCCGTTTTCATTTACGAAAATATTCCAACAGCGTCAGCTGCGAGTTCGACAAATTTAGGGTCGATACTCATCTTCGCAAAAGCTGCGTGATACACCGGCCGCCCGTCTTTATTAACTTGTCATCAGTTAAAACAATAGTAATGATGGACATAAAACCTGCAATGAACCATCATGACGACATTAACGTGTTACGAGGTAACATGGAAAATGTTATCCATTGCAGTAAGAAATAGATAATGTCAACACTAACGTTCATGTATTACATCGTTTTTTTCAAATAAGTCGAATAAATATCAAGGCATCCTTTGTTACTATCATTACTACTAACAATCTAGGTATTACGATGGTGCAATTGTGCGTTTGTACGTAGAAATATGTACTCTGTACAAAGGTTCTGCCATATAATCATGTAAATCAACGTGTGGTTAGGCGAGTAGCTTAACCCCTTTCGAGCCCCCAAACCCCTCCCTATACTAATTCCAAATAATTTGTCCCCCAAAACGGGTTTCCAGTTGTAAATGCGTTATGTCCCTTTTGACTATGCAGTGGGAGGTTCAATTCCCCGCGGAGCGAATCCTTTTTTTGTCATGTATCGTTTTTTTAATCGCTTTTGTCAGGCACCGCGTGTGGTTCACAAAAGGGTACCTGGACCTGATATACACATGTATATAAATATGTTGGCGCTTGCACAAGAGCAGCCGAAGGGTCCGATTTAGACCACGTGTTCGAGACAATTTCAGCTGAGACCAACCTATCGCCGCGCTGTTTCCTGCACGTGCCTCACCTTGCTCACCCCTCCCGACCCTGCCGAGGGCGGCCTCGGCAGTGCTCTCGTCGTGTCCCGGGAACGAGTGCTAACACTAAGAAGAGTAGATAGACTCACACCAGAGGCTACTCGCGTCAACCGCCCTTTTCAAGTCGCTGGAAAGCCCCTACATAAATGTGTCCTCCGGGACAGTGTCCTCAGGGACAGGGCTTATGTGTGGGTCCTCCAACCTCTCCGAAAGGGCGGTTGACGCGAGTAGCCTATGGGGTTCACTCTTCTTATGGTTAGCACTCGTTCCCGGGGCACAACGAGAGCACGGCCGATGCCGCCCTCGGCAGGGTCGGGAGGGGCGAGCAAGGTGAGACGCGTACAAAACAGCGCGGCGAGAGGTCGAAAGACGAGTTCTTCGCAAGCCATATATATAGTATCTGGTATACCAGCTGTTGATTAGAGATCATCACATAATACTACTCCGGAGTGTATACCAGCAGTTCCAGGTAAAACATAATATTGTCACATGCTCAAAATTACAGTTTATATGACACTACAGCTGTGAGATCGAGGATTTTCGTCGAAACTCGAGTTTGCAAGGTGTGTGTGATATTCCGATCGCGCGTGTTACGGGGTGTGTATGATATGTACGCCCTCACGAAGGATATAGGTCGGCGACCCGCTTAGTACCATCTAGTACCAGGGTCAACAGGGTGATGCGAAGATGTTCAGCCTTTAATAATTTCATCAATCTGTGCACGGAAACTGTAAAACCTGTTTTGAGGGACACACGCTAACGGCTGTGGAACGCACCAGAAAATTATATATATGGTCTTACGACCGGTAAGGGGAGGGGGAGGGGAGGGGGGGGGTATTGGGAGGGCGTTTTAGATATTTAGCTATAGTTTTAGATCACATGATGAATGGGAGCTACTGCACGAACGATGCTAGACCTGAAGAGATCACATTTACGAGCGAATGCAAATTTTCAAGCTTCCATAGCGCTCGTACAAAATTGGGACCCCGTTTCGAACTGGCTGAAGCCGGTTCTACGACCGAGGTTCTACGACCGCCGACCGGGATTCAGGAGACGGTCAGTCAAGGGGGAAATGTCCAGCGGCCAAAGGTGCTATACCGATCGTTCCACACCAAAACCTAGTTGTTCGGCGTCAGTCAAGGTAAATTATTGGAAAAAAAAATTGCCGTCGGTCTAGGGGTTAAAGTGCCGTCTCCTGTAATCCTTGACGCACACAAGTTGACGAAAGCACTTCCATATGTCCAGCAAACATCTTGCAGCGAGGGTTCCCATGTATCTACAGCTATATGCCGCACAATGTTTTTGGTACCCGCCTGCCCGCCCCGCCCGCCCGTCGCTTCTCGATAACTTATGTCAGAAGATGGTCAGTCAAGGAAGAGAAAACGTCCAGCTGTTGCGGGTGTAAAGCCGATCGTTCCACACTAAAATCTACTAGTTTGGCGTTAGTCAAGGCAAATTACTGGAAAACTGCCGTCGATCAAGGGGTCAAAGTGCCGTCTCCTGACACAAGTCCAGCGGCCAAGGGTGTAAAACCGATCATTCCACACTAAAATCTATTACTTGTAGTTTCGTGTCAATCAAGGCAAAATATTGGAAAATTGCCGTCCGTCATGGGGTCAAAGGGTCGCCTCCTGACACGCGTCCAGCGGTCAACGGTGTAAAACCGATCGTTCCACACTAAAACCTAGTAGTTTGGCGTTAGTCAAGGCAAATTGCTTGAAAATTTCCGTCGGTCAAGGGGTCAAAGTGCCATCTCCTGATACACCTCCAGCAGTTAAGGGTGTAAAACCGATCATTCCACACTAAAAACTAACATATTGGTGCCAGTCAAGGAAAATTAGCAAAAAATTACCGTCGGTCAAAGGGTGAAAATGCCGTCTCCTGACACACGTCCAGCGGGCAATGGTGTAAAACCGCATGGGCCAAAACTTGTAGGGTTCGGCCGAAGAAGGCCGGCAAGTCCACGGTTCTGACTTAACCGAACGGGGAAGATCAAAATCGACTCTGCGTTTTGCAGATGGATAAAAACTGGTACACACACGAAAGTGTATGGAGCTTAACCTTTTTTACCAGAATCTCCAGGAGGATCTACAAAAAATAAAATTGTAAAACCGGCCATTCCGCACTAAAATCAAATAGATTGGCGTAAGTCAAGGCAAATAAAAAAAATTGCCGTTGGTCGAAAGTTGAAAGCTCCGTCTCCTGACACACGCACAGCGGTCAAGGGTGGAACACCGATCATTCCACCCGAAAATCTAATAGTTAGGTGTCAGTCAAGGGCAAATAATGTGAAATTGAAAATTGCCGTCGGTCAAGTGGTCATAGTGACGTCCCCTATCAATGCTTGCTCTTGACGAATCTCGAATCTCAGCTACCACATTATTATTATAAAAATAAAAATGCACTCCAGCTGTGAGATCGAAGATTATTCCGTCAAGACTCATCTTTACAAGCCGCGTGTGATACTCCGATCATTATAAAATACCATAAACAAAACGAGATCAAGGGCAAAGGAGGAGCGCGTGCAAATCTTATTGGTATGTTACAATTGGTATTTTAATTGGTCATACATGTGGTATTTTAATTGGTCATACATGATAGCTAACATACTATTAATACAAACAGTTAACAATGTCATCTTATACAAGTATTGGGTTTTGATTTATGAAACTTACAGAAGACGGGCGATCGATATGGTACGCGGCTTGCAAAGATGAGTATCGACCTTAAACTCGTCGAACTCACAGCTGACGTCGTTGGAACATTTTTATACAATCTTAGTGTGAGACGGTAGTCCCTTCGCAGGTTTTATCTTTCTCTGATGGAGGTGTGGAGACACACCGAGGTGGGTTATGTGCGCAACCGCACGCTCGAGGGTCAACAAAGAGGAAACACCCCAGAGTCTGCCTCGAGGAGCCAGGATGATCTTGAAGGATTATAGTGATAAGGAGGCGGTACAATCTAGGGAATAGGGACTGGTATCCACATTAGGGGCAAAAGTTATAACATCAGCCGTGGAGGCATAATCAGCAAAACTGAGGGTTTATTTTTCATTTTCGGATCGCCCGTTGAAAACCTCCGGTGGGTGGGGAAAAATAAAGCCTTCCCTTTACAACTGGGAACCCTCTTTGGGGACAAAACTACTGTAAATTAGTATAGGGAGAGATTTTGGGGCGGGAACGCCTTTAGAACTGGAAACCCTTGTGGGGGACAAATTTACTGCAAGTTAGTATAGGGAGGGATTTTGGGGCTCTAAAGGGGTTAACGCCTTTACAACAGGGAACCCTTTTTAGGGACAAATTTACTTGAAAGGATTTTGGAGGCTCCCACCACTATTAATAGTCCTACTCAGCACTCTCCCACGTATTCTCACACAGACGTCGTGCGTCAACTTAACTCAATTATATTCGCAATCCAGCTGGCGCGTCCTTCAGTTCCCGCGGTATAGCGACAGCGCAAGCATTAAAAACGTCGTCGCATCTTGGTAGCGGGTACGTTCACACCGGAGCCCCACCGCAGCAGTGCGTGCGCGTTGTACTCACATTAAACCGTTGTTTTTACCCAACGATATCATTATCATCAGTACACCAGAGTCTGTGCTGATTCTTCATCCTATGATACGAGATACCAGGTACAAATTATGTGGTCACATACTGTGAAACAGAGTAAACCAAACAGTCGCAATTCATCAAGGTGAAGCAAGAAGTGAAATGCTAGCGTACCAGGTACGAGAACACAACAAAACAAGCCAGAGTTAAAGGAGAGGGAAAAAAACAAAAACAAAAACAAAACGAAAAATACGACAGGTGAGTGTAGGTCGCTCAGGTGGCGTATCAGGTCATCCTCGAGCCTGGTATAGATAGGTCAGTTTCGTGAGTTCGAACCCCGCCGAGTGCTTGCTCGTATAAATTCGTGGGGACTTTTTCTTGTGCACAAATTGACTTGCGGAAAGCGCGAGCGCGTGAGTTAGCAACCCTCGATGAAAAATCGACGAGCAGTGGGGCTGCTGAACCCCATGCGCGATAATAATTGAAGACGAGAACCGGGAGGGAGAAGGGACGACACCTGTGACCACTGCTCGTCCAGAATCCAGAAGCTCCAAAGTAGATGTATAGTCTATATACAAGAAAAAAAAAACGCGTACGGCACAGAAAATACTTACCAGGCAGTTTCATACCAGGTATAATATAGATCGGATAGAAAAGCGTAGTGGTCACTAGGCACTTGGTATATGCTAGGGCAAAAATCGGCACTGGAGGCAAACACTGCAACTAACTGCTGCAGCTGTAGTCCATACCAACTATACTCGTATACCAGCCAGATGTATCTTACGTAAGTAAGCACCGCTGTGCGCTACTGGTAGACAATACACCCCACAGCCCACAAAATGATTTCACTACCCCACAGCCCACGCAATGATTTCACCACCCCACAGCCCACACAATGATTTCACCACCCCACAGCCCACACACTGATTTCACCACCCCACAGCCCACACAAAAGAAGTCAAAATACGCAACAATCAAAACAACACACAAGGTACACGAGCTTCGCAGGCTCGATCATACTTGTTAGGTAAGTTCTACCTGGGGTCAAAAACGGAGCAAAAAGAGTTATCGATTCCTGGGTGGCTATCTCACCTTCTTGGTTGAACCTTATAGGGTTCAGTCGAAAAAGGCCGGCAAGTCCATAGTGTTGACTAAACCGGAGGGCCGAGGTTAACACAAAGTCTGCGTTCTGCAGATGGACGAAAACTGGTACACAAACGAAAGTGTATGGAGCCTAAGCTTTTCTTACCCGGATCTCCAGGAGGATCTAAAAAATAAAAATAAAAAAGTAAGTTAATCGCGTCACATGTATCTCGAGGTTTATACCACGGGTAGATCGCATTATAAAAGTAGGTTCGTAGACGTATTGTATGATATCATGCATAATTATTTTTAATTTTACTTTCGTCACAGCGCGGTAAATCCATCTTGGAAACCCGCACTGTACCAGCTGCATAATACCTGGTACCTGGTACATATTATACGAAGTATGAAACCTATCACTTTATAGAAAGCGCAGTATTCACCGGACTAATTTTATTTCTTTTGTTTTTTCGGACCTTCCTAGGGCTCCAGCACCTTTGTGTGACCACGGCCTCTAGCATTGTGCTAGATTTTTTTTCAGGAGTTCATGTGAGAAAACAACAACAACAACAACAACAACAACAACAACAACAAAGAAGTGCATAATACAGCAGTATACGGCAGTACTGACGTCGTACGTGATGCAGGTACAAATATTAATAGTACTATTAATACTGCTGTTGTACTGGTACGTCGTATCAATACAATACCATGGATACCCTGATGTCTATCAGGCACCAGCAGCGTCGGCATCCCCATGTAATTTTTGCTCATCATCCTTTCCATCATATTATCTTCGCACTTCCCTTTCTCCTTCTCCCTCCTTGGACGTAACTCATACGACGTATCCTGGGTCACTGAGCAGGCTCTTTCCCCCCTCCACTACGTACGGTGCGTGCCGCCATTTTATCGCGATAAGATTCCAGCTACTTCTTCCCTCGTCGACTCGCATCGAATTGTGCCTACCCAACATTTATTTGTATTTCTTTATCTTGCTTTTTTTTCATCCCATTTATTATCCTCGCACTACTCTCGCGCTCCCTCCCAGTAGTAACTCAGATCCGGGGTCACATAGTGGGCCCTCCTTCCCCCTCCTCATCACGGTACATACCTTCATTTTTATCGCGAGAAGTATTCAGCATTTTCTTCCCTCGTCGACTCGCGTCGAAATGCATCTACCGACGCTGCTCAGTGCTAGGCGCTCTCAGCAGTTATCAAACAAAAAAAAAAGTCAAATATCATCGCGGTGGGAATCGAACTAAATGGCCAACGCTATTAATAGTACGAGTAGTATTCGAGGGTAACCACTGGATCACCGGAGCGACCGGGTATGGAGTAGTATTAAATAGATGGGTGAATCTCCTCCGTACTATCGGCAAGGTCGTGGGTGAAAGTCTCACCGAGTGCGTACGACCGGAGCTCGTGGGGATTTACTTTTCCTTGCGTGAAAAATGACGAGCGGAAAGCGCGAGAGCGTGAGTTGGCAAAATTTGATGAAAATCGACGAGCACAAAAAGCTGATGAGTTGAAATGCCGAACCCTATGCGCGATAGGGAAGCAAAGGGAAGCCACCTGTGACCAGCTGCCTATGACCACCTTCGAGACCACGTCTTGTCCAAAAGGTTGCTGAGGGCAAAACCTCTTGCGAGTTGAGCTGGAGAGTAGAAGTGACGAAAAAAGAAGAGAAAAAAAGCTGGGTAGTGCGTTGTGCGCATAGCTGGTACGGCGGTACGATGGAAATATGAAACTCAATATCAATACGCACTATCAATACGTACCGGTGTTGACCAAAACCAGCAATTGATACGGGTACTGCTGTAGGTACTGCCGTACCTATTGTTGTCTATCTTGTACCTGATATATACGGAGTACAATACGATAATATATCATACAAGAATAGTAATTACGGTACAGCAGTATTCGAACGGCGGCGTACACAACATGTACTATATGAACGGATATTTTATGAAGCAATGCAAAAGGCGATTAATTGTGTGTTGCGTGTGTTGTCTTCACATTAAACCGTCCTTTCGATGTACCCAACGACATAATAATAAGTACACCCTGCGTCCGTGCTGATTCAATGCGGTACTGCTACAACTTCGCTTGGATTTCGAGTAAAATCGAACGTCCGAAGCAAGCCCTAATATCTCACCCAATCACCCCCCCGCTTCAGCTAATCAGCGAGCCAGTACGCCAATACACCAGCAGAGCAGTCCAATAAAAGTAAGATCGATATGAAAAAACACTACTGTAAATTCAAGATTGACACTCAACGTCTATGAAAATACGTGGAAGCGTGGGAGCTGTTGTTGTAGTGTTAGATCCCCCATCCGCCGGAGGATTAAAAAAAAACCATGTAACCTCGATATATATATATATATCCGTACTGCTATCATAAACCTAAGAACCGTTCAAAATCTTATCACCATCATGGAGATACAGCAGTAGTAGTTCGAATGATTAAAACACTCAGTGGTTGACCCGGGGATTATTTTCTCATCATTATCGCCTCCCCCACATCTCGGAATTTCGCACTTTTTTCAAGGGCACCAACCATATCAAGCATATTTATTGTCGCACACTACGGGTAGCTGTTAACGTGAAGAGTACGAAAAAACCGCAAAACAAAATAACAGCAGCCGTTTTGGGATTTCGATGTCGATTGAACTCAGTATAATCTATCAATATTAACAGCAACAACAGCAGTCGAGCTTAACCCCTATTTTTGAGCCCCAAAACCCACCCAATGCTAATTCCAAGTATTTTGTCCCCAAAAACAGATTCCCAGTTGCAAAGGCAGGCGTCAACACTTACCAGGTGATCGATAAAAGGGTTGAGGCACTCTGTACACGAGACGAAGGGGTTTATCCCTACATTGATTGGTTGATTGGGGTAAGGCTCAGGGTTACAAATTAAAGTGTACCAGGTATGTCAACCATTTCTGGAAAAAGTGGAAAGCTTACCAAGGTTATACTTAGGCCGGCGACATGGGGCGTAGCGCGGCCATCCAAGACGAGCCGGAGGCGAGGTGCGAGGTGTGGCTCTCCACCGTGGGGGGGGCGGAGGGCCGTCGGAGGCCCTCCGGAGTGCCGCAGGAGTTCTCTGCCAGCGTAGGGCCCGCCGGAGGCAAAATATTGGACATGTAGGCGTTAAGATATACTCGAAAAAGATGAGCGTCTTGCCCGCTCTTTTACCTCCTAGGAGCCATAAATGTGTCGATCAGCACCACAACAGCAGAGCCTGTTGTTCTTGTAATTGTTCCAACATTAGCATTATTATGAAAAAGGTATAAAAAAATTACCGCGTCGTCATCATCTAGTTAGTCCGTGGTCGCCAAACACCAAACAGGCTCCGCTACGTGTGATTTGCCTTTTAGCATGCAACACCTATTCCTGTATTCCAAACAACATCCCGACATCCAAAAACGCGTGTAACGACCGCCGTCAAGGGGTGTGACGGACGGAAATATTCCAACAAAAATAGCCGTTATGGACGCGTTGCAAATACCGGTAACTGATGGCAACCTCTACTGCAGTACCAACATCGGTGTGAAAAAAACATCACACTGCACACCACCTCAGCCAATTTCTATCTTGCACGTTGGGCCCGAACCCAACCCGACCCCATCCCTAAAAAAAAACGAATACTAACCCTAACCCTAACCCTGCCCCTTTGGGGGGCTCGAGGTCGGCAGGGGCGGTCCCGCTGCTCCGCGGTGTGCTTCGTAGGCGTTTCCCCCAAAACAATCAACGGGCCGAAGGCAAGCCTCAACCAATCGACACATGGTGTTCAGTCATGTTTTTTTACATCCATAATGCAAATAGGTGCTGTCGTGACTAAAATAGGCTTTGGTGTGGAACGCGTCGGCCGTACGCACGTCGCCAAAAGCTCCTGTAATTTGGTGACAGATCATCAGCAGGCATATTTGCGCACATCGGACAGATGATATGGATCATACAGACCATGTAGATCATCTAGATCATATATCTGTCGCTGTGACATCATGTGCAGGATCTGTGAGGTACAACTCCAAATAAAGAAAACATGTGCTAGGTCGCGCAGATCGCACGGCTCTCACTCGGAAACACGATCTAGGCCGTGCAGGTCATATAGACCACGGATCTATCTTCTCTTGGATGTTAGGATCTCGACTATCTGCATCGCGATCCGTCCGAGGTGTGCATATTTGCCCGTTGCCGATATCCGACACCCCCCCCCCCCCCTCTCCTCCGTGGATCCGTATCCATCCGTGACTTGATCCTCCTAAATTAGATAGGTATCGGTCGGTATTATACCGGTCGATGCGATACCGGTCGGTACGATACCGGTCGGTAACATGTATCACATACCGACAGATATCATATACCGATCGGTTTAACGCATCAAATGCTGATCGGCATCATATTCCCGTCGGCATCATGTATCATATACCGGTAAGTATCAATCGATATCATATACCGTTCGGCACAATGTAATACCGACCGTCGGCATCATGTATTACCGACCGTCGGTATCATGAACTACCGACCATCGGTATCATGCATTAACGATCGGTAACATGTACCGGTGGGTATCCTATCATATAATACAAGTTTTGCGGTAGCTACGCTGCAGTACGAGACACGAGACTCAAGAGCATGAAAGCACGGGTGAATACACGACCAGCGATTTCGCACGAAAGAGCCCCAAAAGAAATTCAGCCTGACATTTCCGGCAAAAAAAGAAATTCGGGAGCGGTATGTTGAAGTTAGTGTGGAAGACACCCATTTCCAAATAAGAAACCTAGTCTGGGGTCTGTATTCAGTATCTCGGTTTCATATCGGAAGGCCGACGCTGCTGCTGGACTCTACAATCGTACATGACAGATTTATACTTGTTCTCACATTAACTCGCATAGTCAAGTCCGTGTTCACAGGACAGGCTCCAGTCACTCTGGAGCTGAGGAATACCCCAGGGAAAAACACAAACAACCAAAGGTGGTACACGCATATATCACAGCTGACGCAATTCATGCCTCCACCAGAAACATACAAAAGTGAAATCGGGAGTCAGTCTACGATGTGCCACGTCCATACTGGTGCATACGTCTCACTACTCGCGCCTGGAAAAACCGACTATACCGCTTGCCACCCAAGAAAGACTACCACGTATATATTGCACGTAGCACCTATCACTACGCACACGCACGACAGACGCAAGTCAATTAGAGAAAAATAAACAAAGGAAAGAAAAGAAGACAAAGGAAAGGAATCAAAACACAAGAAAGCGCGAAAACGACAAAGGAAAAGAAACAAAAGACAAGACAAGAAAAGCAAGAAAAGACAAGACAAGAAAAGGAAGCAAGGAAAGGACGAGAGAAAAAATGTCATACTAGCAGACCCTAGGAACTGACTAAAGACGGAATTGGGCTCATAGAGGGTATCAAGTGCATCATCAATGGCACTGGGGGGAGAACGCAACGCAGCGAAGGAGTCAGGAAGGTCTTACGCTATCTTATGACGACCATTGGAAGGCCCACAAATTTCAAGACGATGATGGCCAGACCCAGACTTCAGCCTCTTGGGCATGACGCCCCCTCTTCCCCCCCACCCCCCTCTCCCCGGCCGCTTAGAGATGCCGACAGTGGATGGCGCTGCCGCAGCGTTTGCGCTTCGTCTGCAGCTTTGCGTCTCTTCGTTTCATGCCAGTTCCGCATGAACAACTCGGCTCCCTCCTCTACTCGTCGAAACCATCTGCCGGCCTTCTGAGCAGCCTTTCGCCAACCTTCGAATTTCATTCCGAAGACCGACATATCCTCCTTCAGATGAGCCATCCAGTCCTTCTCTTGCCCCCCTGAGTAGCCCTTACCCCCAACAAGCTCTTATACTACAGAGTACTGACTGTGACATTAGCAGCAACACCGCCCGCACGGTAGGCAATGCAGGAAGGAGATACGCGTGATTCCTCCCAATCCCAAAGCAATTTCAATACTTACTTTGGGTCGGCGGCAGGACTTGCGGTTCGACAATATATATCCGTAAATGAGGGGCAACAACAGCGGGACCCGAACCTGTTGGTAATACAGTCGGTATGACAGTGATCTCCGTGCCCCGCGCTTGCCCTCTATGGGCAGGGACGTCGGATTACCGCCGAAATAGCTTGTGCTTACTCGAGCTACCCCCAAAAAACACAATTTGGGCTGCTTGAGGGTAATTAACAAAGTTCAAATGTGGCAATAATGCGATAGCCAGCGGAGCTGCCCGCGGGAGAAACTGCAGGGGTTCCCACATAAACACATGGCCTTCAGTGAACAGGGGACAGGAGGTGCTACCTAAATACCGCGACCCAGGCCAAGTTCTTACAACTAACGTTACTCCGCCGTAGCACAGTACTCCGAGAATCTCATATCTCATCATAGAGGCGTAGGGGGGGGGGTGTACTCATTTTATGCACGGCCTTAGACGTACGACCATAGACCCTCACTATGAGCCTTGCTATGAGCCCGTGGGCATTGTACTCAATCCATGCATGGCCGTAGTTGCAGGCGTGACCATTAGTAGTGACCATCACCCTCGCATCCCTGCATGCCGGGACGGAGCATCTCGGGTTTTCACCAAATATACGGCGTGGGCTCGCGGTACAGTTCAATGAATATATTATTAATAAAACGACGCCTGGGCTGCTAGATAGAAGACTTCGTCGAAAGTCATCTTCACGGTAGAGTAGAGTTGGATCACTGGTTGTGCGTCTGACAAGCACAACGCAGTCCTCATGCATGGACGTGTTCTCGGCGTTGAAGCTCGGTCCCCAAAGCGCAAAAAGAGTCCACACATAGCACAGATCACGACCTATTGTAGATAATCTAGATCCCATACCTGTCGTTATGGTATATTACGCAGGATCTTTGAACAGATCCAAAACCAATAAAAAGTCCTAGCAGCTAGATTCTTCACATAACCCGGCTCGCACCCGGCAACATGATCTATACTAGGTCATGCAGATCAGATACAATTGGGATCTGTCTGCCCTAAAATACATACCTGACAGATAATATCGCCACATGTATTGAAATTACCGCAGCGAACCATCCGTTCAACATCAACATTAACGTTACATGTACAGGCACATCATACCCGAGCACACCCTCCGAACCCAGCTCGTGCAACGTCCTGTACGACCCCGTCGCTCAGCACTACCACACACTCCAATACCACGGTTGAATGCGAAAATTGTTACCATTCCCAGCACTTTCTGTCTATAATCTACACACTACGTCAGACAGATGCCCGTAGCCTTTCATTCCGCACATGCGCCATTCCCCTATCCACATCCCGGAGAGGAACGTTGTAGATCATATGGATCATTGACAGGGATAATGATCTGCCCGACGTGTGCAAGAGTCATACGTGCTATACGAACAACGATTCGCTGAGGACGTCCACTGTGCCTCCCTCTGCATTAGGTTCTATCGCCGAATTGCTTCCTTCGACATGGAAGCATGGCTGCCTCGTGCAGGAATCATGCGAACTGCGCAAAAGCCAGTGTCGGGCACCATTCCGTCGATTGATACGGAGTGCCTGCGGCCTCGTCTGGACAAGGTGCGAGCGGAGGCAGAAAGCCTCAGCCAGTCACTAAAAGCCGACACCGGATAGACTTAACTGCAACTACAACTCCGCTCGGGCTGGTCGGTGTTTTACTTGATGGGGTACGTGCGCGGGGCTAACTAATTCTTGTGATTTTTTTCAAGGGCATTTTCCACGTGTTCAACTTGCGACACCCCTGGGATTTCAAGCTAAGGGCAACCTTGTAACATAATTACAACCGGTGGGCACAGTACCCCGATTTAAGAGCACCCGAGTTGACCCCTTTAGAGCCCCCAAATTCCTCCCCAAACTAAATTTAAGTAACGTCCCCAAAAAGGCTTTCCAGTTGTAAAGGCGTTAAGAGCATTCGGGAGTTAACCCTTTCGGGACTTGATTATAGTATACAGTCTTGATTATAGTATACAGACCAATAAGCGACGAGCACCATATAATCAAGCGTCTAGGAAAAGCCAAAGGCAACCCGAGTATCGCCATGCATCACGCTTGCCTCGCAGCTTCCTGCGTCGCAGTTCGAAGGCATCTCCTACACCAGCAGCTGAGCGCCAAATAATCAAGCATCTAGGAAAAGCCAAAGACAACCCGAGTATCGTCATGCATCACGCTTGCCTCGCAGCTTCCTGCGTCGCGGTTCGAAGGCATGTCTCCTATACACTAACACCTCGGATTGCTTCATGTGGCCAATGCTGATATCGTCTTTTTTTTCCCCGTAAATCTTCGCGTCTGAAGCCCCCAAAGGGTTAAGAGCGGCCAACTCGGCATGTCCCGCCACACCAAAGGCTATATATTTCCCACTATAGATGAGAGCAATGTGTAGTTTAGAGCGAATGTTTCGGCTTGTCACGGGGCGCTCTTAACGCCATCACCACTGGAAACCCTTGTGGGGGACAAAGTTACTTGAAGTTAGTATAGGGAGGGTGTTGTCTAGAACCGCTGTAGATGACGCAAGCTGTGTGGTTGCGCGGCTTGCCCCGATGCCGTACAGGTGAGGGGAGTAAAAGATAGTCTGGTATCACAAAACACACACAGGCGCTAGTACCTGATTGTCAAAGGCCCTCACATGAACCATAAAGAAGCGGTACCAGTATGTCGAGCACTTCGTACACACGAGTGAGCCATACCAATTTGTCACGGACTCCCCTCGGCCATATATACGGGCGGTATAATGCCATCAAAGCCTGGGTCCGTATCATTATTACGACCGACTGCCTCCGTGAGGCAACCTTCCACCCCGCGAAGCCTCGAAGCATATGTCAATAACGCTTCCGCATATACTACGAAACCCAAATATCTGCATACCAGTATATGAAACCACAGTAGTACCACGAACAGAAGTATTTTGGGGCTCTAAAGGGGTTTAATCGGGGTACAGCAGTACCCACTGTAACAGCAGTGACCCTTGCCGGGTTACTCGCGCGGTGGAAAATTATTGTTCTGTTTAGCTTTCAGGAGCATTTTTTAGTTTTCAACTTGCCGACCCTCGCGGGATTCAGGCCACCACATGCCGAAGGGAACCTTGTAATATACCACTCATATAAAATCCCATGCCGTACAACATGACACGCAAGGTAAAACACCGCGCTTGGAGACGAATTTCAGGCATCACTTTTCTCCAAACCCAGGTGTCTCAAAACGGCGAACGAGAAGTGTGCAAGTGTTGGTATGATAAGTGTACGAGTGTTTTCGTTTCAGGACTGGCGTTTACAAACGTTGTGGTTGGGTTGCGCGAACGAACGCCTTCCAAGTCATGTTTCGGGTGAGATATTGAGCTGCTCCTAATGCTAGGAGCTCAGAAAATCCTTAGAATCTACTACACCGCTGGCGTCATGGGATGCCTCTAATCGTAGCAGGCGTCAGGTTTGGAAGCATCTCACTGACGTAGCAGTGACATGGACGCATCGCTCGGCGTTGGCACCCCCTCCCCGATGTCGACAATATCAGCTGGGAAATTCCACGGAGGGGGTGCGCTATATTTGCGTGGTGTTTACACGGGCAAGGGGTAGGGGCCGTCTGGATAGAGGCAACGCCAACCCAGGAAGGGAGCAAGGCGGATCCGGCAGAGGAGGCGAACGTGGAGGGGCTTGGTTGAACCTTAGCCTTTTCCGCGCAAGAAATATTGTTCGCCGGACTCCCGACAGCAGCAATGAAGCAAAAGCCAGTAGCATGCATGTGCAAAGGTCCGTAGCAGCGCATAATGCGCGGGAACAAAGTTCTGGGGCTAAAAATCCCGTGAAACAATAGCGTGCTGTCATTGGCCAGGAAGGCAACAAAACGTGGTCCGCACTTCGGAATCGCAGTCCGTAAATCGGAATTTTGTCATTCAATGCGAACGCGGCGCAGCAGAGTTCAGCACTCCTGCTATTACTATTAATATTAACAGCAACTTTTAGGATACTACTCGGTTTTTCCAGGCGCGAGTGGTGAGACGTATGCACCAATATGGACCTGGCACATCGTAGGCTGACTCCCGATTTCACTTTTACTTGTTTCTGGTGGAGGCATGAATTGCGTCAGCTGTGACATATGCGTGTACCTGGTACCACCTTTGGTTTGTGTTTTTCCCTATTCCTCAGCTCCAGAGTGGCTAGAGCCTGTCCTTTGACCACGGACTTGATTATGCGAATTTATGTGAGAACAACAATAGTGAAGGGTTTTCAGATGGCACATATCGGTGCTCGTACATACATCACATACTATACCACAACTACAGAATAAAAGTTGTACTAAACTGTAGGTCACAGGTCACAGGAGGGCAATTGTGGTCCGCAATTCGGAATAATTCTAAACAATCGAAAGCGGCCAACCGCGCGCCGGGGTCACTAGACCGTCGTCCCGTTTCTGTCCCGTCTTGGAGCCAGGGTTAGAGGTTGGGCAGCTCGGGTTGGGTTTTGTCTACGCGCCCGGTGCACTGACTGATCCCACCATCGGTGAAGATTCCTAGCCCGAACAATCACGAGCATCAGCAACCCAACCCCAGGGTGGGAGATCTGCCTATTGTACGGTACGTGGTTGTCAAGCAGGCTCACCGAGTTTCTGGCCAGTTTTGGCCCGTTTTGGCTGCGGTTGTAGAGGTGGTCGGGGTTAGGGTAGCTAGGGTCGTGTCATAGCACAGCAGCAGCAGTGACATGTCCTGTACGCCAGGTACGTATTAGTTTTCGTCACATATGACGTGTCTCTAATTAACGCTTGCAGTCCGGGTATGTTCTCCTCCCTGGTTGGGGTCAGGGCTAGGGTTAGGGTCGCCCGTGTCATAGCACAGCAGCAGCAGTGACATATCATGTACCTATACCAGGCAATACGTTCGTACGAGTATGCGCAATAGTTTTGTGTTCCACGTGATGCCTTTTTTGTGCACTTGTCGTTCTGGTATTTAGTCTATATATCATACCCCGACTGGATATTTTTGTTTTCTTGTCCTGCCTTTCTTGACCGCGCGCTAGATAATGGCAATGAGCCAATCAATGCGATATCAACAACAACACACCAACGGCTGTAAGCTGTGTGTCCCCAGTCCCCTCTCGCGATCGCTCGTACTCGTAGCAGAGTCTGATACATGCGATTTCTGTAGAAACTGCAAATGCTCCACGTACGGAGATTGCGGTGGGTTTTGTGCTATCACGAAAGGGTATATACCTGGTACAACGCTCTCCCCTGGGTGCCTATTTGGGTCCTGGGACCAGGAGGGAGGGGCTTTTCTCTCCATTCTCTGGCACAATGGTACCTCTGGTCTCTGCTTCAGTAAATCGACACCTGCTTTTCTACACCCATCTTGCCTCATGGCGGTGCTGCGCGCTATCCTCCCCTCCCCGTGAGGAAGTCACCCCCGTGCATACATTTCCCCAACATCCCCAGCAACCTCGACATGTGGGGTCGATGATAGGACTTGCGGTAAGACCAAAAGGCAAGACTCCGTGAGAGAGTGCGTGAACGAGCGAGGAATGTACGGTATGCACCTGCTGTGGATATGGATGTTGGCTGGATACGCATGCCCAGTGCCGGTAAGCGAAAGTACGCATAGACCATTGTAGACGGGAAACAACCGAAGGCCAGCGGCAGAGCGAGCGCGGGCAATGCAACAACAACAGCACGAAACAACAACAGCAACATCTGCAATTAATAGGAATCTGACGTCCTCAAAAAACGCCCGCGCATACAAATTAATGGCATTTACAGGCAGTATGGTTCAAACGAGCACATGAACGACGAAAAGTACCACCAGCAATAAACCGAGTTCTACTACAAACAACCACTGCCAGTAGCTCGCGCAATTATAGTGCAACGGGCGCGAAAACCACACTGCGACGTATCTGGTACTGCTATGGATCTTTCCATGTACCATACATGCCTGGACTGGACCTCCGCTGGCCTGCCACATAGTCTATACAGGGAGTACACAGGGACTTGCGCACAAACCCGGTACACCCAAGTAGCTCACTCCAAGACCACTTACGTCGGTTTGTCACGGGGTGGTCTTCAACTGGGCACATCACTGCTGTATACCAGGTATCAAATAGTAAAAACGCTTATTTATGCGCTCCCCCTGGATCCTCTCCCTCGGCATATTCACCCCCCTCCTCAGCTTAATTGCCGAGGAACATTCAAGGTGTTATTTATTTTGGGAGGGCCTTCCTGAATCCCTTTGCTTTCTTCGTTGTTTGCTCTCTTATTTTTTTTTAGAGATTTTTTTCTCGTTTTCGCGCAAGTCACTCCCAGCTGAGCTCACAGCTCTACAGCAGCGCCGTGCCCTGCCGTGCTAGGTCGTGCGGTGCGGTGCGGTGCTGTGTGGGGTGTGCCGTGTGTGGTGCTTTATTTGCTACTTCGTACATACAAAGGTATCGTACTCGTACGAAGTACATACTAGGTACCGGTAAACCAGGTATTAGTCTACACTAAATCACTAAAAATGTACTCCCAGCTCAGCTAAACTCAGCTATTGATAACTCAGCAGCGCAGGGCTGCGCCGTGCGGTGTCGTGCTCTGCCCTGCGTTGTGATGCTGCGCCGTGCTGCGCCGTGCTGCGCTGTGCTTTCCTTCGTACATACCAATGGTACAGCAGTACCAGGTATCATGCGAAGTACTGTACCAGGAACCCAGTCCTAACCGCATCTACCACACTACTACCTCTTGGAATTACCAAGTCGCTATTAATAGTAGCACCAAATCATGGGCCTCCTCTTTCTGAGCGAGCGACCCCTTGTGAGTCCTAAACCCTCTCCCTAAACTAATTCCAAGTAAATCTGTCCCTAAAACGGGTTTCAAGCTATAAAGGAAGGCGCTTTGTACTCTTCCTTGCGCGAGCGTAGGGGGCGGCGTCAGCCTCCCGCGGAGCGGAGCCCTTGTGTTTACTTATCATTTCCTGTCCATCCGCGATGGGCGATGGATGGGTGAACGGGTGGACGCGTGCTGTATCTCATCCCTGTCTCGTGAAGGAACATATACATACTGCATCAACGAGTGAGTACGATATGAGTACCTACCTCTCTTACGAAAAACGAACTCTACACAAACTAGTGTCTGTACTACACAAGAAGCATACGGCGACCCTCGGCTGTGGGGGTTGACAGGGAAAAGCGTGGAAAAAAATCAAAAAGCGACGATTGCAGCGCCGGCCATACTAGACAACCTGCTGGGCTGGGCTGCTGCGACAGGTGACGGAGTACCTGTACTTGATGCACATATTGGTACGACACGCGCGCTGCTTGCCATACGAGAGGACACCACCAACTTTTAATTTGCTTTATTTATCGCTATACGAGGATATGGGTAACTTTTCATTCGTTTTATCAGTACCACAGGTATACGAGGATAAGGGCATTTCTGGGTCCCAAACGGGAAGAACATTGGTACGCACGGACCTACGTGCGGACCCCGAGGGGTTTGCTGGATTCGTTGAGTGTGGATTATGTCATGTGTGGATGGATGTCATGTGTGTGGTGTTCGTAGGAAAATTACGCGGAGATGTCAACGCGAAAGGGGCAGCAAAAAACAAAAACAACCAGTATACCACCAGTGGTATGTACAAAGTTACCAGTAAGCATCAGCCAGTACAAAACTGGCACAGGGGTGCCCCCGGTAAAATACGATGCGGATATGTACGAGGGAGAAAGGGGAATCCAGGGAATCCGCATCAAATCTGCCTGCCGCGAACGAGAAGACTTTCTGGTTTGCGCCGTTGTTTACAAATATTGATTTTGACAAAAAAAACAGGCAAAAAAAACACCAGATCACCACCAGATCGTCTCCCATCATATCTTACTCGTACTTCGTAGTTTTCCAGATGTACGGCGGTGCAGTGCAGCACGTCACGTGCGTTTTTTAATGAGAGAAGCGTTGGAGGAGCACTGGATGCAGGCGCTACGACTACGATCTCAAGAGACACATCGTACATCAAAAGGTTACAGAGCAGCGGCCAGTGGTACTGACTCTGTTGCACCACGTATCTACTGCTGCTGTAGCCACGTCAATACGGGCCGACAGAAGTTGAAATATAGCCAGCATTTTCCCCCATGGGTACGCACTCGTACACAAAGCCCTTGTACGTACACAGCAGTTCGCAGCGGGAGGGGTTTGGCTTGGAAATGAGAGAAAGAGGAGAGTCTTACGGTGCTGTTCAACCTCGAGCCGCCACCACCACTGCTGCTGCTGCTGCTGCTGCTGCTGCTCTCGGGTGCAGCAGTAGTAGATGGACGGGTGGACGCATGGATGCATAGTAGATAGATAGGGAGGGGAGAACCCGCCGAGAGCAAGCACGCAAGAACAAAATAAATGTTCGTATCACTTCACAACATCCACTCCGACTGCTCCACTCGAAGGAGAGAGGACTTTCGGCGATTCAGGATTGTTTGATTTTTCAAGATTTTCTACCGCGCGCGCAACAAGCTCTGTGGTCTTATTTGTCTCCACGCCTGGAGTATGATATGGACGAGGTGCCAACGGCATTTGAACAAGTTGACACCACCGCCGCTCGTCGTGAACTACACACGGGGGAAGAAATTGGTTGGGTGAGCCGTGCTGCCGTCCTCTCCAACTATAGTCTCGGGGCGTCACAGGCTCGCCCTGGGAACGTGAGCCTGCATAGCACCGTCCTTTTGTCGCGAAGGGAGACAGGGTGAAAAGCTGCTGACAGCCACCACACGCGGCCGAATGGACTGCAAAGCACATCGGCTAGCCAGCCTCGCTTTGGGCAAATCTACCCACACGGACAGAGATGAAACAGCGCTTGTTGATGGAGCTTAACCGATCAACTACTAGGAGCCCAGCCTGGTACGAGTGGTGGTTGCCTCTCTACTGCTGTTCTCGTGAGAGGCTCAAGGGTCCAACAACCCGGCTGCAAAGCAACGAACATCAGACAGGTCATATTAATATTATTAGTACTCGTACAAAAGCTGCCTTTTGTATACGTTAAGGCCGCACATGCCAGCCAAAGGCATTCGTCCGTCGCCAACCAACACACGTACACACACGGCAAACATGCGCTCACCTGCGTCCGCTAGAGTTTTGGACCCTAGTGCACTCCACGGTAGCGGTAGAAAAGTCTCGACCAGCGCGTAGCCGAGGCAAGGGGACAAGAAACACCCTCCCTAGCCTGCCCGCTGCGCCACGCTGAATCCGCACGTGATTTGTGAGAGGTTGTTATTGAACACAATCAATCAAGAGAACTCCAAAGAGATCGATGCCTGGCGCCCCACCCCGTCCCGCGCCGTGACGCGGCCACGCCCGAGACCACGAGGAGCAATGTTTTTCGTACTTTCCCTCCCTCCGTTCCGCAGCTAGTCCCTGCTACGCCAAGCCCGTGTAGTCTCGAAGTCGAGCGGATCGCAGCACAGAATGTACCAAAAAATGCAGCACGCAGAATATTTGTAGCGCCGCCAACGATAAAGTCTCACTTGCCCTTTGACCAAAAGATTCTCGGTCTGCTGACCAGTCTGTCGCTGTGCTTTTTTTTTTACATATATATTCCGACTTTTCCTTTTTTACTTGAATATAATGTGCGGTGGACGTATATCCGTCGGTAGTCGATGGTCAAATTCGTATGTCGTAGCATTGATGATTTTGTGCGTAAAAAGTGTACAATTTTGAAAGTATTTTGAAAATATCGTTTTTCTTGTACAAAGAACTGCTGTCTGGTGGGACGAAAAACGTTGGGCGAGTTTCGGTATTACATTTCAGTGGGAAAAGTCAAGGCACCCATGGCTTCAAAAACCGGAACAACAGCGTCGGTGAGAGTGATAGAAGGGACATACCGCCGTACGTTCTCGAGGTATATCATACTCGATCAAGTCGGCGTGTATTTGATGAGTGAGCTGTTTGTCGTCATTTTGTGTCTGAAGGACGTATGGTCGAAACGGCAAGCAAAATCTCGAAAAATCAAATCCGTACGTTTCAGATCTCAAAACCTGTACGTGCCAGAGCTAAATATTATCAAAACTGCTGTTGGAAATGGGAGTTCTCCATCATCTCCACGCGGGCTTTCCAGTTTCGCCCTGGGTAGTGTGGTTTTTGTGTTTATCCGTCGGTTTGCTATATTGCTTGCATGATTTTGCTGGCGGCGCTGCGATTCATCCGGGATCCCGCGCCGGGGTAATCGGTTAAGTAAATAAATTATCGACGGTACTGCTGTATCGTCATCGGTGCACTAAAGTATGCATAGAGGGAGCATCTAATTGATCTACACTCTCCTCGCGTCCACAAATTAAATGATCTGCTCTTCTTTTCGTCGCCCAGGTTATACACACCCACAAATAAATGGGGACAAAAACCATGAAATTATTGTATGAAAACTTCGAAAGCTTCGAAAATTGAAAATTCTCTCCAAAATCAAAGATCAAAATCAACGGCACAGCGAAATGCAGCAAAATAGAAGACCATTCAAATCCACATATTTTCTCTGTTGCAACAACAACAGCAGTTAGTTACGTTACACTGACTGGGTTATACTCCGAGTTTATAGAAGATATAGACACGCGTATAATAGTATAGACTAATAGCTTACGACCACTTTCTTGTATGTATAATACCTGGTACCTATTTTCGTAAACCGATTGTATTCGCAATCCAGCGCTGGCTGGCGTATCCTTCATTTCCGGTGGTAACGACAGCGCGAGCTGTCCCTACCGGCGGTCACCGTTTAACTTACGTACATCAACGAAATTTACAGTTGACATATAACGGGCTCTGTAGAAAAAGGTGCTAGCATCGACTATGCCCTTAGACTCCTCGTTCCCCCGTATCGATTACCGTATACACTAAGTATAGACTACCCCTGGTGACAGGACAGAGCAGCAGTATCAATAATAATAATATATTATAAAAATTAAAATACACTCCAGCTGTGAGATCGAAGATTTCGTCGAAACTCATCTTTGCAAGCTGTGTGTGATACTCCGATCGCGCGCATTACGAGTTGTGTGTCCTCATTAAGGATTTAGGTCGGCGACTCCCCTTACAACTACTGTGTAGCTATCAGGGTCAACAGGATGATTTTAGTCAGTCTGTGCGCGGAAACTATAAAACCCGTTTCTGAGGGGGACAAAATCTGACAGCTGTGAAGGGAAATAAATGTATCCTTTTATCAAGTGAATCTTGTAAGTCGAATAACCGGTGAGGGGGGTGGGGCGGAGTTTTGAAGGACGCGGGGAGCTGGTTTTGATCAAAAGCGAGCGGGTTTGGAGGGGGGGGGGGGGGGGGAAGGGGGCAATTTGTGCATGTAAGCTATAAATCCTCTCGAGGGGATAAATCTGACGGATTTGGCACCAGTATATTATTGGGGGCGGGGGGAGGGGGGTTGGGGCGGGGGGGGGGGGGGGGGCGTGTGGGGCAGCTCAATATGTGCCTGGAAACTATACATTATTATAGTAGAAGCTATACACAGGAGCGCGCGCGCCCTTTATATACTCGTAGCGCGCGGGGCGGGAGGGGGGGCGTACTCATTTGTCGCTTATGTTTCCTTGTAGCACTTACCTTAGTGATTCGATCATTGACCATGCATCAATTTCGAGACGAGGCGCGCGGGTGGGGGGGAGGTAGTCATGGTCGTTGTGTTTGCCCATACTCTGGCAGACCATAGTCTATAGACCCTCGCATCCCTACAACGCCGTGACGGAGCACGCCGGGTTTTCACCGACCAAGCAGAGGGGAAAACGCGGGATTGCAACGCACAACTAACACTGAACTATCCACAAGGCAAGGGCGGGGGCGGGGGGGAGGGCGTGTTTTTTCAAAGGACGAGGCTGATATTGCTTTGGTGTGCTGTGACACGCCAATCAATCAATAATGCAGCACCAATCGATTAACAATGCAGGGAGGCCGAAGAAGTGAGGGAGGGCTTTCACTTGGTGTTTGCCTTGCAGCCTTGGTCCACACTGATCCATTTCGATACTGAACACCTGGGGGGAGGAGGGTGGTCCAACAAGCGCGGAGGGAGAGGGTTCCACCGGGGATGGGGGTGGTAACCCAACAGGGGGGAGGGTGTTGCAGATGGCAAGAAGGGGGTTGCGCATTTACAGGTAACACAGTATTTTCGGGGTCTCTGGTATGGCATACCCTGGTACACCAGTAATTAGTTTTCCTAAGCCAAGGCATGCACCGGGGAGAATAGCAGAGAAGGCACTTAGCATACCTTGCGACCACGAAGCGCCTAGCGAAGACAACAAGAACACAACAAAATGGGCTAGGACGTGTGTGGCGACTACACCATGCTTTTCGTAAAGCAATGGTCCGCGTGCCTTCATTCCTCCGCAAGAGGGGGAGGCGATATTCATCAGTTTTTTTCACCATGCAAGGGTAGTTGCAACAAGTTTTCGGGCTTTCAGAGAGCTAGTACCAGGCGGGTGCTGTGTGCGGTATTGCACAGGGAAAGTGTGCTATATACCGTCGCTCATATCATGCGAAGTACCATTCAAGGGTCGAGCAAAAGGGCAGCAGAACAGGTAATAGGTGGTGGAGCGATGCAATGACTAGCCGGACGTACAGTCTAGGTAACGAACGGAGCTGATCTCGTCAATTTTTTTTTTTTTATGATCACTCTTTATTTTCCAGCTCAACTCGCAAGAGGTAATACCCTCAGAGACCTTCTGGACAAGCCGTGGTCACAGATGTCTTCCCTCCCCCCCTGGTACGCGCCTTCATTTTTATCGCGCATAGGGTTATGTTAAGATACGGCCTCGAAAGGCCTGTAATTATCCGAATTTGGGATAATTTGGATGGGTTTCGTATGATAAGGTTGGCGTTTTATATTCGGGAAAGTTAGGAAATAGATCGGAGGCACAAGATCGGAGGCACGTGATTGCGATCTCAGAAGTCATCCGGGGCTCTGGTGGAATCGAATAAAGCTACATCTCTACGAAGGCAAAGAAAGTGAGTACTCTCCGAGGACCTGCTCAGTTGGCAGACCTGCAGGGGGCACTCTGTGTCCCCACCCAATAACCTTACAAATGGCGTCGTCGGCAGGACGATGGGGTTTTTGGGTGGTGGGTTCAAATCCCACATCCCCCATAATAAAACTTTTTCAGGTTTTCCCCATGTTGAACTTGAAAAATACTCTCCCCGGTATACCCAGGAAATGAAACCGCATGGATATTGACAGGTCCGTCCGTATATCCGGCCGACCTGTTATCCCGCCGTTTCAGGGGGGAATAGTGTCACATGTCACAAGGCTTAGTGTGGGTAGGCTATTGGTTAACCTTCTGCAAGTGGTCAAACGGACTAACACCCCACTAAGTCCATAACCAGTTCAGCATCCCTCTTTTCAGCTTTTTTATGCTCGTCGACTTTCATAGAATTTTACTAACTCACGCTCTCGCGCTTTCCGCTCGCCAATAGGCTTTGGTGTTCGATTCCCTTAAGGTTTCTTGTTTGTTACCAGTAGGGGGCTGAACGCCTACGAAAACAGATTTCCTGTTCGCAGTTCGCATCCCCTGGGTTTCTTCCGTCTACGGAGCTGGACTACTAATAGTACAACAACAATAGACTTCCGTGCCTGGCTTCCCTTTGATTTGTTCTTTCTGTGCGTAGCCGTTTTATGAGTAGGCGATGTTTTCAAGGTTGTACTGCGATTTTGTCGTAAAAAAAGCGTGATCCGATTGTAATGATATCATGTTGATATCATAGATAGCACGTTGACTAGCGCCTGTCGAACAGTATCACCCGTGTTCTTTCTGTACGTAGCCGATTTATGAGTAAGCGACGTTTTAAGCTTGTACTGCAATTTTGTCGTAAAGAAAGCGTGATCCGATTGTAAAGTAATCATGGTAATATCATGGTATTATCAGATAGCACGTTGACTAGCGCCTGTCGAACAGTATCACCCGTGTTATTTCTGTGCGTAGCCGTTTTATGAGTAAGCGTATGTTTTAAGCTTGTACTGCAATTTTGTCGTAAAGAAAGCGTGATCCGATTGTAATGTAATCATGGTAATATCATAGATAGCACGTTGACTAGCGCCTGTCGAACAGTATCACCCGTGTTCTTTCTGTGCGTAGCCGTTTTATGAGTAAGCGACTTTTTAAGCTTGTACTGCAATTTTTTCCAAAAGAAAACGTTATCCGATTGTAATTATATCATGGTAATATCATAGATAGCACGTTGACTAGCGCCTGTCGAACAGAATCACCCGTGTTCTTTCTGTGCGTAGCCGTTTTATGAGTAAGCGATGTTTTAAGCTTGTACTGCAATTTTGTCGTAAAGAAAACGTTACCTGATTGTAATGATATCATGGTAATATCATAGATAGCATATTGACTAGCGCTTGTAGAACAGTATCACCCGTGTTTTCGCCTTTCAAAACTCACTCACACACCTTTACCTTGCCAGGTTGCGAGCCCTCCCCCTCAAGGAACGCCAAAGGGGGGGGGGGGGCTACCCGTAAAGGGCTAAAACACTAAGAAAGACAGAACGCCGGCCCCGGTTGCCTACACAAACATAGGCCTTCCAACTAACACGCCATCCTTCGCCGCATTCCTAATCCTGGCTCGACCTTAAATGCAAAAGAGGTGGGGCAAAATAAACCCTGCAGGTCGTTGTTTCAACTGGTCAAGACTGGCTGGCCTTTCGACCGCCCGCAGGAGTTTGGAAACCATCTCCACCCAAACACATTGTGGAGCCGCGTGACTAGCCCTGCCGACCTCGAGCCCCCCAAAGAGATACGGTTAGGGTTAGGGTTAAGGTTGGGTCTGGGGTGGAGTTACTCTAGGACGACACGTGGAAGATAAATTGACCGCTAAAACGACCGAGTCTTCCCACGGCAGGGTTACACGTTTGGTCCGAACGTTCCTGGTTATGTTACGGCTGAGCTCCTCAGGCGAGGCAACCACCGGTTAGTCCTATGCTCCTGCGAGTATATACATTTTATGACTAGCGCATAGAAGTGCAGGTCGGATTGCGCGAACGAACGCCTTCGAAGCCATGTTTCGGATGAGATATTGAAGAGCTCCTCATGCTAGAAGCTCAGAAAATTCTTAGAATCTGCTGCGTCCCTGGCGTGGGATGACTCGACCGGCAGGATATTTTTTTGCCAACCACCCCCGCATTTAGGGGGAGCCCCTAATCCTGCGAGGCTTTCCTTTCACAGCTCGAACAGATTACGATCTAGATCACCTACGATAAGATCCGATATCTACCGTTCTTGAGATTTCGTGCAGGATCTGTACACAGAAGACACAGATCCAACCCTGGAAGCGATTGTCAGATCGTGCAGATGATACCGCCCCCCCCCCCGGCAACATGAGCTAGACCATACACATCTTCCCTGGATGATCTAGATCATCCATGTGGGGATCGGTGATGATCTGTCCGACGTGTGGAGCCTTTACAGGCGACCCGGGCTACGATATTATAGTATAATAACGCTGTTTCCACTCGCACCGGGTTTTAGGCTCGAACGGCCCTTTGCCCCGGTCAAAATCGCGAGCATATCGTAGCACATTAGACGCATGGTACGATAGAGGTAGTTAAGGTATTAAGGTACCCACCTTTTGGCGTTTTTTCTCTGATTGACGGGGCTCCTTAGCCCGCAAAATCGTCGGAATTTTCATTCTTGTTTTGCAATCTCAATATTTCTGAGGCCTAGGCCATGGGCTTGTTGTCGCCGGGTTGCACCTGTAGTAGTGCCTCCGAAGGAAAACAGCGCTCTCCTCAATAGGTTAAGAGTCGTTCTACGGTAGCCGAGCCATCCCACGATAGGGTTGCAGCAGAAAGTCCCTGAGTTCCTCACATGAGGAACTCAATATCTCACCGCAACAATGACTTCGAAGGCATTCGTTCGCACAACCGGACCAAGCTTCTTGCCTTAGTCCAAAAATATAATGTACTCGTGAAATTACTTCATTGACTGGCAGTTCCTCACATGAGGAACTCAATCGCCCAGGGACGTTTTGTCGCAGAAGGTGCAACCCCTACCGTGGGATGACTCAGCCCCCCCCCAACGTTTCTTTAACGAATTCGCCGGTTTCAAAACCAGCTCCCGGTCGTGTCTCCTGGAGTACGGTATCCCACGACACCCCGACGTCATCGATCAATAGGCCTTTGCACACAAGAAAAAATATGGACACCTTGTTTTCAATTGTATCCTTCCTTGTGTCGAGCAGGCGCCGTGAAACGTTCGTTAGAGAAAATTGCTGGTTTTCCGGAGGGCTATCGTAGAATCAGTCTTAAGAGCCTCAGAAAGATAATGTGTGCACCTTTCCCGTAGCATGTGTCGATATTTATTCTGTATTTCCACGACCACGTGGGTGCAAAATCGCGAGGCGAAAAAAACGCAAAAAACAAAAGTTACGATTTTGCAAAGTAGAGAGGGTACGGCAGGCACTCGCGCCGGAGGCCCGGAGCCGCTGGAGAAAGAAACCCTCAGAGTGCTTCCCCGCTATGTTGCCTTGGTCAGGCTTCCCAAGGCAGTATCGTAACATCACCCACCAAAACCTCCTCGCGAAAAGCACATCGCCTGTTTCTGTCTGTCTGTCTGTCTGTCTGTCTTCCTGTCTGTCTGTCTGTCTGTCTGTTTGCCTGTCTGTCTGTCTGTCTGTCTGTCTGCCTGTCTGTCTGCCTGTCTGTCTGCCTGTCTGTCTGCCTGTCTGTCTGTCTGTCTGTCTGTCTGTCTGTTTGTCTGTCTGTTTGTCTGTCTGTCTGTCTGTCTGTCTGTCTGTCTGCCTGCCTGTCTGTCTGTATGTATTTCTGTCTCTCTGCCTGTCTCTCTCTGTCTGTCTGTCTGTCTGTCTGTCTGTCTGTATGTCTGTCTGTCTGTCTGCCTGTCTGTCTGCCTGTCTGTCCGCCTGTCGGTCTGTCTGTCCATCCGCCTAGCCATCGCCCTGTAGATGTTTCCTTTAAAAGGAAAAATGGGCACGATCGTGCGAAGCTTCAGTACGGGATACCACACGTACATGCCGCGTACAGTACAATTGAAAAGAAGGGAGTTAGGCTTTGGGCATAGGTTTCCTTTTTTTCCCGAGGCTTTCTTGTTTCGGGGATGTTATGAGTGATCAACGTTGAAACTCATACTGCACATGCATGGTCGACTAATAATAGGGAAAAAGTATCGGTTTACACCATCATGATAGCGGTCGTATCTCTCGCTCACTCGAGGAAATCCAGGAAGCAACGTAGACTCCTCCTGCCCCCTGTACAAGAAGGAGCCGAGCACGGATGGCATATGCGGAACGGCTCTTTAGAATCCTCCGATGATGCTCCTTCCCTAAAGGAACAGCGACAGTTTGTTTTATCTTCCTCCTTTGTGTATATCCACTGCAAGCGGGGGTAGATTATGCATGCACCGTTTTAAAGCGCCTAATATTTGCGAAACAGAAGAAGGAAAATATCAGAGAAAAACTTACCTGGTAACTATTTTCCCCTCTATTTTACAGGAGACCATAGCAACCAGAACCCACGATGCCTACGCACCAAACCTATATTATAAAAAATCAAAATACACTCCAGCTGTGAGATTGACGATTTCGTCGAAACTCATCTATGCAACCTGTGTGTGATAATTCGATCGCGCGTGTTGCTGTGTGTGTCCTCATTAAGGATATAGATCGGCGACTTCCTTTAGAACTAGCTTGTACTAGGGTCAACAAGGGGATGTTAATCAATCAACCTATATGCCAGGTAATGCGCTTTTTTTGTTTACCGTAGTTGGTCCTGATTACTACGTTCCCCCGTGAGCAGTAGAGTGCCTTGGGACTTCAGAGGGGGAAATGATCGAAACATATTTTTTGAGATATTATAAAAATAGAAATACACTCCAGCTGTGAGATCGAAGATTTCGTCGAAACTCGTATTTGCAAGCTGTGTATGATACTCCGATCGCACGTATTACGGGGTGTGTGTCCTCATTAAGAATATAGGTCGGCAACTCCCCTTGGAACTACAGCGTAGCTTTACCAGGGTCAACAGGGTGATGTTTATCAGTCTGTGCGCGGAAACTATAAAACCCATTTATGAGGCGGACAAAATCTGACAGCTGTGGAAGGAAATGCATCAGTTTATCAAGTGTATCCTGTAAGTCGTATAACCGGTGAGGGGAGGGCGGAGTTTTTAAGGGCGTGGGGGCCTGGGTTTGAACAAGAGGGTACGGGGGGGGGGGGGGGGAGGGCAACTCAATCTGTGCGCGGAAACTATAAATCCTTCAAGGGGACGAATCAGACGGTTGTGGAAGAAAGGCATCAGTTTATCATGTATATCCTGTAAATCGTACAACCAGTGAGGGGAGGGCGGAGTGTTCGAAGGGGGGGGGGGATTTCCAACGGCTTTAGGTCGCATAGATGTATATCAGTGAGGAACTTGCTATACGCGTGGTGCTAGGTCTAGGCGATAGTGCGGGTGGTGGGTAAGGAGGGGGCGTTTGGGGGGGGCGTTTGGGGGGGGAGGGGGAGGGGGACGGGGAGGGGGGGTATGAATTGGAGCTATGGTATGGATGGCTAGAAAGGTAATGAGGTGATATCAACAGCCTGGTATTTTTTATTACTCTGGCAGATTTTGATTTTAGGTGGGGCGTTTGAACAAGAGGGAGCGGGGGGGAGAGGGCGGGGGGCGGGGGTGGGACAACTCAATCTGTGCACGAACACTATAAATCTTTTAAGGGGACAAATCTGACGGTTGTGGAAGGAATGCATCAGTTTATCATGTATATCCTGTAGTCGTACAACCAGTGAGAAGGCGGAGTGTTCGAAAGGGGGATTTCCGACAGCTTTAGGTCGCATAGATGCATATCAGTGAGGAGCTTGCTACACGCGTGGTGCTAAGTCTAGGCGATGGTGCGGGTGGTGGGAAAGGAGGGGGCGTTGGAGCGGGGGGGGGGGGAGGGGGGGGGGAGGGGGGGGGGGGAGGAAGGGGGGGAGGGGGGGATATAAATTGTAGCTACGGCATGAAATGAGGTGATATCAACTGCCTGGTGGTGTTTATTACTCTGGCAGATTTTGATTTTAGGTGTGGCGGCGGGAGAGAAAAAAACGAGGGGGGGGGGGGGGGGCGATGGGGGGGGGGGGGAATCAAACCCCTTCAGGTCGGATGAATGTATCCTGGGAGGAATTTTACTAAACAAGCTTTTGTCTAGGCGATGGTGCGGGAGGGGGGGAACGAGGGGGCGGGAAGTTAAATGAATTGGAGCTACGGCATGGCTGGTAGGATAGGTAATGAGATGATATTACCTGCCTGGTATTGTTTATTTTTCTATCAGATTTGATTTTAGGTGTGGTATACAAAACATTTTTTTTTTTGGGTGTGGTATACAATGTGTTATAGCTTCGTAGTTTGTTATTTTACATGGATCGCAAGATAGAACATTTCAATCTACAGGTGCAACCATGTAGCTACCGTGATTTTTTACCGTGCCGATGTGGGGCTCTGAGGTCGCTAATTATAGGACAGAGATGAATATTGCAAAATACAACAAGCGAGGTGATGCGGTAATGCAAATGTCACCACCATTGAACACGAGGGGAAGAAGCGCAGATCGTCAGTGTTTTGAAAGGAACGCTTGATGTGCCCGCGCTCAATTACGTTACTTCGTTAGGCATATGCTCCTTCGTTTGGCAGAGGTTGTCAGGCGATCATGCAGACGGCAGGTAGGAAAAAAAAAAAAAAAAACTTCCGTATTGGGTTGGTAGTGTGGTCTACCGCAGTTTTAACATGTCTGCCTGTACTTCATTTTCACATTTTTTTCAGCTAATGTACGATTATACGCCCTGATTTTCCATGTCGTCGAAGATGTTGTGGTCCTGTAGATGTCGCGTCCACGTCTGATGCTCGTGTTAGTGGTGCTGACGAAAAGATGCTCTAGCGTGTAGTGGATGATCGCTGAGTGGTGGTCTTTTTCTCTACATCACACCAGGTAGCATATGTCAACGCAACCGCTTTCTTGAAAATGACAAATGAAAATTCTTCAAACGCCTGATACAGAGGAGACGCGGCCCGGAGATTGCTCAGTATACCGACGGTCAGGATCAGGTTATCGAGCAACGCACTCTGCCCTTGTTTTTTACTACCGATCCTCACTCCACCTAAGACACGACGGGCATGCGTTGGACCCAGCTCGCTGATGCCCAAAACCAATTGCAAGGAGGTGGTGTGATGGGCGAATGCATGAATTGCGCTGCTGTGATTACCTCGTCCCTCGGTCTGTTTGTTCTTGCGTTGTCGACTAACCTGTTATTTAGCAACGAGCAGTTTTAACGCATTTTAGGTTCGTGCCAAAAGCTCTATGCAGACTATGTGATGTTTCTGACGCAGAGGGACCTCAGTTTGGAAACCCAGGGTATATGGGTTCCATCTTTCGACTGCATTTCGTATATGTGGTTTTGGTGTGCGAGCATCCTTAAGATTTGATAACTATGTGTCCGGGTGGTTGTTGTTACATGTGTATGTTTTGGTTGATTTTCTAGGCTTCGTTGACGTGTTGTTTCAGAGTGGTGTTTTCAAATGCGTATTATTTTGCGGTCGTCTGTCACCATTTTATGTGGGGGGGGGGGTTGGGGGGCTTGAAGCGCATATCTGCAAAACGTACTTGTGTACGCCGAGAAAACTGTTTCGGGGGGCTAAGAACGAAGGTGCGAGGGACGTTTAGGAATTTTAACGTTCCCCCTCGCGACTTTTTTTCAAGTATGGTTGAATGCATATTTGTCCTCTTTATCCCTGAGGACAAGTATGCAATAACCATCCTTGACAACTATGGGTTATAGCGGTATTATAATGCACTTATAATACCGTTACTGTTCATAGTTTGACTATGTGTGTATACATTATTTTGCTAGAACGGTGTGGGTTGAATACAAATACTGAGCGAGGCTAGGGTTGAAGCCTTAAATTGGAAGTTTACGAGTAGGTATTGTACATGTATAATTAATCTGCTTATGGGGTACATGGATGTGAAGGAGGTAGTAGGTGTTGCTTCGGATCTGGGCTAAGGGTTGGGAAACCCACTCAACCGTGGATACCGGTTCATCAGTGCGATCGTTGGATCCCGACATATTGGCGGGTGACATGTGATGAGCTGTGGGAGGTTTAACGCGACAGATATGTATTAAATGATTGGGGATAAAGCCGACGACCAGCTCTTTCTACCCAAACAGTAGGGATACGAGGTGGACTTTCCTGTCTCGATCGACTTCCGTCGAGCAGAGGATACATCACATGGTACCCTAGTAGTGCTGTGTAAGTATTGCATTTCGGCGCTATATTGACTCAGTAACGTTAGTTGTTTCTGTTCACCTCCCATGTTTAGCACGATTTTCGGCTGCACCATAGGCCATAAAAAGCAATCCGCGCTGCTGAGCTCGAGCGTGTGTCCAAACTGTAGTGCAGGGAGCTATATACGCGTACAACACGCGTACAGCACTACGATGCTGGTGCTATTATTGATGGAGAAACATTGCATGGCTCCGTGCTTATGGTGTGTCTCTAATAGAAAACAGCACAATCTCGGGTCCGTCTGGCGGTTAAACCAGGACCTCGGATCTACTCTACAACAAGACCTTTCCTAGACTCTTGATTAAATCGTGCTCGTCGCTGATTGGGTCGGTATACACGGGTCCCAAAAACGTTCACTATTAATACCAGGTATACTACACGGTTGGCGTCCCCCGTTCCAGGTATATTCATCCTCTTAAATCAGGACCTCGGATCTACTCTACAACAAGACCTTTCCTAGACTCTTGATTAAATCGTGCTCGTCGCTGATTGGGTCGGTATACACGGGTCCCAAAAACGTTCACTATTAATACCAGGTATACTACACGGTTGGCGTCCCCCGTTCCAGGTATATTCATCCTCTTAAACCAGGACCTCGGATCTACTCTACAACAAGACCTTTCCTAGACTCTTGATTAAATCGTGCTCGTCGCTGATTGGGTCGGTATACACGGGTCCCAAAAACGTTCACTATTAATACCAGGTATACTACACGGTTGGCGTCCCCCGTTCCAGGTATATTCATCCTCCGGAAAAATATATCCGTTTTTTTGTCATCGCTTCTTCTGCTTAGAAGAAAACGCTATCCATCAGTCCGAGGAAAGTGCTATTTTGCCCTCTTTTTTTGCTTGGTTATAGTATCGTACAACGACCAAAAACACGACGAGATCGATCATACCAGGTACCAAGGTTTCTTTTTGGTGGGTTTCCCTCGGTTTTCCTTGGCTTTTCGAAATTCTTCTCAGAATATTTTAAGAGTGGTCGACGTTGAAGAAACTATGTCGTCTGACGGCTCTCTTGCCCCTAGACGGATAGCCGTCAAGGAACTAGCTCCACACACTAAAACTAGTATGATAAGTCCAAAGACGCCTTGACGGGTCATAACTAGACCGTCAACCGACATCTTGGCGTTGAAGCTCGCATGCTGCACATTGCCGGATGGCCGCCAAGGAACTCCATACACTAAAAATAGTATGATAAGTCCAAAGACGCCTTGACGGGTCATAAACTTGACCGTCAACCGACGTCTTCGCGTTGAAGCGCACATGCTGCACATTGCCGGATGGACGTCAAGGAACTCCATACTATGATAAGTCCCAAGACGCCTTGACGCGTCATAACTAGACCGTCAACCGACATCTTGGCGTTGGAGCTCACATGCTGCACAATATCGGATGACAAACATGTTGCACCTCTCCACACGAGTTGCACCTCTCCATACGAGTTATATATGGTAGTATCAGTGCGCAGAAATGATTATGGACCGCAATCGCCCTTGACGAAATGCAAGGGATAATTATTTATTCTTCGAAAAGGTACAAACGCCCGACCGGAGTATCACGCAGCTTGCAAAGATGAGTGAGCGAGACCCTTAAATCGATCGAACTCATGGCTCTGACGTATTTGAAACACTTGACAAAAAAACAAATAATGGTCATGCCTGGTATATACTTATGCCAAAGGGTCTAAGAAACGGCGTTATTAACGAGGGGTTTTCACGGGTCATTAGACACATGCTTCGCGTAGAGGGCCGTGCTCGTTTTTTCCTAAATATCCTCGCTTGAGGAGCTCTGTCCGAGAAAAAGTCATTCTACGGTGGGGTGTCCACTTTTTTGGCCCAAACGTTAGTGGCCGGTTAAGCTCTATTCAAGTGTGCAACTATCGGAAATTACGATGACGTTACGAGTATATTCGTGTTAGGACTGGCGCATACAAAATGTTGACCGGGTCTTCGGAGTCATGCTTCGGGTGATGCGTCGAGCGCATCATGTTAGGAGCTCGTAAAATTCTGCTGCACTCCTAGCGTGGGATGACTCTGTACCTCAGAGAGGCGGTCGAAGCTACGCTCGCCACCGTCATGGACAAGCATAAGTGGGCCTCGCGCTTACCGTGGGGAGGCGGTGTAGGGTTGTTAAAGTGTGGATACCGTAGCAGATGTTAGGGTGCCCATCTTGTCAGGAGGGAGAAACCGTCAAGGACGAACTAGTAGAGGGGGGGTGGAAGGCACACCAGTACCTACGTGGTCAGGGAATGTTAGACTGCCTGCACGTACGGCTACGGGAGCTCAAGGGGGAACAGGCCTTCAAGAGGGGGCGGAGAACGATGCGTTGCCGCCCAACGTACGGGGACCGTTGGGGGGACTACTGTCAGCAGGGCGAGCACGATGGAGAACCTTACCATCGTGGCTAGCAGGACGCTCACACAGGCTAGCCGGAGTGCAGGACTATCCCCCCCCTGTGGTGACCCCGGCGGGTATCCGGACTCAACAGAGACCGTTCGATCGCAATATAGAAACCCCAGCACAACCCTAGGTTACGGCAACAGCCCAATCATTATGTCCACTGCCAGCTGGGCGAGGGTCGGGGAGGGCTCTCCCGGCATGGATGCAGTCAAGAGGGTCCTTGACACCACCCCCGAACCGGGAGGGCTACAGCAACAGACAGCAACTGGGGCGGAGCCGGAAACCGGTTGTTTCGGGCAGCGAGCAAGAAGAACCATAGCAGGGCCAGCAGATTCTGCGGCGGGTGTATCGACAAAGGAGCCATCCCACGGCGGGGGTGCATCAGATTCTAAGGATTTTCTGAGCTCCTAACATGAGGAGCTCAATATCATCATCACCCGAAACATGCCTTCGAGGGCCTTCGATCGCGCAACCCGACCAAGCTTCTATGCCCCAGTCCTTTAAACAAATTATACTCGTAATATTATTTGACTACCCGGTAGTTCCTCGCTTAAGGAGCTCAACCGGCCAGGGTATACCTTTTTTTGGCTCAAAACTTGCAACCCATAACATGGGATGGCTCAAGTGCAGTACCTGCGATAGTGCCGCTGCCGGTAGGGTGCGAGCGGCAGACGCCCGTCCCGGCGCGCTTTTGGCGGCTGGCTCGTCCACAGGAGATGTGCCACAGAAAGCGCAGCGGGATCAGACAACAGGGGAGACTATCGGTTTGTGGCAGCTATCCGAGGCGGGACAGGAGTATCACGCCAGAGAAAGTTCCGACTCAGGACAATAGTGCCCGGTATCCACCAGGTACGACCGCACTACCCCGGAGGGGGTTCACCAACAGCGACAGTTAGAAACACTTCGGACATCACAGACTTCGGGCGTCGAGGAGGCCGCAAGCCAACGTGAAGCTGATTAAGACGTGGAAGGGGGACTAGAAGAGTCCGACGATTTTTGGTGCGCGTATTGCGGTTGGCCTCTTGATGATTACGTTGGGGAGTCGGAGGAAAACGATGCTCGAGCACCCATTCCGTGCGCCCATGGAGGCTTTGTGCACGCCCGCTACATGGTGGACCGTGAGAAACACCTCGCGAGAGGGCATGCACATCCTAGCCCCTGCATTACGTGTCGCTCGGATGGTCGGGAGGACGCCGACCTCCCCGCCCGGCGGAGCTGGCTAGAGGGTTATCCATGAACGGGCATGAGGGAAGGTGGGTGGCAGTGAGGGGCGGCCTGCAGTTCGCCGCCCGTGTTCAGCGAAGCATCCCCGGACCGGAGCCAGCCAGCTACGTGACGACTGGCATTTACAGTACGTTTGAGCTCATGTTACGTGCCATGGGAGGAGCCCAATCTCGTCGTTCTTGCTGTGCTCCCTGTACACGATGCGCTGGACCTGCCTCAAGGGGCGTGCCTCGAAGTTCCCCGACCGAGGGGATGGGAAGCGGCGGCCGACCGCTACCGAACGCTGTTCGCTGCATACGCCGTCCGACCGCAGGATATTCTGCTCCGACTTCCGAACCAAAGGCTCTAATTCGGACTTCACGTCCAAGATTATCTGGTAGAACTCCGCGCCGAAAGCGAAGAACGACTAACGAGGTGGACCCTCGGGGTCCGAAGCGCGTTGGAGGCGGGTGACGCTCTTCCTCCCTTTTCAACAGCGGTGACAGCTACGCCGGAGAAAATGGATCGGACTCTGGAGAGCGACCAACTACATACGGGACCGACTGAACGGGGAGGCGCCGCTAGGAGTGCAGCAAAGAGGCGTTAGATCGGGGGGAACAGGGGTGCATCTCCCTGCACCTACTGCCGGCGGGCCCTAGAGGAATCCACTGGGGATTCGGTGGTAGTCTCTTTTATGGGCACTTACTCCATGTCCCCACGGAGAGCAAGTGCGTGCCCGCTGCATGCTGGACCGTGCGGAGCGCCTCGCGAGTGGGCATGCAGACCCACAGCCATGCGTCGCGTATCGTTCTGAATGGTCGGCGAGAAACCAATCTCTCCATCCGGCGGAGCTGGCCGAGGACCTTCCAAGGCCACACCCGCAGCGGAGGTGGTCGGCACTAGCGGGCCCCCAGCAGTTCGCCAAACTCTTGGAGGAGGATGGCCCCCGGCTGAAGTCAGCCATTTTCGTCACGACTGGCTCCCACGACACCTTTGAGGAGATGGTGTGGAACCACAATATCTTCGTTCCTGTTGTGCTCTCTATTCGGCGATACTCTTGGCCTGCCCCAAGAAGCCTATCACCTCCCCCGACCGAGGGAATGGCGAGCGGCAGCCTGCCACTACTGTGATATTTGCACCGCGTACGCCATCCCGCCCGCAGGACATTGTTCGCCGACTCCCGAATCGAAGGATCTACGTCCTATCTCATGCCCAAGAGTTTTTGGCGGGCCTCGACTCCACGTGGGAGGACCGCCTGATGATGTGGGCCCTCGTGGTCCGAAGTGCGCTGGAACAAGGTGAAGTGTTGCCTCTTTTACCGACGGCGGCGTGGACCCTCGGGTTCCAAAACGTGTTTGAGGCAGGGAACGCGCTGCCTCCTTCTCCGACGGCGGCAGTAACACCGGAAGGAAAAGACCCGGCGCTGGATAGTGACCCGTTAGTAGCCGGAGTAACCCCACCGGAAGGAGCAGCTCCGGCGTCTGAAGGTGACTCGCGGGTACGGGGGCAGGCGGAGCCAGGAGACGCTGCATGTGTAGCCGCGGCGAACTTCCTCATGGCCGGAGAAAGGGATGTCACGGTGCCGGGACGCCTGCCCCCGCCCCTGAGACAGCCCGGCGCCACCACAGCGCGGCGAGGGTCACGGCCGAGGGAACGGGCCCAGCACGGGAGAGCGACCCTTTAGCAGCGGGAGTGACACCCCCGGAAGTTGCAGCTCCAGCGTCAGAAGGCGACCAGGGGAAAAGGGGGCAGGCGGAGCCAGGAGATGCTGATTCTGTAGGCACGGGGAGTTCCCATACCGCCGGAAACAAGGAGGCAACGGCACCGGGACACTCGCCCTCCTCCCTAACACAGCCGAGCGTCACTCCAGCAACATCTGTAGCGACCGTGTCTATGCCCATTGGTGCAGCAGGGGATGGGAGGGGCATACGAGACATACCAGGTCGACCTCGCGGAGCTGGAAGGGGATCACGAGCGGCAATAACTGGGAGAGGGGCCGCCACGAACCGGGGGCGAATCTCTGGACGCGGGGGCAGCGATCCGCCCCCAGCCCCTGCCAAGGGTAGGGGTGGCGGTATAGAGAATGAACTCCGCAGGGAAGGGGAGCGCGGTGAAGGAGATGGTCCAGCACCAGGAGGCGTAGGGCAGCTTCGCGTTTTTCATTGCAGACGAGAAGAGCGGTACAACCTGCGAGAGTTGTAGAGCAATGGCTGCTTGGAGACATCGAATGGTAGGGTTACCCTGTAGACGTCAACATGCAACGCGCGCGGTGTGTGGTGAATGCAGTCAGGCGGGGCGGGGCGCAGGCGTCACTTTTCTGCGGTGCAAGGGGATGCACAGTCCGCCATGGAAGACGGGAAGCGTTGAAAGCGGCAGTTCAGGCCGACCCTGGACCGCGCGTTGCGGCAGCGGAACTCGGAGGGAGACCTGAAAACGGCGAGGATGGGCGCCGCGATGATCTCTGCTATCCATGGGACTGAAACACGTTGGAGGTTGCAGCACCACTCGGTGATGTTCTCCTTAAGGACCCCCAACAACGTTTCGTCGCTGTTGTCAAAGTGCAACCGAGGTTGGCTACAGCCCATGCCAAGGTTATCACCCATGTGCTTGGCCTCCTCAATCACGCCCTGCGAGAGCATCGACAAACTATGCAATCGGAGACATCGAATTACTGTTGAGGTCGATCAAGGTGTGGTATATCCTCCCGGCTCTACTGTATTCGCATGATGGCCACGTGAAGCGGCGCCAGAGGATTGCGTCTGCCGAACGCGATTACCTCACCCTTTTTCTCCTGTAAACAATGGAGTATACCCGTCGAACATCGACAAGGCAGAGCGGCCAAGCCCACAAAGTGACGCACGCTGACTTGTTTTAAAAGGCGCCATCAGCATGCCGCCATCCAGGGGGGGTGCCCGTGGCAGTACGCAGCCTCCTCGCAGAACCGCAGGCGCCGGGGAGCGAGGAAACGTAGGAGCAAATGAAAGCAAAATTTCCGGAAGAGGGTCATACCTCTCCAAAAGCTGCAGCGGCGGTGGCGGCGGCAGGTTCCTTCGGTCCTGAGGAAGGGAGCGGTCCCACCTGGCGCCCGGAGGAAGAGTTCGACCAACAGGTGGCTCTCGAGGTAATCAATTGTCGCAACGCACTGTCAGGCGCGAGAAGCGACGGCCTGCGCTTTTCGCACTTGCATTCAATAATCAGGATTGGCTTTGGGCGAGAAAAAATCAGAGCTGGCATTGAAGCCTTCTGGAGAAGAATTACCGACGATCCAAACGCCTTACCGCCGGAATTCTGGCAGCTATTCTTGCAACCTCACTGCCTTGGGCGGAAAATGTCACTCCGTCTGCGTAGGGGTGTCGTGGAGGCGCCTTCTTGCAGCCGGGACCATGCGGCAGTGTCGACCACGGCTGGAGGAGACTAACCGCGAAGCGAGACATTTTGGAGTTGTGGTACGAGGGGGAGTTGAACAGGTAGCGCTACGCGCCAGGGTACATCACGAGGCAAAAACTGGCTGATGCTCACCGATTGCTCCAACGCCTTTAATACGGTGAAACGGACAGCTGTGCTTGCGGAGACAGGCTTTTGCGTGCCGGCGCTTATACCGTTCGTGGCAAAATGTTACGGCGAGAGATCTGCCCCCGTGTTTTTTCAGATGGAATCGGGAGAAAGGCGAAAGGTCGACTGCTCCAGTGGGGTACAATCAGAGGGTGCCATAGGACCGGCATTGTTCTGCATGCCGCTCCTGGCAGTGCTGAAGCAGATTCGAGCTGATTTCGAGCCAAGACGTGTAGAGGCATTCGTCTACCTAGATGACGTTAGCATCGAAATGGTGGAAATCACGCCCGATACTGTGGAAGTTGTACCCTTCCTCGAGCGTGAGCTGTCCAACATCGTCATTGATACGCATGCCTTGCTCCCGAAGGGGCACGTACCTAGCCGATGGTGGCCATCTCCAACTCAGGCAGCAGATTCGATTACTACTGTACTGAATACGCTGGCGCCGGTATCCACTTTACTGTCGCCGATGCTACAACGATAGCTTTCGTCGCCTACCGAATTTTTGCACCGTCTGATGCGATCGGCACGAAACGAGATCTTCGGGTGATTCAGCATGCACACAGTCTCCATCAATATCGCTTTCTCTTCCAGAGCAAGTTCTTCTTGTTAAGTTTGTTCGCCGCCGTGATATGCTTTTTCTGAGCCCGGTAACCGTGGTCGCGATATCCCCCCCCACCGTTACCTTAGAATGCGATAGTATTACTATTAAAGAATACCATCAGATGGTACCCCGCAATAGACTGCAGAGACTGGTGCAGGTGGCCGTTGGACCGACCGAGCAGACACGCTGTGTCGAGGATTTGAAGAGCTGATGACGCTTGAAAAAGGTGCCGCTTGTGGGCAAGAAAACCTTACGACGATGAACTGTGATAAGTTCAGATGCTGGATGACAAGTGTGAGCAGGAGGCGGTGCTGCACCCTGTTTCCTCGACTTCTACCGAGTTTCTAGTTCCAAAACCGTACGGTCACGAGGTCTAGATTACTGATTGTGCTCGAGAAGCCTACAGACGGTTTCGGGATTGTCAGGAACTTTCCTTTTTAGTTCTCGAACATTCCTAAAATACGATCTACGTAGAACCCTCACCCCATAACATAAAACCACGATTACTGGGACGACGATTCCTGAAGTGAACAACGTCAATATCACAGCTGCTGTTTTGTGTGTGGCGTAACCTGGTACTTGGAATGCGGTAGGTTTCGCCTATCCTACGATACGCATTGACTACAGAATACGATGGCAATGTCACACTGATTAATAACTCTGTCGGGTACCTGCTACTGCTGCGGTGCTGCAACAAGTAGTAACAGGAAGCTGTACATTCGCTACTGAACATTGATAATGGCCATAGGCTGGCGATATCTGTTTCTTAACACTCTCCCTCAATGGATGTCGCGTCTTCAACTACAGTCGCAGTGCCGTAAACAAGTGCTCTCGTTACGCAGAATTTGCCCCGTGGGGTTTACTTCTTAACTTATTGCTTCTGTAGTGAGATGTCTTTTCAACCGGTGTCATAATTCACTCGTGAGCTTGCCAACGCAATGAAATGCGTTTGTCTGCTACAAGGTTACTCTGAATCACAAAACATTGATCGAAACGAGTTAAGGGCCCATTCGAGTCACTCGTTGTGATAACTGGTTCCCAGAAGGCAGACAGAAAAACTCTTTAAAGTATAGCGTGTGCAGCACTGACTCTAAAAAACAAAAAGAAATAAGGAATCAGAAAATTCCCCAATACGCCAACTTCCATATTCGCGTGAAAGCATCAAGAACACGAAAACAAACTCCAGATTCTCTACTTCATGCCGCGAACTCGATGATTAGTTTGATGAGGTAGCGGTGCCTGTGCTTACCGAGGTACTTGGTGCCGATGTCAGCGAGTTGGTCCTCCGTTTTCACGTAGTTGATGGAGATTCTTCCCTCCTTGACTACCTCCTGGGTGAAAAAGTACCGCAGAACCACGTGTTTGACTCGCGAGCTGTAGGTCCGGTTTCCAGCCACGTCAAGAGTCGAGGTGCAGTCGATGTATAGTGGTACACAGTCGAAGCACGTGCCGAATCCCAGCTCCTTCGATACGTTTGAACAGAACACCGCCTCCTTCGTCGCTAGCGCCGCGGCTACGAGCTTTGCCTCCATAGTGGACTGCACCGTCAGCCCCTGCATCGCCACCTTGAAGCTCACAGGATCAATTGAAAGGAAGACAACGTATGAAGACATTGACTTGCCGTTATCGGGGTTGTTGCCCCAGTTTACGTCCGAAAAGGCCGTCAACTTGAAACCTTTTTCTTATAGGTGATGGGAAAATCCACCGTCCCGGCCAGGTACCGAAGTAGGTGTTTTGCCGCCGCCATGTGTGCTTTGGACGGTTTGGACATCACCCTCGCCAATTGGTTGACGGCGTGCAAGGTGTCATGGCGAGTCACCTGTCCGAGGTACAATACGCTTCCCGTGATGGCCTGGAAACGTTGCTTCTCCTCCTTGCTCAGAAGTCTTTCCTCCGGCTCGTCTAGCAAAAGCTCTGTTCCCACACCAGGTGTGTGGGCAGGATTTCAACTTGCCATGCCGTACCGCTCCAGTAGGGACTTGGTTTAGTTCTTTTGGGAAATGGTCACCGTCCCCTTCTCACGGTCACGGATGACGCCTATCCCGAGCACGAGCTACACGTCTCCCATATCCGTCATTGAGAAACGGCTCATCAGCTTTTGGTTGATTCGCCTGAGTACGGTGAGGCCTTTTCCAAGAGGTAGTACATTGTCGACGTACAGGGGCAGGACGATGGTGTCGCCGCCCTCCGAGAAGGTGTAGACGCACGGGTCCGACTTGAGACTTTTGAAGCCGATGTCCACCAGATGTTTCTCGATTGTGTTCCAACAATTGGTTGGGCTCTGACGAAGGCCATGCAGGCTTTTAGGAAGCCTCATGGCCATTGGGACTACTGCGTACTCAAGCACAACGCGTAGAGACTTACCGTAACCCTAGCCCTAACCCTAAGAGAAAGTAGAGGGGTACTGGGACATTGCCGTTTCCAAACTCGCTTCAATCAAGAGGTGTGTGTTAGTGTACGTTGTTCCAGAGGGCAAAAAATGGCAGAAGGCAACCAATATAATAGCGGGTAGTGATGATTGGCTGACGGGAGCGACTGGTGGTTTTAAATCGGCGTGTTGCGTAAGCGCTATTGAGATGCCATTCGAAAATTGAATTTCTTCACGCAAGATATATAGTCGTGGGGTCGAATTCCAGGCTGAGCACTTTTTTCTTCTCCTGGCCAGAGTGTGGGTGACGGAGATGAAAACAGTTCCCGAGACCCTTTGTACTCCTGGATAAGAGTATGGGTGACGAACAGTCGAATGAAGCGAAAGAAACATCAGATGGGCGGTAGTGCTGGCAAGGGAAGCTCCACCCTCCTCGGAAGCGAAAGTACCGAGTCAGCACTGTCTGATCTATCCATTTGATTTCTGCTGCTATAGACAACCGCAGGTTTTCGAGATATCTGCCGCCGAAAATGAAAAAAGTGTCCGAAGCAAGTTCACTCGAAGGCGAGAGAACCACACGCGCGTTGTGGAGCGGATTCCCTCTGGTGCTAACACCTCCCCCTTTGTGTGGCTTACGCGATTGGAATCACCCTTCCACAAGATTGAGCTCCATTGCTTTACCGTGCTTTCAGTTTGCCGCGTGGGCCTGCCGGCCTCTTCCTGCCCCGTCAGGGCACACCACGGGCCACGCACGCACGCACATGCACCTGCCCGACAAAAACAGTCCCGCACTTCAGCGTTCCACGTGTGCGTCAGCTACAACATACCCGCAGCACAGTAGCACAGTGGGTGCATTACTGCCAGTACTGACTGGCGTCTGGGTCGTTTCGTAGCTATCAGGGGAGTGTAGCGGGGGCACCAGGGCCCAGCCGGGCACCACCGCTGTGCTGGCCTTGACTCTTGGTGCTAGGTGATTGGTTGAGGACCAATTCATATTGGTTGGTGGTGTGAGAATTGTGGGCTACGTTGGTGTGTTTCCTTTTGCCCTCCGTAGTTGTCGCTTGCTTTGTAGCTTCAATGGGGTCCTTAAAACCGTGGCACATACTCGTGATTTCTTCGAGAACGGAAGAAAAAAGAGGAAAATAAAAGAAAAAGCAAGGAAGAAAACGGGGACGGAAAGAAAAAGAGGAAAATAAAAAAAGAAGGGAAACAGAAAAAAGAAAAAACAACAGGGGCAATGTCGTCAGAACAAGCTATTGATAGTGGGGGCACCACCACCGCTCCCGCCAGCTGGAGGTGAAAGCGGGATGATAGGCGTGGGAGATGTATCAGCTCCCCAGCCACCGCCACCGCCGCCACGCACGGCACAGATGACGCCGCCGTCACCGCCTCGCCAGCCACTCCCGGCACAAATGACCCCGCCGCCGCTTCGTCAGTTATACCCGGCACAAATTATTCCGCCACCGCCTCCGCCTAGTCAGTCGTTTCAACCACAACCGGCGCCAACACTACAGTTGCAACCTTATCAGTCGTTTCAAGCACCACCACCGGCCCCAGCACTACAGCCACAGGTGATGACATCGACGCAACTGCCACCGGGTCGCCAATATCAACAAGGGCCTCGACAAACGTTGTGGCAGCAGCAAGCAGTGCAGCAAACTTATCCGTGGTCAATCCCTTCAGCCCAACTTCCTTCCATGAATCCCGCGACATCTTACGGGTGCTGCGGTAATAGGGACAGCCAATGACCATGACTCAATTCACGGCGCCCTTCCCACTAAGCGACGACGGTTATCGCCGCAAATACGCAAGACCTACGACAAAACCGGATTGTTGCAACCATGAACCCCAGCAAAGACGAGGAAGAATGCGCGTACGTGGGGCTGTCACCTGGTTACCAGAAGAAATTTACCATGCGGAATGACCAAGTCGGGTTGGTTGACAAATCTCAATCAGGTAATGTCAGGAGAAGAAGGAGGAATCTGGGCGATGCCAGAAGACCAGACGGATGGCGATGGGACGAGCAAATTGCCGCAAGCAGACTTTTTCACTCCAATGAGAGTAGAATGTTATATGGAGCTCGTCTCACCCAACTTAGCTACACGAGCAGCAATGATACCACACACGAAGGTAGAAGTGTACCCTGTCCAGGGGGGAAGGGTTATAATCCCTTTCCATGAGGTAACGACTCACGCTAAGATCGAGGTGCACCCATCTTTTTCTCAGGCTATTAGTTTCAGGAGCTCTGTTCCCCACCCAAAACCTCATGTTGAGAAAAAATAAAAAGTGCAACCCGATGAACTGTTCCATGACCTTGTAGGTAAGTAAAAAAGAAAACGCGAAAAAATGTTGAAATTCCGACGAATTTGGGTTAGAGAGCACCGTCATTCAGGAAAAAAAATGGCAAAAAAGTGCCACCGTTATTGTTGAAAGCGTCTAACCATCACTGATTGGGCACGATTGCTTGTTGCGGAGGTCTCCAAACAGGGCGGAACGCATGACACGGCACGTCACGCATTGAAGGACACTAGGCTAACCAAAGGAGAAGCATAGATGTCGGCTTCGACAAGGTTGGTGCTACACATGAGGGCTGTATTGGTCGACCACACCAGGCCCTATACTTCAGAAGAACAATATTTCTGGCGTTTTATTTCCGAGGCAGACTTGACGTTGGTAGAACGCGCTTTAGATTTGTTCCTCCCGCCCATGCTGGACTGGTTGTCGCTGGAGTTGTACCTAGTCCTATTAATAGTACAAAAAGACATCACAGAACAGTTTGCTCACATGCCAGTAGACGTGAGCCGCCCAAACTCCGAGTGCAGAGAGGAATCGTCACAGGGAGGTGTTACGGAGCGTTTGTGTACGACTTGGCAGGGAGCGCTAACAGGTGCCACCCCGGCACGGACACGGCTTTATCTCCCAAAGACCGTAACCTCGGAGCGGTAGGGCTACGGAGCCTGAAAAAATCCTTAGATGAAGGGGATGACAACCGCGTCCAAGCTAAAGAATCGTCTCCGGGGAAAAGGAGGTCCTCCAGCAGGGCGTTCAACTCTGTGAGGGCGATCGCTAAGCCAGTAATCGCGCTGCTGGAAGATCTGGCGGCACAAGCCAGTGAGGGGGAAGAAGAGGAGGAGAAAGCGGACACCAGCGACTGCAAATCGGTAGCAGCTTTTGCTAACGTGCCAGCGTCTACCCCTGGTAAACATGGAACGATAAAAAATACCTGCCAAGAAGATTGAACCATCCTTTGGAAGGAGCCCCCCCCACTAAACAAGAAACAACCACGACCACTGGCTCACAAAACAATGTGGAGGGACTCGCATCGGAACTGCCCCACCCCGAACCGAACCGAACCGAACCGAATCGAACCGAACCGAACCGAACCGAACCGAACCGAACCGAACCGAACCGAACCGAACCGAACCGAACCGAACCGAACCGAACCGAATCGAACCGAACCGAACCGAACCGAACCGAACCGAACCGAACCGAACCGAACCGTGAAAACTGAAGCTCTGCTCTAAACCTCTTCGGGACTTCTGAGGAAATTTATGGCGAAAAATTGATAAGATTTCACACGTCGGACAGATCACCGATCCCCACTTGATGATGTAGATATTTCAGGGAATATCTGTGCTGCTATGGTCTAGCTCATGTTACCCGGTCGGAGCCAGCCGTACGATCTGCATGACGACCTAGCACATGTTTCCCAGGTTAGCTCTGTAATCTATTGGTACAGATCCTGCACAGCATCTCGTATCGAATAATACATTATCTGCATGATCTATATGATCTAGATAATTTTCTGATCGAGGTGTGGAGGATTTACAACACCGGTCACACGATTCAGCCCCGGCTACAGGGGTAGATGTGTTCTAAGTGCGACGGAAGGAGATGTATGGCACGCGCGTAGCTTGGCGATCCTTGTACTCTTGCACGCTCATTCCTAGAAGGTGCATATATCCGCGTTTACCGTTTTCTGGTCGCCATTAATTCCCGCTTCCCAAAAGGGTTGCAGTAGTTGTCCCTCTAGGTCCCTCTATAGTGCCGGTTGAGTAGTGCCGGATGCCCGATTTAGTGCCTTTGAAATCGCGCGGCACAGACGGGAACGACGGCAGTTGTTGTTGTTCTCACATTAACTCGCATAATCAAGTCCGTGGGCACAGGACAGGCTCCAGTCACTCTGGAGCTGAGGAATACCCTCAGGGAAGAAACACAAACAAACCAAAGGCGGTACACGCATTTATCACAGCTGACGCAATTCATGCCTCCGCCAGAAACATATAATAAGTGAAATCGGGAGTCAGCCTACGGCGGCAGCGTGCGAGTACGGTATCGGTTGCCGTTATAGTGCCGGCATTTACAACTGGCACACATCGGCGCTATGGGAGGCCATCAGAAACAATATTATGCACCTTCACCGTAACGTGTGTCCTACATGCCTCACGAAGAATAGTGCTTATCGTGTGTATCTAGCACAAGCAAGCGTGATCTTTCGTCCGTTTGGCTGTTAAACCTGGGCCTCACACTCGCCCAAGGGTTGAAATCCCTCAGTCGACTCTGGTTGCTATTAACAGCTCGGCGGTTATTACACGTTTCAAGACTGTATATCTACTGCAGTACAACGAGAACCCGATCTAAGAGCACCCGAGTAATGATCATTCAGGAGTTAAGAGCGGCCAACTCGTCACGTTCCGCCGCACTAAAAGCTATGTATTCCCCACTGTAGATAAAGGCGCTTTGCAGTTAAGAGCGCATGTTTCGGCGTGTCACGGGGCACTCTTAAATCGGGGTCTTGTTAAGTAGCTAGGGGTGAGAAGGCGAGGGGGCCGCGGTAGCTCCCGCCGCAGCTGACGCAACTGCTTGAGCAAGGGCTCGTTGCTCCGTCTCTGCCGCCACGGACGCCTCCCGCTCAGCGTGCTGTGCCCGCTCGATATCGACCCCATTCAGATGTTGGCGCCCCATACGCCCGCGCGTCGTCTGCTGGGCGTCCTCTAGCACCCGCTGGGTCCGCTTCGCCTCGGATGACAAGTCCGAGGGGTCAACATGGGCGCCCCGGTCCCGGGAGCTCCGGGGTTGGCGCTCTGTCGAGGGCGGACCACGGCGAGGTAACTGTGGTAGCGGGCAACAGGCAAGTGACTCCTTCCCTGGTGGATTTTCCTTCCCCCGCCGAGCGCCTGAGCAAACCGATTGTGTCGGATGATCACACTAAACATGTTTCTTCAGATTTGGCCCGCGCTCGTACCTCCGCGATTGCCGCTGCCGCTGCTACAACCAAAGCCACTCTTGATGACTCGGTTAAGCGTATGTCAAGCTCCCTCATAAGGACGTAGCCCGTGTTTCTGTGCTGCCATTCCCCACCTCTTTGAACAAGCCTGACGGCGCAGCAGCAACTCACAGTTCTGCCGACGACGCCATTTGTTAAGTTGCTAGGGGTGAGACATAGAGTATCGCTACAGGTCGATCAAGTGGGCATGTCCTCGTGCTACTCAATTTCGTAGCTCAGAGCGGAAGAGAAGCAGCTTGATATTATTCCTTCAAGATCGATGATAACTGAACAAGGCGCGCGCCTCGCTTTTAGCTTCTGACCATCCCGAACAGAAAACGCCATCCTATCATACGAAAATGGTAATTATCTATCGGAAGCAGGTCATTACCGGCCTTTCAAGGTCGTACCTCAACAGTACCCGCTTGTAGTACAAACACAATTTGGAGCCCGTCTGGCTGCTAAACCTCGACCTTCAGGTTTTTCCAAGGATTTGAATGCCTTTAGTCGACGCTGTTTTGCTGGCTCAGCGGCAATGGTGTATCTCCAACACAAGCACAGCAGTGGTGGTGGTGTACCTTAATACCTCTATCAGAGGCGGTGGTGTACCTTAATACCTCTATCAGAGGCGGTGGTGTACCTTAATACCTCTATCAGAGGTGGTGGTGTACCTTAATGCCTCTATCAGAGGTGGTGGTGTACCTTTATACCTCTATCAGAGGCGGTGGTGTACCTTAATACGTCTGTCAGAGGCGGTGGTGTACCTTAATACGTCTGTCAGAGGCGGTGGTGTACCTCAATACGTCTGTCAGAGGCGGTGGTGTACCTCAATACCTCTATCAGAGGCGGTGGTGTACCTTAACAGTGGTGTACCTTAATATCTCTATCAGAGGCGGTGGTGTACCTTAATACCTCTATCAGAGGCGGTGGTGTACCTTAACAGTGGTGTACCTTAATACCTCTATCAGAGGCGGTGGTGTACCTTAATACCTCCATCAGAGGCGGTGGTGTACCTTAATACGTCTATCAGAGGCGGTGGTGTACCGTCATACCTCCATCAGAGGCGGTGGTGTACCTTCATACCTCTATCAGAGGCGGTCGCTACGATAGAGGCATTAAGATATACAATTTTTTGGCGATGGAGGTAATAAGGTGTACCGTTTTTCGGCTTTTGGTTTTCTGAATGACGGGGGGACTCATTTTAATCCAAAAATGGTCGGGATTTCATTCTTGTTCTCACATGGTTTTTATTGTATGCCTGGGCCATGGCTCTGGTCGTAGGGCTGCACTTTTGTTTTTATTACTCAAAGTACGTTTTCGGTGAGTGTATAGAGCTAGTCTAGAGAGGGAAAAAGCCTCAGAAAAGAACTGGTGCACCTTCATCGTGGCGTAGGTCAAGAATTTTGTATTTCAAGACTAGGGGGGCTGTTACAGACACAAGCCGCTCTCTTGCAGGTCTCTCTACTAGGCAGGTTTCACGTTGGTCACTCACTTGTATTAGAACACCCGGTCGCCCCGGTGGCGTATCAGGTTATCCTCGAGCCTGGTATAGGTCAGTTTCGCGAGTTCGAGCCCCCCCGAGTGCACAATCGTATAAATTCGTGGGGACTTTTTCTTGGTGCACAAATTGACTTGCGGAAAGATCGAGAGCGTGAGCTAGCAACACTCGACGAAAATCGACGAGCAGTGAGATTGCTGAACCTATGCGCGATAAAAATTGAAGGCAAGAACCGGGGGGGAGAAGGGACGACACTTGTGACCACGGCTTGTCCAGAAGCTGGAAAGTTAAAGTGTGCAATATATATGTTGATGAGCTGTTGTATTAGTCCCACAAGCCACGGATAGAACTAAGCGCGGAACGCGTCGTAAAAATCCGTGGAGCAAATGCACCATCCCCTTTTTCCTATGCGCGCATGCCTTCAAAAGCACGTGAAACCCTTTTACATCGTTCCCGTATCCTAGATATTACGCCTTTGGTTAGGCTCCCAGGGCAATACCATAATACTTGGCGCATGCTTCGATACAGGTGTGCACTCCATTTGCCCTCTGAGGGGTGGTGGCCTGAGGAGCTCTATACCTCACCCAAGAACTTCTTCTGGACGCGTGCTGCGGTAGAAGTATTAAGGTATACCCCTTTTTGGCTGAAAACAAATCCGAACGACGGGGCTCCTTAGCCCAAATTCGTCGAAATTTCGTTCTTTTTTTTGCGTTACATGTTTGCTGAGTACCTCTACTGTAGTAGGTCATGGAGATTTTCATCAGAGCGACGTCGCACATTGAGGGCACGCGGTCGGTGCAAAACCGAGCGTAGCAAAAGCCGTACCGTACCATACATTGATAACACGTCGCCGGCACAAAAACTGAGCATCGAAAAACATATGTTGCACCCATTGAGAACACGTCGCCGGTACAGTACAAAGTATCGATAACCATACCGTACCATGAATTTTGGACATGTTGTCGGTACACAGTTGGGCATCGAAAAACATGTTGCACCCATTGAGAACACGTCGCCGGTACAATACAAAGTATCGATAACCATACCACATCATGAATTGAGGACATGCTCTCGGTACAAAGCTGGGCATCGAAAAACATGCGTTGCATACATTGAGAACGCGTTGCCGTTACAAGACAAAGTGCCGATAACCATACCACATCATGAATTGATTAAATGTTGTCGGTACAAAGCTGGGCATCGAAAAACATGCCTTATATACATTGAGAACGCGTTGCCGGCACAACACAAATTGATTAAATGTTGTCGGTACAAAGCTGGGCATCGAAAAACATGCGTTACATACATTGAGAACGCGTTGCCGACACAACACAAATTGATTAAATGTTGTCGGTACAAAGCTGGGCATCGAAAAACATGCGTTACATACATTGAGAACGCGTTACCGGTACAACACAAAGTGTTGACAACCACACCACATCATGAACCGATGAAATGTTGTCGGTACTAAGCTGGGCTTCGGAAAATATGTTTTACATGCATTGAGAACACGTTGCCGGTACAAAACAAGGTGTCGATAACCATACCATACCCTGAATTGAGGACATGTTTTCGGTACAAATCTGAGCATCGAACACGCCACATTTTTTTTTTTTTCTTGCACACACCTCTACTTTCCAGCTTCTGGACAAGCCGTGGTCACAGGTGTCGTCCCTTCTTCCCCCCGGTTCTTGCCTTCAATTTTTATCGCGCATAAGAGTTCAGCAATCCTACTGCTCGTCGATTTTTCATTGAGTGTGTTGCTAACTCACGCTCTCGCGCTTTCCGCAAGTCAACTTGTGCGCAAGAAAGAGTCCCCACGAACTTATCGTACGAGTATGCACTCGGGGAGACTCGAACTCGCGACACTGACCTACATATACCAGGCTCGAGGATCATCTGATACGTCATATCATACGCTGATAACTCGTTGACGGTGTACAACAGAGTCGTTCTACGGTAGCCCCGCCAACGTTTCTTTTTATCGAACTCGCCGGTTTCAAAACCAGCTCCCGGTCGTAACTCCTGAAAGACGGTGTCCTTCGACACCCCGACGTCGTCAATCGATAGGTCTCTGCAAACAAGAAGATATAAGGGGTACTATTTTTTCAATGGTATCCTTCCTTGTGTCGAGCAGCCATGAAACGCTCGTTAAGCAAAGTCGCTGGTGTTGTGGGGGGGCTATCGTGGTAAGAATCAGTCAACACAGAACGCCGAAAAAGGCACGGTAGGAGGTTCACTTTTGGGACCTCGCTTTGCAACGGCTCGGGGTCCCTCGCGCGAGTGACCTTCCCGTTCCTTGGCGATCTTAATTTTGCGACACGATCCGCAACGGAATGGTAAGCTACGCTTCGCCAAAACCGTCGCCTAAATCGGTGTTGTCCGCGTGGGTACAGGGTGGTCACTCGTGCGAGTGGCTCAAACTCAGTGGTGAAAGATGGGGGTAGACGCGTGCTAGATTAGGGGTGAGAGTCTTTCTACGGTAGCCCCCCCAACAATTCTTCAACGAAATCGCCGGTTTTGAAACCAGCTCCCAGCCGTATCTCCTGAAAAACGGTGCCCCTTCCCCCCCCGACGTCATCGTTCGGCCGTCCTTTGCAAACAAGAAAATGGTATGTGATGATTTTGTTTTTCATAGCATCATTTCCTCGTGTCGAGCAGCCATGAAAAGTCCGTTAAAGAAAATCGCAGTTTTTTTTTGGGGGGGGGAGTGTGAAGGTGTCGTGGTACCGGAAGGTGTGAGGGAAGGGACGCAGGGGTATCAGCTTCGCTTGGAGACAGCACCGGTTCTTCTTTATAGATTTCTCATTATTGGCGTTGAGCTATGACAAGCTCGAGGAGACAGGAAGAGGAGGAGGAGGAGAAGGAGGAGGAGAAGGAGGAGGAGAAGGAGGAGTGAGAGCACGGGGGTGGCGTGAAGCTCACAGAGTTCGCTTCACCCCAGCTTTGCTGCTGTGCTCTCTTCCGGATCTTTACCTATGGAACGTACAAGGAACGTTCTCCTGGATGTCCTATGTTCCCATGAGCGCTTAACGCGCTTACTTCCATCTATCTTGTCCAGAGGAGGAGCGTTCCATTTCCGAGAACGCTCTTGTGGTACAAACTAGCTAGATTCTACGGGTTATCCGCTTCACTCAGAATATTCCGTTTAAGAGAACCTTCTTGTGGCCAATAGGCTTTAACTCTGCGGACTATCCTACCGAATCTATTGCCAGCTATACTGACACTCTATAACAGGAGGCTATCGTAGAATCAGTCGTGAGCAGTCTTTTTTTCTGAGATTCTTCGCGCGAGGAACTCTATTGCCCAGTAAAAAAAACTGATTTCGAATAAACCGATGAAGAAACGCATGGGCGCTAGCTATACCGAGCACGACACAGCTGCAAAGGAAAAAATGCGTTCCACTGATTTGGGGCGTAGGCGCGTGCTACGATGACAGGTGCACCGCTTTTTTTTCTGACGTTCCTCAATTTAGGAGCTTATAAAGACGTCTCCCAAAAAAACTGCTTTTTGGGATAAAAAATAAAACTGCTACACAGCGGATAAAAAAACCTCGTGGCCTAGGTACACAACGAGAATGGAGTCATTCTACGGCAGCCCCCCCCCGACTTTTCTTCAACGAAATCGCCCGTTTTGAAAACCAGCCCACAGCCGCATCCCCTGCAATACAGTGCCCTTCGCCAGCCCGACGTCATCGGTCGATAGTCGTTCGCGAACAAGAACCTATGTGAAGATATAGTTTTCATAGGATGTAGTGGTACTCCGAGAGGGAGATGCGTGGTTGGTCGGTGTTGGGAAGCGTGCTCCTCATAGGTTCCGGTGCCCTTGTTTGGTCTCTCCTCATGGCTCGCTGGATAGACTCAATAGCTCACCTGGTATACATTATTTCCTCCACATTGAACTCTAAAAGACAGGCAAAACAGGCCTAGGCACACGGTAGCGCAAGGTAGAGCAGGTAGAGCAGGTAGAGCAGGTAGAGCAGGTAAAGCAGGTAGAGCAGGTAGTGAGATGTGGGTCGTCCTGCTTGTCCCATCATCGTCACCTACATTATCGCTCATCTATGACGGCCTTGACGTGAATGTGACATCTATTGTCACGCGGTTTCACCTCAACCATGACATGGTTTCACGTCGAATCTATAGACTATTTTTCTACGGAGGGCACTCCATTACATAGGATCCTTCCCCGTATCGAGCAGCCACGAAACGTTCGTTGAAGAAAATCGCTGATTTTTTTTTCGGGGGGGGGGCTATCGTAGAATCAGTCAATCATGAAAAAAAAAAAGAGGAAAATTTCGGATGATTTTGGGGGGTTAAGGAGCTCCGTCATCCCCCCCCCCCAAAAAAAAGAAAGCCAAAAACTGCCTCGTACCTCGCTATCGTAGCACGTGTCGCTAACGAGCCCATCGTTCACACAACACATTTAGACAAAATTCGTTCACAAAAAAATATTTAGCCCAAAAGGTGCCACCTCCTATCGTGTAGCACGCCGTCCGGTGATCCACATTGTTGGGGTTTTTTTGCAACCATTTCACCCCCGCCCCAGTGACGTCGTTGTCGCGTCTGTAGGGGGCACGTCGACCGATATTTTTTCGTATATGGGTTAAGGGCTAAGGTTGGGGTTAGGGTTAGAGTCATAGTTCCATGATTAAAAAAAAAACAAAACAAAAGTGTCAGTCACCCCACGCGTCGGTACCCCCCCCCCGGCACTACAGCCTCGGCGCATACCGTGCGTTAAGGGGACACGTTTTTTCGGTACAGAACAGAGCAGAGCATCGAATACCACGGAATTCCATGCAGCGAGGACACGTTGAGTCAGATACGTTAAACGGCACCTGTTTTATCATACAGTAGTTTTCAGCGTGACAACGCACCCTGGGTTGAATGGGAAGGTTCTTCGAGATGTTGGCTTTTTTTGTTGTTGCATCAAGAGGGGGCCGGGGGGGCGGGCCTGTCCGTACAAGTGTGTACCTTCTTCCAAACAAAGTCATTCCTAATCTCTCATGTTCTTTAGGCTCCAAGCAAAACGTCCACATGGCTTCACCGAGCAGAAACAACCGCATATTGTCAAGAGGAAGGCGGGGGGTGGGGTTGGGGAGGGGAGTACGGTACGGGGGGGGGGGGTGAAGGGGGGGGGGTGGAGGGGGGGGGGGTGGAGGGGGGGGGGTGGAGGGGGGGGGGGTGGAGGGGGGGGGGGTGGAGGGGGGGGGGGTGGAGGGGGGGGGGGTGGAGGGGGGGGGGGGTGGAGGGGGGGGGGTGGAGGGGGGGGGGGTGGAGGGGGGGGGGTGGAGGGGGGGGGGGGTAGGGGGGGGGGTAGGGGGGGGCGGGTGGAGTAGGGGGGGGGTGGAGGGGGAGGGGAGTGGAGGGGAGGGGGGGTGGAGGGGGGGGGGTGGAAGGGGGGGGGGTGGAGGGGGGGGCGGGTGGAGTGGGGGGGGGGTGGAGGGGGGACGGTGGAGGGGGGGGGGTGGAAGGGGGGGGGTGGAGGGGGGGGGGTGGAGGGGAGCCGGGGGGGTTGGAGGGGGGGGGGGGGGTTGGAGGGGGGGGGGGGGGGGGGACAGGGTTGCGGGGAGGGGAAGCATGGGGGTGAGGAGTCCGGGTGGGGGTAGGGGTGGAGAATGGGGGTAGGGAGTTGGAGGGATAGGGGGTACGGGGAGGGAGGGGAGGGGGATCTTACGTCGTTCCTTAATCACCGACGAAGTGGAGAGTGGATGGACCTGAAATCATCATCGGCATCTTAACATATAGACATGGCATTGTCATGTCGGCGTAACCACGCCAGGCGAAGCCTTGCATTTGTCATCCTTCATGTGTCCTGTACATTTTTTTTCACGATGCATGGTATCATCTCCACTAATAACAAGTTTATCTCCATACGCATAACACCGAAGATCCCGCCCCATATCTATCGATGGGGGCGAGCGAGCGAAAATATATCCCTAAAAAAACAGACGAACACAAAATTTATCGCTACATACATACACCCCAGCGAGAGCATGGGGAGGGGGGGGTTGAAAACTCATATAACGCCCCGGCCGAAACATGCTACGATGGAGATGCACCGTTTTTTTTTGTGTCTGAGGAGCCTGCTTCTACTTGCAAGCTCGCTTGAGATGCACTCTCTATTCCCCACCCCCCAAAAAAACGATTTTGAGCAAAACGAAAGTGCAACCCGACGAACATACCACTAAAAAAAAAGCATATTGCAAAACAAGAATGACATTTTCAGAAGAAATTAGGGTTAAGGAGCCCCGGCGTTCAGAAAAAAAAAAGTAGCCAAAAATAGGTATACCTTAAATACCTCTACCGTGGAACGCATCGTGCGTAGTCTGCAAAAAATCGGTACACCTTAATACCTCTATCGTGGAACGCATCGGGCGTAGTTTGCAAAAAATCGGTACACCTTAGTACCTCTATCGTGGTACGCATCGGGCGTAGTCTGCCAAAAATCGGTACATCTTAATACCTCTATCGTGGAACGCATTAGGCGCAGTCTACCAAAAATCGGTACACCTTAGTACCTCTATTGTGGAACGCATCGGGCGTAGTTTGCCAAAATCGGTACACCTTAATACCTCTATCATGGCACGCATCGGGCGTAGTCTGCCAAAAACGGTACACCTTAATACCTCTATCGTGGAACGCATCGGGCGTAGTCTGCCAAAAAACGGTACACCTTAAAACCTCTATCGTAGTCTCAAGACCATAACCGTCGTTAAGGATTTAGTGGGGTCAATCCACTGTGATTTCACGCAGCAGGTTCGGGTCCTGCCGACGACGCCATATGTTAAGCAATTCAGTTGGGTGTTTAGTCGGCTTGACCACTTGCAAGAGATGAACCAATTTGCTTACCCAGAAAAAAAGCCTTGTTGTAACCATAGACCCTCGCGCCCCTTCTAGCTGGGTCAGGCAAGACCGTGTCAAAACAGGATATCGGCCATACACCGCCCAATTTGACGCAGGTTTTGACACGGCGTTGTTCATGCACCAACCGAGACGTGTCTTGCCGAGCTTTCCTTTTTTTTTCTTTCTTTTTTTTTTTCGAGAGAAAAATAGCCGAAAACGCAACTCAAAAAATAGAAAGGCGACTGAAAATAATCTGAAAGAATGATAAAACATTAGTAAACCCAGGCAAGACATAATTGTCGAACATTCGTCACGAATACGGTGTTGAATTTGCACATCGAAAATCGCAAAAATGGGCTGTTTATCGCGGTAGACACCGTTTTTCACGTCACACTTAAATTGATCATTACTGTTACGGCACGTGTAGCACATATGTGGTAAATATGGGATGTCGTTTTTGCCATATCTCGTGACGATCGATGAATTGGGCAACACAACTGATGGTGCCGACCTTCTTTTTGTGTCCTCAGTGACCTCTACGCCCACCCATAGTAACTTCAATCGAGAACGAAGACATTTTCACGGAATATAGTATATTAATGGTTAAAAAAAATGTGTTTTCGAGTTTGCGACGATAGCTCGTCGAGCTCGACTCGAATTAAAAATATCACAGAAAACCATTTTTTCCTATGCCGTTTGTTTCTGTACATGAACTGATGTGTCAATGCCTACCCTTCCAATTTTCAAGTTATATTTCGTAGTGCGGCAGTTCCCGAGACTCGACTCCATGATTGAGTCTATGCTCTTATGACCGGCGCAGCACGTACAATGACGGAACAGGGCACGTCGGATAATCACCGACCACGGAGACATTGCTTTCACCAAGCGCGAAGCGCCGCGAGGTGTTCGGCGAGTGGCATGAAGGGTGAGCTGCATCTGGCTACTGATCAGAACCGCTTGTGAGGTGGGCTTCGGCGCTTCTTGCGTGGTGCTTTCTTGCATACAGATGGCAGCGTCGAATTACTTGGCTTGCTTTCCGTTGTGGCCACTTCTGGAGACAACAATGGACATACCATGTAACTGCATCGTGGGGGGCTGACCGCGCACACGCTACTAGCCGATGCGAGAACAATATGGGCCCCCCACCGTCCCCACCGTAATGCGGACGGTGTGCCAGGGCAACATGACCGCCTTACCGAGGAAAGTCGTCGTATTCACTCCGGTTTATGAGCGCAATTCCCCAGTCACGTCAAGCGATTTTGACCGCCTTATATCGGCATTTGTGACCGCCTTATATCGGCGTACCGCCTTATTATACTCAGACCGCCCTACTTATTGGGGGACTTCCACTGTATCCCTCAGTGAGCGGCGTGAAGGTCCTCCGTCCCACGCAAATGGATCTATATCGATCAGATCATCCGTGGTTGCCGCCAAAACACCAAAACAAGTCATATCGCCCCGGTACTCTCGTTACTGTCTAGCCCACGCAGTGAGTGGCGTGTTTTCACAACGTCGCTACCAACCGACGCCGACCCCAGACGCGTGCTACGACAGAGGTATACCGTTTTTTGGCGAAATGTCTTCTGAACGACGGGGCTCCTTAACCCAATCTCGTCGGGAATAGGCCATTTTTGTTTTGCATGATTCTCGTTGTGTACCTAGGCCCCATGGGATGTTTCTTCCGGTAGCGGGGTTTTGTTTTTCTCCAAATCAGTTTTTGGGAGAGGGTGTCTTAAGCTCCCAAGTTGAGGAACGCCAGAAAAAAAGTGGTGCTTCTCTTTTTGTAGCGGCAGCCTCCAGGCGAAAAGGAAGGAAGGGGGAAACACATTGCGAAAACGAGCGAACATCAATTTGCGTACAGTAGTGCCACATCTTCAGCCAGGGGTGGGGGGGGGGGGGGGATTATGAAAACGGAAGAAAACACAACAAGCTATGGCTACATCCTCAGCGGGTGGACCGGGTGGGCGGGGCTAAAATGCTTTCTGGAGCGGAAGAACACACACGCATATTACAGTGCCGTGTCTCTGCACGCGACGAGCGGCCACTTTACCTGTAGGGCTTTCGTTTGTGGCAACAAACTACTTGAAATGAGTGTGTTTTTCCAGTAGTTACAGGCTATAGGCTTGACAAGCACCGCCGGCGATGGAGGGGGGGAGGGGGACGGCAGAAAACGAAAGCATTAATGAACGCGCTACATACAACAGCACTACTTATCGCACACCACAGTACCAAGCCGTTTATCCCCAAACAGGTTGGGGCGTGATTCTAAAGGTTGATGATGGCAAGGGGCGAAAACACGGAGTAATGGGCAACGGTGAACACGACCGGGCGGAAGGCAAAAAACTTGGCAATAAACCACAAGCTAGCACGCGGAAAAATAGCCACATGTATAATGTTACATGAAAAAAAAAGAATTTTCAGTGAAATAGCAGCAGGTAAAGGTATATCACTGTATGTACACTGTAGTACGTGATACTGACACGTGCAACGATAGAGGTGTACCCCTTTTTTTCTTCATACTACCCCTCAATTTGGGAGCTTAAGACCTCTCTAAGGCAAAAACCGATTCGGAGGAAAACAAAACTGCTACATGGGATGAAAAATCCCATGGCCTAGGTACACAACGAGAATCACGCCGAAAAATGGCGTATTTCCGACGATTTTGGGTGAAGGAGCCCCGTCATTCAGAAAACATTTCGCCAAAAAACGGTATACCTCTATCGTAGCACGCGGTTACTTTAATGCCTAGTATTCTGTTACTTTACTTGGTAAGGACTCTTGGTATGTACCTGTTGCGCCTATACGTTGTCGTTGTGTCCCCGGTTGTTGTTGTTGTTGTTGATGTTGTTGTTGTTGTTGTTGTTGTTGTTGGTGTCGTCGTTGTTGTTGTTGTTGTTGTTGTGGTTGTTGTTGTCGTTGTCGTTGTTGTTGTTGTCGTTATCGTTGTCGTTGTTGTTGTTGTTGTTGTTGTTGTTGTTGTTGTGGTTGTTGTGGTTGTTGTTTTTGTTGATCTCACACAAATTCATCACATAATCGTTGCATATACCACACCGGCAGCAGTATTAATAGTGGTGTTAATATTAATAATGCTTTCCACAGGAGGAGGAGTACGAACAGGTCTGACCGTGGAGTCATCCCACGGTAAGTAGGGGTTGCAGTTGTTGGATGAACTAATAATAATGTTTCTGGCCGATGGACCGATGGACCGATTGTCCGATTGAGCTAGCTCCTCAACAGTAAGTGAGGAACTACCAGTTAGTCATTGATCAAGCCGTTTCACGAGTATACTTGTAGATGTTTTTTTGGACTAAGGCATAGAAGCCTTTGGTTGGGCTGTGCGAACGAATGCCGTCGAAGTCCTCTGTCTCGTCGGGCAAAATATTGGAGGGTATTATCTTCCCGGTGTTTTTTTTTATGACATATGTCTTGGTTGACACACTCTTTCAATTATGTATACCCTAACCCTAACCCAATAAAACGCAACAACCAACCAATGTACGCGGTGAAACCTTCTTCGTCTCGTGCACAGTGTGCGTCATCCATGTTGTCGAAAAAGTGGTAAGCTCTACTGAAATATATAAAATATTGAGCTCCTCATCATGTTAGGAGCTCAGAAAATTCTTGGGATCTGCTGCATTTCTATACCGAGGGATTGCTCCGTGCACGAGTGTGCGAGAGTGATAAACTCGTGATCTACGGCGAGCCTTGAAGGCGGCCACCAAACAGCCGAAACGCACTCGGGCGGAAGCTGTACAGAGGTTCTTCGAAGATTACGTTAGCCAACTCGAAGGGCGTATTCGAGAAGGTGATCAATTTGGCTTCTACAAACACCTAAAGGGGATGGATATGGAAGGGAAGGATGTGGAAGGGAAGATAACGTTTAACTCGCAGTACGTCAAGGATGAGGAAGGTCGATTGCTGCGGGATAATGCCCTCACCCGCGAGCGGTGGGTGAGGTGGTTTCACAAACTGCTTAACGCCAACTCGCCGATCCTTGACCCGAGCATTGTGGACGAGCTTAAGCAGTGGCCCCCGTGCAGGCCACTGGACGATTTCCCGTCGAGATACGAAGTAGCGGAGGCGATCCGTGCGTTGGCGAACCGAAAGGCGGTAGGGCCCGATGGTCTCCCGGCCGAGCTCTTGAAGGTTTTGGCCGACGAAGGAGAAGTGGACACTCTCGGAAAGTTCCACGATATCATTGTCGCTGTGTGGAGGGGAGATGGTGTGCCGCAACAATGGAAAGATGCAACGATTGAGGTGATCCACAAAGAAATATCAGACTGAGTGTGGCAATTTTCGTGGCATCTCCCTCGTGGCTCACGGTGGCAAAGTACTCCTCAAAGTCATCGCGGGCAGCCTGAGTGACTATTGCGAACGCGAGAACATTCTGCCGGAGGAACAGTGTGGGTTCAGTCCCCAACGCTCGACGGTTGGCATGATGTTCGTAGTACGATGACTGCAGGAACTGGCGCGGAAGAAGGACCTCCCCATGTAGTTGTGCTCTATCGACCTTACCTAAGCATATGACTCCGTCGACCGAACCCTTTTGTGGGATGTCCTTGCTCGTTTTGGCGTGCCACCGAGAGTGCTCGCCGTCATCCGCAAATTCCACGACGGCATGCAAGCATGTGTGCGGTTGGATAATGGAGAGTTTTCGGATAAGTTCAACGTGGGGCAAGGATGCGTGCTCGCGCCACAGCTGTTCAACATGTTTTTCACGGCGGTACTGCGTGTGGCCGAGAAACGTTTCCTCGCTGATGCAGTCATCACGGACAACATTGCGTAGCTCCAACGAAAGAAGGAGAAAGGCGAGAAGAAGGGCACTTCACGCACCGGCAACGTCGACGGGCGGAGGGGGGAGGAGGAGGAGGTACAGAGATTGTGGGATATGCTGTATGCTGACGATCCGGGCATCGTATCGCGATCATCAGGAGGGCTGGAGAGGGTGGTGACTGTGATCGTGACTGCGTGCTCGGCGTTCGGGCTTACGGTCTCCGAGGCGAAAACAGAGATCATGTGCCTGCAAACAAAAGGCGGGGGGAAGGTGTCGTTTACAACCAATGCAGCCGGCCAGGTATACATACAAACAATCGAGTTTGTGTACTTGGGCGGGTCTATAACCGCAGACAGAGACCTTAGCATTGAAATAACGCGGCGTCTTCAGAGGGCCTGGGCGTGCTTCCAGCGGTACAAGATGGAAATCTATGATCGCCCGGGGTGGGCGCTTACGGTTGAAGGTGCGGTTGCTACCGAGTTGATCGAGACACTACTCTACGGTTGCATGACATGGAGCCTGAACATGCCTGACTATGACAGGCTACAACGGGTTCACCACTCCATGCTCCTCCTATGCCTCGGATGGCGGAAACCGAAGCGCGACGACCACACCCTATTGTACGCCGATGCGCTTGCCAAGACAGCTTCCGAGAGCATAGAGACGATAGTGCGCAAACGGAGGATATTGTTTGCGGGATTCGTAGCACGTATGGGGGAGGAGCGTCTGCCACAGAGGATGATGTTTGGGGAGCTTGTTGGAGGTAAGGGCTAACCAGGGGGGCAAGAGAAGGACTGGCTGGTGCATCTAAAGGAGGATATGTCGGTCTTTGGAACGAATTCCGAAGGGTAGCGAAAGGCTGCTCAGAAGGCCGGCAGATGGTTTCGACGAGTAGAGGAGGGAGTCGAGTTGTTAATGCGGAAATGGCATGAGGCGGAGACACGCAGAGCTGCAGAGCGACGCGCAAAGGCCGCGGCAGCGACATCCACTGTCGGCATCTCTAAGCGGCCGGGGGAAGGGGGGAGGGGGGGGGGCCTGCCCAAGAGACTGATTTCTGGGTCTGGCCATCATCGTCTTGAAATTTGTGGGCCTTCCGATGGCCGTCACAAGTTAGCGTAAGGCCGCCCTGACTTCTTCGTCTTGTTGCATTCTCTCCCCAGTGCCATTGATGCACTTGATACCCTCTATGAGCCCAATGCCGTCTGTAGTCAGTTCCTAGGGTCTGCTAGTATGACGTTTTTTTTCTTTTCCTTTCCTTGCTTCCTCTTCTTGTCTTGTCTTTTCTTGCTTTTCTTGTCTTTTCTTTCCTTTCCTTTCCTTTTTCGCTTTATTTTCTTTTCTTTCTTTCCTTTCCTTTATATTATTTTCTCTTCTTTGTTTCTTTTTTCCAATTGACTTGCGTCTGGCGTGCGCATGCGTAGTGATAGGTACCACGTACGATGTAATATATACGTGGTACGGTTCTTGGGTGGCACGCGGTATACACGGTTTTTCCGGGCGCGAGTAGTGAGACGTATGCACCAGTATGGACCTGGCACATCGTAGGGTGCTGACTACCGATTTTACTTTTTATATGTTTCTGGCGGAGGCATGAATTGCGTCAGTGATATGTACGTGTACCACCTTTGGTTTGTTTGTGTTTTTTCCCTGGCTGGGGTATTCCTCAGCTCCAGAGTGACTGTGTTATAAGGCTTAGTTTGGGTAAGCTATTGGTTAACCTTTTGCAAGTGGTCAAACGGACTAATACCCCATTAATATCCTTAACAAATGGCGTCGTCGGCAGGACCATGGGTTTTTTGGGTCGTGGGTTCGATCCCCACCATCCACAATAATAAATTTTTCAGATTTTCCCCATGTCGAACTTGAAAAATACTCTCCCTGGTATCCCCAGGAAATGAAACGGCTTGGATATTGAAAGGTCCGCCCGTATATCCGGCCGACCTGTTATCCCGCCGTTTCAGGGGGGGAGAGTGTTATAAGGCTTAGTTTTGGTAAGCTATTGGTTAACCTTTTGCAAGTGGTCAAACGGACTAATACCCCACTAATATCCTTAACAACTGGAGCCTGTCCTGTGACCACGGACTTGATTATTCGCGTTAATGTGAGAACAACAACAACAACAACAGCAACAACAACAACAACAACAACAACAACAACAGCTAGTCTCCAGGTTCTTCAACGTATTTACACGGTAAATACTATTATTTTTAATTTACCGTAATATATCCTCTGCCAACAATCCCCGGGCGAGCGTTTGCTTTTCAATAAACGTTCCCCCCCCCCCCCCCCCCTGGGGGAGAACAAAGGAGGTATGGGGGACTTCGTACGACAAGAACAGGAGAAAACGCCACGGGGGGTTATTCCAAAAAACAATTCCCACCACCACAGACAGGCCCACAGGTATTATTCAACCCCTGTTTGTCTATAACAATATTTCAAGGACGTCAGCCTGTTCGTACGCTCGTCCTCGTATTATACCTCCTGGTGATATAGTAATAAAATGAATGGCTTCTTGTTTTTTGAGCTATACATCTACGGCGATGCTGCGGTTGTTGCGCTGTTCTGACCGCATGTACCACAGGACGAGTGCATTCGCGGTACGGCAGTACATCCTGTCGAGTCTGTTGCGCGTTGTATCACGGCAATGCGAGCTTCAAAACTGCTGCTTTGCTCTCCGGCGAATGGCAGCGAACCTGCAAGAAAATGGTCGTGGACGGTTTCGATTGTGGGATTGATTGCTGCACGTACCACACGACGAGCAGGTGTATCTAGTTGTTGCGCCTCGACCGAGAAATTGTAGATGCTGACATCGCTCTCGTTATTGAGCGTGAGTTTCGCGGCGGCGGGGAAGGGAGCTACATGCGAACCTGTTTGGCGGATGTGACCAGAACAGGAGGAAATAAATACCAGGTACGACCGTACAAGTATCAATTCCAACTTTCAAATTTCAAATCAAATTTCAAATTTCAAATTTCCTGTGGGTTCAGTGGAGTTCAGAACTATGAAGGCGGTTGCGTATTGGGGAGCTATGCATTTTTTTGGATCGTTTTTATTGGCCAAGTTTCTCCGTCGCTATTGTTGCGTCCGCCCGATGGACGCATGGGAGGAGTCTGGTGTCATGGTAGCAGCAGCAGAGTCAAAGAACATTGCAAATTGAAGAACACAGATCCCGCTCCGCATTGAACTGGCAACGAGCGTTCGACCACCACGAGAAGGAACAGCAAGGCGTGATTAAACCAAGAAATACACTGGCATCCTACGATGCCCCCAGCCTGGCGGTGACGGCGTTGGAAAAAGCCGGCTCCTCTTCTGAGGCAGGCGGCTCGAGACTCGGCAGAGCTAATTTTATCGAGAGTTTGGTGTGAGCAGTTAGCAACTACCCGCGTAGCGGCCCCGGGCGTGTGGGCAAGAAGAGTACCAGAGCTGAGATCGCGGAGTGTTGACAGAGCGAGGTGAGCTTTCGCGTGTTGTGAAGGTGCTCCCGAAGGTGGTGGTTGTTTTCTGGTTGCTGTTGTTGCTCGTGTCAAAGTGCGGCGCATTCCGTTCGTGCACCTTTCCTGGTGCTCTGGGAGCGATGATTATGACAGGGTTCTTGGCTTCGCCGGAGAGCTTCTTGGGCTGTATCAGCCAGCTCTTCCCCGAGGTCCCTTCCCCTGTGGCCATTCCCGTGAACATTAGACCTGGCGCTTGTCGCACGGGCATCCGCTGGCTCCTCGGCATGTCTATGCAATGCTCCCTATATAATCCGCTACATCGTTTCGCTCGTGCAAACATTAAGTTCTCGCTGGGGTGGTGAAAGTCGCCCAGAGACAGACTTCTCGATGGTGTGTTTTTTTTTTCCGCCCTACATCTTGCCGCGTCCAGCACACACTCCCGCGCCGCTTGCCACAGCTGCAGTGCTTGTCTTGTGCCGAGAAATTTTTATAACATTGAGCTGAGCTCCATTCGAACCCAACTGCTGCATTATCCTCTGCCAACGCCACTGTCCTTGTCCCCCCCCCCGCCCTCGCCCAACAGCAGCAGTCGCTACGGCAGATCACCCTTCTGCACAGAGTACATGGTATAAACGATTACCGATGTTTGTCTTAAATATAATGATCGCTTGTTTTTAATATCAATACGCAAACGATCCTTAAATTTCCGGATAATAGAGTGGTCGAACCCTATGATACTCTGCTGCAACACAAGCAGCCACCTGCGTAGGAGGACTCTTATGTCAACGGGCTCACACCAAGGAACTATCCTCCATCGCGCGCGTGCCGAGCCAACCTACCTCTCTCTCTGAGGAGGGAGATGAGGAGGAGGACTCGTTCGCAGCAGCAGCGGTAGCAGCAGCAGCAACAGCAGCCGCGGCGGCAGGCCAACCTCCTTTCTGGCGCAGAGAAGAACAACGCTGGTATATACCACTTTTTGTCCGAAAATATAAGAACCATTCTTGTATGGATGTTGATTGTCAAAAGGTACTTAAATTTACGTATATTATGTTGTCATTTTTTTTTTGCGCGCGCGAGTACGACGCTCCTTCGATGATCCATGTTGACGATACTAGTAGCTTGGTCACGGCTCATTCCATGGTCATGACCCAGTACAACTCATGGCAGCCGACGCAAACTAGGGTTAGTGTGGAAGGACCCGCTCAGGCGGCGTGTCTATTGCGTGGCCACGCCTCCTCTCCCCACGCCTCCCCGTTCTTGTTTGTCTCCTCCTGATGTTGCGAGCAGCAGCAGCAGCAGCAGCAGCAGAGTGGGTGGGCACATCATTGACATTGAAGTTTCAAGGTTTACTGCTGACGAGTATCGTTCTCTTTTCCCGTTAACACTCGTAGATAACACTCGTACGTGTATACAAGGTTCCCCTCCGGGATGTGGCTAAGGGAGTGGCGCAAGCGCCGAAAGGAAAGCAACGAACATTTGACGAACACTACCTTTATCATGGCGCTTTGCATTTAACCGTGGTGCTGAAGTGAGTTGTAGTGCTGGGTGATAGGGTCGTACAGAACGTTGCACGAGTTTGGCTCGGGGTGTGCGCTCGGATAAGTGCCAGCAAATGTGACATTGATGTTGATGTTGAATAGATGATTGGCGGCTGTGATTTCAATGTGTGGCGTAAGCATATTCGTTGAACATGAGGTTGAGGGAGTGACCGACTGAGGTATACAGCGTGTCGGGTTGACCAACGGTAGCGACAGATTCGCTTTGGATTCCGCCTGAAATGATGTCGTTGAATGACATATCGAATAAGGGGATTGGATCGTACAGGTGATGACGAATATGTTGTAGTATTTGCTGTCGTGTATTGAATTGTGCGCCAGGGTCCCCATGCACTTGGCGGGCTATGCAACGAAATAAGCAAGCGCCATCTCCTATCTCATTAACAATGGTCCACTTGTTGCTGTTGTCGTCGCTACTGCTCTCGCTGTTGTCGCTGTTGTTGTCGCTATCACTGTCCTTGTCGCTACTGCTGTCGCTGTCGCTACTGCTGTCGCTGTCGCTGTCGGTATTGCTTTTGTTTGACATTCCATTCCCTGAAGAATTTACATTCAAATACAAAATGAATCCCCGAAAGACGACGTTGGCAACGTAGCGAACGTTGTCTATGAGCCTGAATGTTTTTACGAGACACAGGATGTTTTCTCGCGAAGTGGTGCGGCTGAGACCGACGTATAATTGCCCATGCGTGAATACATAATCTCTTAGATAAGGCCGACTTTCTCTAGCATTTGCCCTTGTGACTTGTTGATTGTCATGGTGTAGCATAAACGAAAAGGAAATTGATGACGATGGAAGGTAATTCCTTCGAGTTTCGAAACAGATTCTGGGTATTTTAACAATAGGAAATCCTTCAGCGATAACTTCGACATGAACGACTTTCGCAGACAGACCTCGAACCACTCCCGATTTGCCGTTAACGAGACCACTGTCAAAGTTAATGTTCCTGATGAACATTGCCAAAGCTCCTATCTTAAGTTGCAAGTCATGTGGAGGTGTGCCTGGTACATTAACTGTGTTCAAGTGTTCGACAGATACGACCTCTGGCATGTTTTCTGAGTCGTCGGTGATGGGCCGGTCCGAACTCTTCTCGTGCTGCGCATCTCCATGCAACATGTCCAGAACCTAGTCATTGATCTGGTCGATGCCGTCATTGGTAGGTGCTAGTATGCCGCGGTCATCGAACGTGTTGTGATTTACTTGCAAAAAATCAGGATAAACGGCTTGAACGAGCTCTTCGAAGTTAGTTGTTTCATTGATTTGGCACACGTGTTCGCAGCCGGCGGAGTCCTTTGATGTGTGCTTGAGAGGTATAACTGTACTCCCGTCGGAAAGGGTTACTGGTTCGATGTCGCCTTCGCCCACTGCTACTTGTACAAAGCACTATTATAGCGAAGGGAGTGTCTCCTCGGTCTCTCATTGATTTCGTGAGACGAAAACGCTGAACATGTTTCCAGAGGTGCGAGGATAAAAGGCTTCATCGACAACGTCTCTTGCAGTACCAAACTTTACAATTGGTCCGCACTGGCGCCAATCTCCCTGGAAGACAATTCCCGCCGAAAGGAAGATCATTGTTCATGAGGTCCCTAAGTGTTGAATCTAAGTCTTCGGAAGCATATTCGCTTGACATTGGGCATTCGTCCCATGTTAATAATCCTGCTTGTTTAAGGACATCAGCTCTTTGAGACTCTGCTTTGGTATTACACGTGCTATTAATACCACTAACCGCGTCTGGACCGAAGGGAAGTTTAAAAGTTGGATGTGCGGTGAGACCACCCGGGAGGATCACTGCGGCTATTCCAGTAGACGCCGTGCATAAAACGAGAGACCCACGAGCTCTGAGAGATGCAGCAATAGTAGTTTCGGTAAATGTCTTGCCAGTTCCAGCAGGTGCATGGATCGTGTATACGCCTCCTTCTTGTGTGACGCTTGATGTGATTGCATCAAACACGGTTTTCTGTTCTTGTGTAAGGTGGGGGATAAGTTGATCGGCTAACTCTTGCAGTTCTTGCCGGTCGAAAGCTCCGAGCAAGCGGTCGTACTCAGTGTTTTCGTGGTGTGCTTTGGGCAAACCATACTTGTCCGTGGACCTGCCATGTTTGTGAAGCGTAGGGTTGATGGATTTTAGACCGGCGTTGGCGGCAGCGGATTGTGCAAGGTTCGAGGCGAAGTCTGCCGCGAGATCATCTTGGAAAATCTCCCATAGCGCGCAAGCAGGTGCACGATGCAAAATGAGTGTTGTGAATACTTGTCGTATTTCTTTAGCGGTCGAAAAACCGATGCCATATCGTGTACTCCCTCAACACCATGAACTAGGCCGATAGCTCTGGCGGCATCTTGGAATGTTTCCGGTAGAAGGCCGTTGACTGTTCGGATACGTGTCCAGCTCGTTGTGTGTTCATGGAGCAAGATAGCAAGATAAAAAAAACGCATGCTACGATAGAGGAAGCATTTTTCGCCTGAAATGTTTTCTGAATGACGGGACTCCATAACCCAAAATCGTCGGAAAAAAAATAAATAATAGGCCATTTTGTTGCACGATTCTTGCTGCGTACCCAGGCCATGGGCTTTTTCATCCGGTAGCAGCCTTGATTTATTTTCTAAACAGTTTTTTTAGAGAGGTCTTGAGCTCCCAAATCGAGGAACCTCAGAAAAAAAGTAATAAACCTCTATCGTAGCGCGCGTGGAGTCGTAGGTACCATATGTCTCCGTGGTCAGGGCTCATGTATAGGAGACGAGCTACGATTGGCTTGCTTCGGAGATGGACAAAAGTAAGGCGTTGATCGCGCCAAATGGTCGTGGACGAGCCGTTGTCGTTGGAGGTTTCGTCGTCGTTGGAGTCGTCATCGCATGGGCGAGATCGCTTTGATGTGCGTTCTTTTGGCTGGTGAATGTATTGATCAAGAGTATTGCAGGTATGTTAAGTCATTGAATTGGTCGTGAAAAGGTCGTCCAAAGTACTCCCATCAAGTTTGATACGGAGGATGTGGCTATCGATCGTATTTCCGCGGAGTCTGCTTCATCGAGGACAACTGGCTGCTCTCCTTCAAGGTGCACAAACAGGAGAACAACAGCTGGCACGCGTTCTTGCGACCTGTACCCAAAAATTTGCCGCATTGCCTCAGAGCTGGAAATGTAGCGCGCGCTGCGATATGCTTCTAGTTCATTGCCGTTGTACGTGATTTTTGCTCGAGTAGAATCGGCCGGCTTATATGCGTATTTGTATAAGTACGCGATGACAGCTTTAACTGTGACCATGGCGATGCAAATATGGCGATCGAATTTCATGATCAAGTACGGGTTGTAAGGCACTATGTCGCGGTTGTCTATGGTGGCCTCCACGGTGTTGTTTTGGCCGTTCTTGCATTTTGTTGTGGCGCTGTCGTTGTTGTCTAGGCGTCTGTATTCAGCTCGTCCCGATTTTCCGTTGAGAGCGAGGTTATTGCGGAAAGGCTGGGGATTGTGCATTTTGCAACATTTTCTCTTAGTTTTGGGATATGTTTTCATGCAGGGTGCAGAAGGGTTGGACGTACCACATTTTTTATGGACGATGTACTGGAGGACGTTTTTGAGCAGCTCGCCGTTTGCATTGCTAGCATCTGGAAGATTTGTCCATATCCGTTTGTCAACTCTTTCAATTGCTCGGGGCTTGGTCCTTCAAATTTTATGATGATGTGGGCGTGAGCACAACCTCGTCCGTGGTACTCAATGACATGAAGCATGTAATGCATTTAGCCGAAGAGTTTGCTTTTGAGGCCTGCCAAAAGGGACCTGAGCTTCACTTGAAGACACGGATAACTAAACCAGGGCGATCCATTCCTGTCTGGCGTTTGTGTAAGTTTTCCACTATCTCGGGCCGTTTGGGGTTTGCTGTGCACGTTACCATCAAATGCGGCTTTCCCATGCGTGTGACCACGGTCATTGCATCCAATTGCTTTCGTTTGCGGTTTGCTGGGGCGCCATGAAAGCTGACTGGCGTTTTCCGACCGTAGCCTCTGGGGGAGCCTGGTTGATGGCGTTGAGTGTGGTGAGACGTTTCTTTGGAAGTTGCTCATCGCAATAAGATCGAACAATGCCATCTTACCTAGCATAAGAGTCACATGCATGTTCCTAAGCTAGTGTTGAAATATTTTGAAAAGCGGGCACGCAAAGGAGCCGTTGTCGACAGTATTGAAAAATCTGAACTCGTTTTCCAGTGGTAAAGAGAGTGCGGGATTCCTGTTGTCACCATGCCATCCTGGGCTCGAACCTGGCTCGCCAAAATAAACTAAAAGTGACAATTGAAGAGATTAATGCAAAACCGACCAGATCGGCACGAACCGTGGCTTTTGACATTCGTCAGTTGGACCGCTGCAGAGAAATGTGTAGACGTGTCTTTGGGCAGGTGTGCGTTCGTCGTCTTTGTATAATAGAGCCACAATTTCAGTGCGAGTGGTGGGCGTGACACGAGCAGTTTCCTCGAACGATATACAAAGGTTGTGATATTCGCTTTGGTCGATTTCAAGGAGTAGTGTACGGTAGTGTTTGACCCATTTATTAACCTCTTTTATGCGATTGCTCGAGTAGGTGAGAGTGTCAGCATCTAGTTGCAGGCGTTTGGCGTTTGTTTGAATCTCATTGTCATAAATGTACATTCGGGCTTGGTTATTTGCAACGGTGCCTCCGTATGTCTCACTCAAACTATCCATTACACGGTGATACGGTTTGCCGTGGAGCTTGAGCATGCTAGGGTAAGGAGGTTGTGTCCAAGTGGGCGAAGGCGATGCTCCAAGAGCTGTCGTAGCAAATGTGCCATTATAAGAGCGTTGGCGTTTGAGGAAACTAGGCGCGCTAAAAATTTCCTTAATATCTGGCGGAATAGGCACGAGTGGATGCACGACATACTTGCCTTTGCAGCAACAGTTTTTGTTCTCTTCTTTCCATTTCAGGGCATTGCAAAACTTGCACTTGGTATTGAGTGGGTTGTTCAAGTTCAAGTACCTAACACGAGGTGGATCCGGCAAGATGACAGAAAGGTCGCCGAACGGAAGGACTTCAAGACGTTGCGATGCTGATGATGGAGCGGTGCTCATTGGTGAATGCCTCTTTTGTTATATTTTGGCTCAAGAATTGTGGAATTAATTTACGCAATAAAATGATGCCTGTAAGGCACCCACATGGTACAATGGGATAACCTACTCCCAGAACTAAACATGGAAAAACACCCTTCGGGCTAACCCGCTACGTTTACGTTTCGGCCCCGTACCGCCGAGAAAAACGGAAACCCTGGCCCCACTTTTCTGCTACTATGTTACACTCATATTATACTAACAACCTTACTGCCCCCCCCCCCCCCCCTCTCTTGAGCGTTAGGGTGGGACGGTGGGGAAAAAACGATCAAACCCGAAATACGAAACCGATGCTCGCTGCACCTCCCCTTGCGTCTGCGTGTTGCTCTGCAGTTCGTTTCGCTGCTCGCATGGAAGTGTCGAGCTCCCACGGCACTTTCACCGAAAGCCTTCCACTATAATACAACCCCTCTCCCCTTCCACATTCTTGCCTCCTCAAATTGCACAAACTCCATATTCGAAATGAATTTGAATATATTAATTTGTTATATTTTGGCTCAAGAATTGTGGAATTAATTTACGCAGTAAAATGATGCCTGTAAGGCACCCACATGGTACAATGGGATAACCTACTCCCAGAACTAAACATGGAAAAACACCCTTCGGGCTAACCCGCTACGTTTACGTTTCGGCCCCGTACCGCCGAGAAAAACCGAAACCCTGGCCCCACTTTTCTCCATTGGGCAAGCCCGAATATCTCTGAAACTTATCTTGTTAATTCTCTTCCCGCCTTACCTTGTTAGAGCTTCTGACACAAAGTCTGCCCCCTCCCCTCCCGCTCTTACGTAAACCATGAACGCCAGAGACTTCCACCTCCCCGCTCTTTGGATCTGAATGTCCGAAGCACCTTGTGCCGCCAACTGCGTAGCCCCACCAATCCTACCTGAGTGTAAGGCGTACTGCGTCGGGTCTCTCCCCAAACTACTGACCATCCGCCTCAAGGCCTTCGTCGCTACCGCACGCGAGATAACCTTCCACCCGCTTGCCGTGCGTGTCTGCATGAGTGGTGCTGACCCGCTCAATTCGGGGTGAAGGTCTAGCAGGCCCAGAATTATTTCCGGGGCCCCGTAACCACTCACACCCCTCGTCGCTTGATCCTTCCCTACCGTTACGCTCGTCCTGGTAACCGTTGCTCCCAACCTCTTGTTGTCTGACTTGGACGCGCGGAACGTCACTTCTACTCTGTCCGCTATGCGCCTGTCATCCCACGCCAGTTGCGACGCTCCCGCAAAAAAAACCAAGTCCCTTCTCGTCAGACAAAAGTCCGGGTGTACCAGGCCATTACCAAACGCCCAAATTTCCGAGGCTCTGCACAATAGATGAAACGACAAAGCGAGACCGCACCACACTACCCACCCTTCGGTCTCTACACCGGCCACGCACCCCCTCCCCTTGGTTAGCAGTTCCCACGACAGAGGTTTCCTTACCTTGGGGCGTACCTCCGCCTTACCGTGTGCTCTGTCGATTCCTTTCCCTACTGCTGTCACCATGCAGTGTGAAGTGGGCAATTCCCAACCCTCAAACATTCTGTGAAAATACTTGATCGCTGCTAGGTAACCCCGAATCGTCTGACTTTGGTTTTTGAAGCTAAAGCAGCGCAACGCCATGAATTTCGTCAGCTCTGTAACTGCCGCATCGACTCCGTCTCTTTCTGACAGCCACGCCCCCTTCCCTTCTATCGCCCTGAGACGGCACCACGTTTTCCATTGAGACCAGTACACCTTTTGCGTGCTTCCCCCCACCGAGGCCAACGCTAGGGTCTCCACCAGTCTTTTCGCCTCGTCCTCATTCCCTCCCTCTCCCGCGTATGATCCTGCTCGGAGGGGTTTGAGCAAGTGTTCATGATTCTGCTGTTCGTGTCATCGCATCCCATACATCGTCATCCATGTACTCTGTGGGAAAATTGGGCTGTAGAATTGTCTCGAAAAATCCGCACCCGCTCTGACCTATACTTTGCTCTCTCCATTCCCCGTGTACGAGGGGCTGCAGGTTGCGCGCGATCTGTTCTTTTGGCCATCTTGAAATGCCGTCAGCCACCACATTCTGCACACCGGAAATATGTTTTGCGTCATGGGTCCAACCGCTCGTGATTTCCAGTCTACCCAGTAATCTCATGGCTAGGGCCGCACGTCTGTTACGTGATCCTCCACATCTGTTAATCCACGACACTGCTGCCACGTTGTCTCCTCTCAACAGTACTGGATCTCCTGGCGTTTTCGGCCTATCGTTCAAAAGGACTTGTGTCACGTACGCTGTCATTACCATGCCACACAGTTCGAGCAAGTTGATCGTTATTGCGTCCTCGCCCTTTGTCACCACCTGTTTTCGCAGAAGCTCGGACAGCCGGTGGTTCAGATCGTATCTCCAATACACCTGGAGCTCTGGGCAAAACCCCCCGACTGCAGTAAAGCTTGCGTCTGAGTAGTATCGTCGTAAGGCAGTTCGTTGTACGTGTGCGTAAAAGGGTGCTCCAAGCGACTCCCCGGCGTTAACCAAGTTGTGGTCGATTGCCCACTTCCAGAAGGCAATATCATTGTGAAACTCCCAGCCCAGTTTAACTACTCTCCGCGTCCGTTTTTTCGACTTAGCTATTTTGTCAAGATCGGTCAAACGTAAAAGCTGCCAGACAAAATATCTTCCCGCTCTGACTACATACGTGAGGTTCCATAATTTCCCGGCCATGCTGAGAACGGCCTGCGCGCCTGCATGCGTTTTGCTACTAGGCCACTCAAGTTCTAGGAGTAGTCTAATCGCTTCTATCCTTTCCTTAGTGACCGAGATTCGCATGGTGTGGGTGTTGATGGTAAAACCGAGAGCATCTACAGTTGAATTCCAATTCGTGCTCTTCTTCGGGGCAAGAATTGGAGTTTCACCTTTTTCGCCTGGTCCAAATAATCTTACGTTATCTGATGCGAGAGAAGCCGACGCTATGAGGGCTGTCTGATCTGAAGCGTTGAGCTGCACGCTGGCCATAATAAAATCATCAACGTACACGGACGTTAAAAACGGTTCGCTTGGCCCGCCCCTTTTCGGGGCGTTAACTCTTACTCCGGTCGGAATCCGGGTTGGACTTCCGTTCTCCCACGGCTTCACGATTTTGACGTGCGACATCATGGCCTTTCCTTCTGGTAGGATAACGGCGCTATTTACCGTAGTGTTACAGTGGGCGTGTTCGGCCGCTGCGGCCATGAGGCCCCAGTACCCTGGCGAGGCTGCCCATCCAAAGGTGAGTCTGAAATCCGATACCAACACATCGTCTACCACGTAACAAAAGTTCTGTGCCTGGTGCGGTGCAATTCTAACATTCCTGAAAGCGTCAGTTACGTCTGCCTTTGCCAACAGTATACGACGGTTGGGGAACCTTATTCGAAGGTCTGTTAGAGCCTTTGGAAGTGCGGGGAGGGCGTCACCACAGAGACATTTTGGTACCTTCTTCAGTTTGTGTGTCTCTGTTCAGTCCCCCCTTCTCCCCCCTGGCCGCTCCGGCCTCAAACGAGTAGTCGTTAATGATTCTGACCTTGTGTGTGACCACCGCCCCCAGAGGTGCCACCCGCAGCCCTTTTAAAGAGGCAGCGGATTCTCTTTCAAACACGAGCACTCGATTTCGTCTAATATCTTCATACAGTTTTTCCCAAACTAGGTCCATGTGTTCTGCCACGGTGCTGTGATTTCCATACTGCATTGCTCTGGTTGGGTCGAGGTCCGTGACCGATGTTTTTACCGGGACGCCATTCTTGATAATGTCTACGAGCTCCGTTATTGCTGGGAAGCCCTTAATAAGCCCAAAATAGTGTTCCACTTGGCTGAGAGAGAAAGGAGGTGACACCAAGGTGCCTCCGATTCCAACAGCCACGTCTCCCACACTACCATCGCGTACATGTAACAGCTCTGTGCCTATTTCTGCCATCTCTCGAATGACTCGTTTCGTTCTAGCAAGGTCGCGGTTTTCGGCGGCCATCGACACCTTTGTTTGATTCCATCTTCCGTTCAGCTCAGCGATTTTTGCTTTTCTGCTGTTGCCATTGTTGGTTACATTGCATGTCTGAACTTGAGTGTAGTACGATTCTTTTCCATCTAAAGGGGCTACTTGTCGCCCCGACTCGGGTACATATTTTTCTTTTGCGTACTCGCTTAAGTTGGTTGCCTTTGAGGACTCTCGCCAGCCTTGCGCCGACTGGACACGACCCACGTCAGGCAACTGGCCATGACTCTGGACTCTATTTTCCGCCCGGGACTCATGATCCGGCAACTGTTCGTGACCATGCCGCCCCTGCGGTGCTTTTGAGTACTCTCGCAAGCCTTGCGCCGACTGGGCACGACCAAGGCCAGGCAACTGGCCATGACCTTGGTAACGCTGTCTAGATTTACTGCTATCCTGTTCCGACTCGGAACGATCAAAGGCAGGCAACTGGCCATGCCCACAGTAAATCTGTCTTGCGTTATTGTTTTTAGACAGTCCCAACTGGGGACCATCACGGACAGGCGACTGGCCATGCCCACAGTAATTATGCACCGTGTGATTGATTTTTTTTAACTACCAGGGTTCGGCAATTCACCTTTCTCCTGGCCACGCTGTGTGACCCTACCGCCACTCTGTTCCGGCTCGTTACCAACCGAGTCCGGCAACTGACAACCATCATTTCTAGCGTTGCTACATTTCTTACCGTTATGCTGGTCAGTAAAAGTTGTCCTACTGTCAAGAACCCACTCGGCACATTTACGGTCACACGACTCACCCACGAACACCGCTTGCGACACCGATCCCGGTTGGGGCGCGCCAGTCAGTCCCACCGACTTACTGGTGTCCACGAACGGCGAAACTCCACCCTCCGCATTGCGCCACTTGCCGTCCGGCCCCGCCATCAGGCGAGGCCCGCCCTGTCAATTACGACCACCTCTCCCCGCCCCGGGTCCCTGCCTGCCCTGAGCTCCGCCACCTCTCCCCTGGTTCTGCCCGTGCGAAAAGCTGAACCTCGCGACGGCCGCCGGAGGCTGCTGCTGTTGCTGAGGCTGCTGCTGTTGCTGCTGCTGCTGCTGTTGCTGTTGCTGTTGCTGCTGCAGCTGCTGTTGCTGCTGCAGCTGCTGTGGCTGCTGCTGGTGCTGCTGCTGCTGGTACCTCGGCGGCGGCGGCGGCGGTGGCGGGCAGGGCAATCCCGGGGCCCCCGTACCGTCCTGAACGAACGGGCCATGCGAGTATTGACAGTTGGTTCTGTTGCACTGTTGCCTCCGCCACGCGAAATGGCAAGTCCCTTCCGGCGTCCGCATCTGCTGCAGGCCCGAAACAAAAGGCTAACCCGCCCGCGGTCCCCCGTCCGTACGCGGCCGCGTGGCTGGTGGGAGAATCCCTCCTGTGTTCGCCTTTCTCTTGACCGGTTTTGCTGCCGCCGTCGAGCCGCCCAGCCTGGGCACTTCCAGCGATGTGTCCAGCCGACCCAGCAAACTGCAACTTCGCGGAGCATCGTGAAGGCTGGGGCATTTATCCCGGCGCACTCCCCTTCCGGCGGGGCGGAGTTGGGAAAAGGCAGTCTTCACCGGAACCGCAGCGTCTAAAACCAGTCCGAAAAAGTCGTTGATGTCTCTGTTGGCCGCGAAAATCACTCGCTCGCGAACTTGCTGCTGCCTTGGCAGTAGTGTGTTGTAATGCGTGTTCATGTACGCGGTGAGAGTCTTGGACATTTTCTGCCATTCCTCGATCAGCAAGTCTCGCCTGCCCTGCGACACGCCCCCTGCGGACTCCGCTGCTCCCTGTTGGGTCACTTTCACCAGAACTTCGACGAACGTTTGGAAGTGCACCTCTGCGGCTCGGGGCACTGCCGCGGTTCCCGGCTCGACCGGAGGTAAAAACGCGTCTATGTCGATGTTTGCTATCGGGGGAGTAATCATGTCGATGAGTCGCTTGTTAGGGTCGACGATGAACCTGAGCACATGAGACAAATCGCTAGACGACAATGGCAGCACAAACAGACCACCTCGGAGCACAAACATCGCCGCTGCTCCTGCTTCCTGCCACATCCTGATTTTTCGCTTGGTGGAGTCCGCCGAGATGGTACGGGCTTCTACACTGCTGGCGTGCTCCATGCTCCCAAATTGGCCGCCCACGCCACCCCACGGTGGCTGCAACGGAGGCCCTCCCCCCTGCCACCATCCTGGGAACTGCATGCCCAGAAGGTGTGGAGCTTGTGCGTAAGGCGGTTGTTGCATGACGTGCTGCTGCTGCCCGGCGACTACCTGCTGGGGGTGTTGTCCTGCCAGCTGCGGTGGCTGTTGTGGTAACTGCGGCTCGATCTGCTGAGGCTGCTGTGCTGCGGGCTGCTGCTGTGCTGCGGGCTCAGCCGGGGGTGCTGATTGGAGGTGTTGCTGCTGCTGGAGTTGCTGCTGTACTGCGGGCCCACCCGGGGGTGCTGCTAGGTGTTGTTGCTGTTGCGGAACGAGAGGTGCCTGCTGCTGCTGCTGTTGTTGCGGCTGTTGTGCTGGTTGCTGCTGCGCTGGCTGTTGTTGCAAGACTTTTGTGAGCAGCAAAACGGCTTCCAGCAGCTGCTCAGCTGGCGTCTGCCTGCTGCCGCTGCTTCCTAGCGGCTCGTCGACTCGAGCTACGCCGCTGCCGGAGCCCGTGCCCGAGCCTGCTCCGGGATCCTCTCCCTCGGTGCTGACGGTGCCCTCTCCGTCTTTCTCCTCTTCGCCTCCCCTTCCCTCGCTGTTGCTGGCCCTTGCTTCTTCGCGGATGCGGCCTGTGTCGTCCTCATTCGCCGCAAATAAGCGACCCCGTCGCTTGCCTGCGTTGCTCATCTTGCCCGCGAAAAAACGATCAAACCCGAAATACGAAACCGATGCTCGCTGCACCTCCCCTTGCGTCTGCGTGTTGCTCTGCAGTTCGTTTCGCTGCTCGCATGGAAGAGTCGAGCTCCCACGGCACTTTCACCGAAAGCCTTCCACTATAATACAACCCCTCTCCCCTTCCACATTCTTGCCTCCTCAAATTGCACAAACTCCATATTCGAAATGAATTTGAATATATTAATTTGTTGAAGGAAACTTCTTAAACCAAGCGTCCCTTCAAGAGACTGTAGTCTGACCTACGGCAATTCCTAATCCTTTCTATTATATGTAGACGTGGGTCGTCGCGTACGCGATCAGCCCCCTCCATGCTCTGTAGAGTCACTTCTCGCGTACTTACTTGCGCAACGCTGAGTGTTCTAAGCAATGTGTTCTGTGTTCGATGCTCAATGCTTTAAGTAAAACAACGTAGCCTAGAAGACTACGACAGGTCCAGTTGCTGGCCCCTGGCGAGGCCCTCGCGGGGGTCCTTCGCGGGTGTAGAGCTGCGGGTCGCGTTCCTCGATTTCTCCGCACACTGTTTGTGGCGGCGCGCTCGTCGGCTTCGAGGGTGATAGTCTCTACCATCTCCCGGCGACGCCTCAGCGCACACGCCACGTGCCAGGGCTTGATCGAGGAATCCACCAGGTTGTTGCCAGCGGCGAACAGCGTGTCGTCCCCCTCGCGGAGGCAGTCGTAGCAGCGTTTTCCGAGCTGTGGCAACACGTGGCAATAGAGGAAGAAGGCGGTCGAAGGCAACTGTATAAATATGAGGTGGAACTCCTTGAAAAAACAAACTGGACCGAATCGCACCGTGTGATTTGACATTTATTTTGTTTTCGTATGAAGCTATAATGCGTGCGCGGCGTGTACTATGTAAATGTATGTTAATAATAGGGCAAAGCGTGAAAATCTAGGGCTGGGCACTGGCACAGTATGTTATGGCAGTAGTAATTGACTGGTTGACCCGGCCAGTATATTCGCCAGTTGTTTTTTCTCATGTACGTCCAAGAAACACGCCATATTATAGTACGGAAACCCACCAAATGCGTTTCGGATGGAGAGAGGAGAAGGGAGAGAGAATATACTGCTGCAATCCAGTATACTGAATGATTTTTGACGACAGTATACATCGCTACTGACAATTGGCAGTAGAATTTGGCTGTCGTACTCTTGCTGCCGTCCTTGTTGAGATAAGTTGGCTTTGGCTTCACGTAGTTTCCCAGGCTGTACATGAAGGAGTCCTCACGGGCCCCTTCCTGCTGAAAGTCGGCCGGTACCTTGAACGACTCGATGGCGTCGATCACAGCCTGCGGCACGGCAAACTCCGTTCCAGGCCTCACGTCGAAGCTCTTAGCGGGCTCGACGACACAGAAAGCCTTAACCTTATTCGAGGCCCCTCCTTCCTCCGTCTCGCCTTCGATCACCTCTGCCTGTTGTCCTGCCGCATTTTGTGAGGAGGATGCACCTGCATCATCGGTAGATGCGGCTGAACAACCAGAATCTGCGTGGCTCATGACTGCCCCACCTCTCCTGGTCGCGATACTCGGAAACTCTGAGTAGTGGATAGAGCAGAAAGTATACCCGCGTACTCAATCGCAGGCCGCGAAAAGGCCCGCAGAAATGCCCCGCGCACGCAATATGACGTCACCAGTACTCCATTTCGCCGGGTACCGGGTAGATACCCAGGTATCGGGTAGATGCCAGCGTATCTACCCGACCTCGGGTATGTATACCCGAGGTGGGGTAGAGTAGAGTACCGAGAGTACCCAGCCTACCCGCGACTTTGGGTAGGGTACGAGTAGTACCCAACTATAAGCTAAAATATCATACGCCTGTTGACCGATTTGCCCGACCCGTATGTTAACCCCGACCAGAACCGTAACCGAAATGCGAACCCGAACGTTATGGGCTGACCTGTGCTTGGATGGTGTGGCTTGTGAACGCTCTAGGTTTTGTTCGGCGGGCGTAGATGCTGTGCTTTGAAAAGACGCACAACTACACGCTCGTAGAGTTTTCTCATTTTTTTCTCGTCTAAAAACACTGTTAACAACATGTACTGCCCGAACGGGTTCACTTTCTTGACTGTTAGTAATACCGGTGCTTTTGTATTTGTTCGGTTCTGCTGTGATTTGTCATGCTTTGCCCCGTCCTATTCTATATTTCTCCGTCCTGTCGCAGCCTGTCCTGCCCCGCTCTGTCCTGCCCCGCTCTGTCCTGCCCCGCTCTGTCCTGCCCCGTCCTGCCCTGCCCTGCCCTGCCCTGCCCTGCCCTGCCCTGCCCTGCCCTGCCCTGCCCTGCCCTGCCCTGCCCTGCCCTGCCCTGCCCTGCCCTGCGCTGCGCTGCCCTGCGCTGCCCTGTCCTGTCCTGTTCTGCCCCGTCCTGCCCTGCCGTGTCCTGTTCTGTCCTGCTCTGTCCTGTACTGTCGTGTCCTGCTCTTGTCCTGCTTTGTCTTGTCCTGTCCTGTCCTGTCCTGTCCTGTCCTGTCCTGTCCTGTCCTGTCCTGTCCTGTCCTGTCCTGTCCTGTCCTGTCCTGTCCTGTCCTGTCCTGTCCTGTCCTGTCCTGTCCTGTCCTGTCCTGTCCTGTCCTGTCCTGTCCTGTCCTGTCCTGTCCTGTCCTGTCCTGTCCTGTCCTGTCCTGTCCTGTCCTGTCCTGTCCTGTCCTGTCCTGTCCTGTCCTGTCCTGTCCTGTCCTGTCCTGTCCTGTCCTGTCCTGTCCTGTCCTGTCCTGTCCTGTCCTGTCCTGTCCTTTCCTTTCCTGTCCTGTCCTGTCCTGTCCTGTCCTGTCCTGTCCTGTCCTGTCCTGTCCTGTCCTGTCCTGCTCTGTCCTGCTCTGTCCTGCTCTGTCCTGCTCTGTCCTGCTCTGTCCTGCTCTGTCCTGCTCTGTCCTGCTCTGTCCTGCTCTGTCCCGCTCTGTCCCACTCTGTCCTGCTCTGTCCTGCTCTGTCCTGTCCTGAGTTTCGCTTTGCTTCTGCTGTGCTGTTTCGTTCTGTGCCGTGCTTAGCACGAACTCTCTGTCAATAGTTACCTGTGCCACACATCTCATGATGACAAGGTTGTACTGCGTTACAGTACGAACTCTGTGTCAACCATTCTCTGTGCCGTACCACCCCTCGCTTCGCAGGACGACAACGTTAATCGGCCCGCCCGAATATGTCGGGTTTGCGAATACCACCCTTCGGTGGGGTGGGTGCTTCAACACCCGCAGCCGCGGCCGCCACCGCCGCGGCCGCCACCCCAACCTCGACGGCCGCGATCGGCATCGCGCCGCGTTCGTCGAGTACATCCTCCGCGGTCAAGAAGGACCGCGGGTCTGGACATGCTCCGGCAGGGAAGGCACGACATCGAGATGTTGCTGGCGGCGGCAATGAGCGTGGCGTTCAAAGAAAGGGATCTGAAGCGGTGGCTATACGGAGACCGGTGTTACGCTCATGTGAGTTGGTGATGGGGGTGATGTTGGTGGTGTGGGTGTTGGTGGTGTTGTGCTAGGTGATGTCGGTGTTGGTGGTCTTGGTGCAACTGTTGCAGGTGGTGTTTGTGTTGGCTTTGGTGTCGGTAGTGTTGGTGTTGGTGGTGCTGGCGTTTTGCGTCGTTGGTGTGCGTTAGCGCTGATGTGTTGTGGTTGTTGCTATTTTTCAGGTGTTTGCCATCCTGAAATGTGCAGGCAGCGTTAGCCTGAATGTCGATCACTAGCAACACAACCCCAGAGAGAAGACAACCGGTGCTATTTGATAGTGTTGCCTCGTATTGTTGCTTTGTGCATGTTTGTGGTACTGCTGTTGTGTGGCATACGGCATGCAGCAGTACCACGTACAGCGGCAGTATATATGAACGCAGTAAACTACTGATCCTCCTTTTCTTGGTATGAATTCGTACCATACAATGCTCCTTTTCGTGTACGTGTATACGTGTGTTGTGTGTGTCAGTTGACTGATAGTTGCCACACCCTCCTCCCCCCCCACACACCGCCTTGAATATCAGATCCTTCCTTTCTTAGTACGTACGATATCCGTGTAAGTGCATGCCATTGAATGCCGTTACTAATAATAGTTGCCTTCCCCCCCCCCCACGTGGTAGAGATTCGAGGGTGTATGGTCATATGGTTATACGACTAAGGCAATGTATGGAATGAGTACCCGCCGCCCCCCCTCCCCTGCTTCCGATCCCAGTCGCTGTGGAGGAGGGAAAACCCATATCGCGGCAGCTGTCGCGCAGTTACTTCGTGCCGCGCAGTCTCGAGGGTTATGAAAGACACCTGAAGCAGATCCACTGCGAGGGTCATCTGCTAAGACAAAGTAGAACAACAGGAACTTGGCGAAGACGGTGGTTCTTGCTCAAGGTTGGTCGCGTGGCTGAGGGTTGCTCGGAGAGTAGCTCGCATGGTCCAGATTTTTCTTGTGTATGTGCGTGTGTTGACCATTGAAACATCCCGATTTATCAATCGACCAATTAATGGGTTTTCTCGAATATGTGGGTGAGTGGTGAGCTCTGCTGAGTTAGTTGGTTGGTCGGGCGGTTGTTTGGTTGGTTGGTGGAGTTTTTCGGTGTGTTTGTTGGTTTAAATAATAAAAAAGACGCCCCCGTCTTTGACAATTAGGCGGACACCTCTTCTGGTGAATTGGTAGTTGGTCGGTTGTCTGTTTTTTTTTGTTTGATTCGTTGTGTGTGCTTGGGTGGTAGTTGGCTGCTTGGTTGAATTGATTGGTTGCGTGTGTTTTTTCAGTACTTCTAATTATACTCAGCTGGTTGGTTGGTTGGTTGGTTGGTTGGTTGGTGATTGGTTAGTTGGTGATTGGTTAGTTGGTTGGTTTTGTGGTTGTTTGTTGGCTGGCTGGTCGGTCTTATGTTTTTTTCTTTTAATTCTTATTCCTGTTGTTGTTATTTCTACTACTGATAATGTTATTAATGTTTTGTAATGTTCAATTGATTGGTTTGTTCGGTCTTTGCAGTAGCAGTATTGGGAAGGCTAACAGCCTTGGACGTTGCACTGGGAATTCAAATATGACTTTTTTGCAGCAGTGAGACAGTAAGAACTGCCTCCGTTCGGGGTTTCCAATTTGACACATGGTTCCAGATACTCGCGTATGTTTACGTTTGCGGCCGCCCCCCGCCGCCGCGTTTGTATCATACTCAGGATGGCCACCTGTCCTACTTCCATGATCAAGATGAGGCTGAGGCTTACCGCTCGGAAGCGGACCTCCAGGTGCATCACCATCCCAGCTCGCAGCGCCAGCTGTCGCTCGATTGCGTCGAGGCTGTTCGGACCGAGGTACGCAGTATGGTGTTGCGGTTTTGTCTGCTGTTTCTCCTACAACGCGCGCTCGTCGATCTATACGCGAAGGTTACGGTACGGGGGTATCATACTAGCTACCTACGAAGCGGGTCTCATTTTCGTTCCGAGCAGCGAAGCAACCGTTGCGATGCCGGCGTAGTCCGGAAAATAGGAGAGCGGTAGGGCAGCCACTCGCACGATTGGCCCTGATCCACTGAAATACATGGTACATAGACGCGCGGTAGCCTTTGCGATGTTTTCAACCCACAAATCATGCCAGATATAGTGCCAAATATGTTTTGATTTTTGAGGCGGCCCGCACAATTTTCTCAGTATTTCCAAAACGGGTTGTGGAGCCACGCTCGGGTCGGAAGCCTTAGCCTGGGTTAGGGTTGGGGTTAGGGTTAGGGTTAGGGTTAAGGTTGGGGTTAGGGTTAGGGTTGGGGTTGGGGTTAGGGATGGGGTTGGGGTTATGGTTAGGTTTGGGGTTAGGGTTCGGGTTAGGGTTCGGGTTAGGGTTCGGGTTAGGTTGGGTCGACGCCCTCTCGCGATTTGATGCCGAAAAAAACACAAAAAGACAAACATCAGCCTAAAAAAACTTGACAAAGTGAAGTATATTTGGTGCTTCATCTTGTACGATTTGTGGGTCAAAGACCGGCTAAGGCGCTTCTAGACGCTTGCTACGGTAGATGTGTGCTTTTTTTCCCTTCTGAGGATGGTAGAGGTGTGAATGATGACTTCGATAGCCCTTCCTTTGCAAACAGAAAAATATTGACTTTTTTTCACAGCATCCTTCCTGGTGTCGAGCAGCCATGGAACGTTCGTTAAAGAAAATCGCCGGTTTTGAGGGATTGCTATCGTAGAATCAGTCTAAGGTACACTGAAAGTATGTGGGACCTGATGGACAAAAGCGGTGGCCTAGGAGGTAAACAAAAATGTTTTGTCGCAAACGAGAATCGCAATAAATCCGACGATATTGATGTTAAGAAGCCCCATTGTTCAGCAAAACCCCCCCGTAAAAGTGCTACCTCTATCGTAGCACGTGTCCATGTTCCAAAAATTGCTGCCCCCCCTACAGTACTCGTTATTGTTGTTGTTGTTGTTGTTGATGGTGTCGTTGGTGTCGTTGGTGTTGGTGTTGGTGTTGGTGTTGTCGTTGGTGTTGGCGTTGGTGTTGGCGTTGGTGTTGGTGTTGGTGTTGGTGTTAGCGTTGGCGTTGGTGTTGGTGTTGGTGTTGTTGGTGTTGTTGGTGGTGGTGGTGTTGATGTTGTTGTTGTTTTCCAATCCGACATAATACGCAAATCGGTAACACCCTTATTAGGAAAACTTACAGCAGTAGTTTTTGTTTTCCGATATCGAAATGATGGCCCTCAATACCTCTGTTATGATACGCGCAGGAAACTATCGGTCCCTTCGTCTTCCGAGTTATCTCCTCCCACCGAGATGATCTCGTCCTTCGCTCGGAGACACGTGAGGCCATGAATGAATGGCTCTTCGGTTTCCACCGCTCCCTAGCGAGCATCATCGCTCGCGTTATCGAGAACAAGGATGATTGCGGATGGAGAGGGTCGCATTTTGCTATTCAATCCGGTGGGAATGGATTCGGGGATGGGGGACGAGGGGGCGGGAGCGGTGACCCTGACGGAGGCGGGGGTGGGGGTGGGGATGGGGGTGTCGACGGTGATAACCGTGGAGGTGCGTTTTGTTATGTTTGTTTTTTTTGTGTGTTTTTTGTTTTTGTTTTTTTTCTTGTGATCGCGGGAAAAAAACGTGTCGTACGGTGTTTTTTTTTCTTGTGATCGCGGGAGTCGAAAAGCGTGTCTTCGGTGTTTTTTTTTCCTGTGATCGCGGGAAAAAAAGCGTGTCTTCGGTGTTTTTTTTTCTTCCTTGCTTTTTGAGCCACGGTCCAAATGTGGGTTGAACCAATGTAGCACCGCAGTCCCGACATGGGGACATAACACTTGGAGTTAGAGTAGTATAATTTGAGGAATTGGAAATGGGTTAACGCCCTCGCAACGGGAAACCTTTTTTTTTACGAATCTACTTGCAGTTAGTATAGGGAGGGGCTTTGAGGCTCTAAAGGGATTAACCCCCTTTTGAACTACACCCACGCTTTTGGGGACATATGTGTATTGGAAATTGTATGGATATTTTTTTCAGTTATGGTTAGAGCGGTGTATTTCAATGCTTTTCACGGGTTATGACCGGGTCCGCGGGTTGTTTCAGGAGGTACTTCAAAAACCCGTGGGTCGCGTCGGGTCGGGTCAGGAGGTGTTGGAAATATCACGGATCGAGTCGGGTCGCGCCCTGACACGCACGTCCAGCGGTCGAGGGTGTGAAACCGATCATTCCACACTAAAATATAGTAGTTTTGGCGTAACTGAAGGCAAGTTATTGGAAGATTAACGTCGATCAAGGGGTCAAAGTGCCGTCTCCTTATACACACGTCCAGCGGTCAGGGGCGTACAACCGATCATTCGACACTAAAACCTAGTAGTTTTGCGTCAGTCAAGGCAAATTATTGGCAACTTTCCGTCGATCAAGGGGTCAAAGTGCCGTCTTCTGACACACGTCCAGCGGTCAGGAGTGTAAAGCCGATTGTTCCACACTAAAACCTAGTAGTTTGGCGTGAGTCAATAGGCAAAATATTGAAAAATTGCCGTCGGTCAAGGGGCTAGTCAGGAGGTGGTAAAATATCTCGGGTCGGGCAGGGGTCACCCTGACACGATCCGACGCGCGAGAAGGGGTCCGACCCTTGGAAAACCCTGGTTGTTTTATATATTTTCTTGTAAAGCTGTGCTGCGGCCGCGCGGGCGTGCGCGTTTCGTTCCTTTCGTCGGCTTGCTTACTGCTGCGTGCTGCGTGGCGAGCGAAACTTGGGAGTGTGTTGGCCTGAGGTAATGCATGCGCGACATTTTTTTTCGTTTCCCTTTTTTTCTTTGTTAGTTTTGTCTCCTCGTTTTTCCTTGTTGTCGTGTTGTCTTCTTGAGTGTTTTTTTATTTTTGTCTACGTTTTTACGTTTTTTATCTCGTGAACGCTTTCTTTTTTTCTTTTTGTTTCCTCGTTGCCTGCTTTTATTTTTTCTTGCTTGAAAACGTACAACCAACGAGCTAGACAAGTCCTATCTTGTCATTGTCCCCCCGCCCCTTGTGACTCGCCGGACATCTCACGGCGCTTCATGCTTGGTTCGCGCAATGCCTGCCTGGTCGGTGACAACCCGACGTGCTCCGTCCCGGCATGCGAGGGTCTACGGTCTTAAGACTTGGACAATGCATGAAATGAGTACCCCCCCCCTCCCCCCCCCCCCTCGTCCACCCACATCCTCCACCTGTACCCACCTTATTTCCGACTTAGCTAACAACCCAACCCCACCTTTTCTCCGCCTTTCATCTTCTGTAGGGGACCCATTCCGAGTTGGTGGGAACCACGAAATCCGGAAGGTCCTCGGCCACGGGCACGGCAGGGCAAGACGTCTTTCTCTGCGACAGTACAAGATGGGCAGCAGCGGCAGCGTTGCAGGTTCCGTGGGCGCCAGGGGATCATCGCACAATCTCAGCGCTCCAGACATCCACGCTGTGAATGGCGACGAACAGGTGCCGGCGTTCCGTGCTAACTCCGACAGTGGGGATGACGCTTTATGCCGTGGAGGCGTTGGACGCGGAGGGGGTGGCCGGGGTGGTGGCGGGGGTGGTGGCCGTGGGAACGGCAAGGGTAACGCTCTGTCCCGGATGCCGCCCCCGGCGCCGCCTCGGCATTGCCGCATGGCTTCTTTTGATGAGCGCCGCCGCCGCACGGAAAGCTTGGGGAGCTGGGGTGGCGTATTGGCCGGTGTTGGCAACATGCCCGGTGGCGGTGGTGGTGGCGGGGGCTTGGACGGTGGCAGCAACTACGGCTCCGGCCACGTGGACGGGGGGAGTGGAGTGGGAGAACGCGATGTCGACCTCCCGGCAGGTGTTTCGGGTGGTGGAGTGATGGCGCGGTCGAGTGCCGCGGGGCGGCCGTCTTCGGCTAGTGCTTCTGCTTCGGCCGCTCCCGCTTCTTCTTCGTCGGCTGCCGCTGCTGCTGCTGCTGCTGCTGTCGGTGCTGCTTCTGCCGTCGCAAAGGTCGCGGGGGAGAGGCGCGCGCTGTCTCGCGCAGCGTCTTCAGGGCAGAACTCGGTCGTGGACGAGGGTGATTCGGCACTGGTGGAGGCGGATGCGGGGGGAGGGGACGAGGACGACCTGATCCACATGCTGGATGGTGTCTGCCAAGAACGGTGAGATAAGTTGTCTTCCGGCAGGGTTAGTTCCCATAGTTGTGTTTTATCTACGGGCAGTAGTTTTGTTTTGTCTCTGGCAGGTTAGGGTTTCTGATACGGCAAACTCCGTCCGATCCCACCCCATAGCACCCCACGCCACGCCATGTTGTCGGTCGCTTGGGACAGGGCGCTGGCGACAGGCGAAGTTGTTGACAAGCCGCAGACCCGTTCGCTGCCTGGGACTGCATCCGCGGCGGTGGGAGGATCTTCGGGCGATGAAGGACGGGTAAGGCGTTCGGCGAATTTTTGTTTTGGCGATTTGTGTTGATAAGGAATACGGGTTTTTTGTCTGGTACCATACGATGGTAGGGAGTTTGAGTTTATACCAAAAGTTTGCAAAAAGATACTTTTTCATCTCGGTATAGAGGTCTTATCATGTACCAGTATCTGTTTAGATAGATAGGCTCGTCGAACGACGAAGGGCGGAAACAAGAGCAAAGGGCAAAAATATTAATCGGAGGTTCTATTGATGCGAAAATACTGTTTTTTACCGGTATACTGGCACCTGTAGTTTGTTTTGCTTTCTTTTTTTTTTGTTCTATTCTTCTTTTCTTTGTTATCGCTTTTATTTTTAGGGCCTGGCTTGTTTTGTTGTGTTCTCGTACCCGTTACGCTAGCACTTCACTTGCTTCACTTTGATGAATTGCGTCTGCTGTTTGGTTTACTCTCTTTTCACAATCTGTGACCACAGAATTTGTATCTCTCGAGGATGAAGAATTAGCACGGACTCTGGGTGTACTGATGTCGTTGGGTAGTAATAACGGTTCAAGGCAAAGACAACACACACTGGTAGCAAGTGTGTATCGGGTAGTGTGCGGGTAGGAAGGTTGTGCCGGTGTCGTGCCCCGGTACCTGCTGTATGCTGATTGGCTCCTCAGGTGACGGGGCGCGGGTAACGCGCAGGGCAAGCAAAAAAACTGGCGTTTTTTCTATAGGTACGAAAATGCTGGGTCACGCGTGCTACGATAAAGTAAAGCAAGAAAACTGGTGAGTTTTGGGGGGGGTACCTTACCGCTTTTTTTTCGACAACATGGTTTGACATACTCTAACTCTATTAAATTTTATGCACCCTATATCCCTAACCGAATGAAACGCAACCAACCAATGTACGGTGAAACCCCCTTCGTCTCGTACACAATGTGCGTCAACCATGTTGTCGAGAAAGTGGTAAGCTCTACTGGGATTTTGGTATAGGTTTCGAAAATACCAGGTCTCGCGTGCTACGATAAAGTAGGCGTTTTTCAGCGAAAATGTTTTCTGAATGATCGGGGCTCCTTAACCCGAAAGTGGTCGGATTGTCGCCCTTATTTTTCATTGTTACTGGTTTGTATATCCGTGGCCATGGGTTTGTTAATCGGTTTGCATTTTTTCTTTTACCTAAAATCAGTTTTCGCGTCAGAGGGGTATACTATCAATAGTGTAGATCTCGAGTGAGGAGCCCCCCCCCCCCCCCCCCCCCGCCAAATTTTTTGTCACAGATCGTTTCAAACTACTTGTAATCGGGTAGGCAGTTTTGGTATAGGAGTGTTTTAATTGCGTCAGCTGTGAGTTCGATGAGTCTAAGGGTCGACAGCCATCTTTGCAAGCCGCGTGATATGCCGGCCGCTCGTTTTTGATACAAATTGAAAAGCGTCAGCTTTTGTAGGTGTATTATTATTTGGAGATATACGGCTGCCATGGATGTTGACAGGATGAACATGAACAAATAAATATCTGCAGTATTAAATGACAGCAATCATGTTCAGTAGTTGATGGTTTGAAAACCAACCCCTCTGTCTGTTCCTCGCGCTCACTCTTGCGTTACCATGCGCTTGCCGTTGGGCTCTGGTCCGCCCTCGATAGAGCTCTGAGTCTGGCCACGGGTCGACGTCCGACGAGGGCGTCCTGAGCGGAGCGGGAGTGTCGCTCACTTCAGAGGTGAGCGAGCGAGGGCCGTTGCGGCGACAGCGATTGTTCTTGACATGTTTATCATCCGACAACGTGCGTATTGTCTTCGCCTTAAACCGTTCTGTCTACCCAACGACATCAGTACACCCAGTGTCTATGCTGATTCTTCATCCTAGAGAGATACAAACTCTGTGGTCACATGCTGTGAGACAGAAAAAACGAAAACAACCGTGATTTATCAACGTGCAGCATGGAAATGAGCGCCTTTTGTATCACTCGTAAACGCCCCCATAAACAAGAACGCCCAGGGAAACTGAATTTTGTGCGAGCGTTTACGAGTTGGTCCGGCGTCGACAAAATGGTGGATAGCCCCTTACACGTGTTCAATCCGAGAATTTTCCTAGGCGGTCGGGGTCAGGCTCAGGGTTAGGGTTCGGGTTAGTAAATTATATCTCAACGATTTTGTCGGGGCTGGGCCAAGGTATATGTTGATCTCTGTCGCCCACGCTTTTCTTGGGCGGTGGGCGAGGTCGCCGTGTCGGGTTTTGGTACAGAACGCAGTCGGACGAAGCTGTGAGCGGTTATGGCGACATGATATGATACTTGGCAATAGTGTAGGGTGATTTTGGCGATGGATAGAGGGGCAAAATTGATCAGACTGTTATACACGTCGTGTGTCAATTTAACTCAATTGCGTTGGCAATCTAGCTGGTTTGTTGGCGTGTTCTTAAGTTCCCGTGGTAGCGATAGCGCTAGCTGTCCCCGCGGGCAGTCGCCGTTGCTACTCCAGCAGCAGGTAGAGCTTGTTACCAGGGTTCCTTGGATACCTCCCTCACGCTGCGAGAACCTCACAAGTGACAATAGCACTGCTGATACGTAGTACTGCTGTTGACGTTCCATCATATCTCATACCAGGCACAAGGTATGTGCACGTTAGTTTTTTTCATTTTTTTCAATACACGTTAGTGAGAGTTGTTGTAACTCTTTTCGTAATGCGCTTTTTTCCTACTGCTGTAGCTGCAGCTTGCACAGCAGTACGCCCCCGCCTACAAGAAATGCCTATCCTGAACAAGGCTGAAACCTTTGCGTAACGATAACCTTGAGCACCGGCTATGATATGCCTGGCAGCGCATTGTGGGGCGCCCGCCGCTGAGGATGGGCATGGTTTCTTAACGCCTTCACAATTGGAAACCCGTTTTGGGGGGCAAATTACTTGGAATTAGCGTGGGGAAGGGATTTTAGGCTCTACAGGGGTTAATTCGGTTTCCTACACTGTCATCCTGGTACGTAGCGTCCGGAAAAAAGTGAGCCTCAGTGTGTTGCTGGGTGTTTCTTGCTCGTCGGCTAATGATATTACCTGTCCTCTACTCTCAACGTCTAATGAATGTTTCGTGAGTACCTTCTGTAGTTGTATAACGAGATACGTTTGCTCGACGCGACGAGCCGCTCGAAGCTAGCTTTTGGGAATGTGTCTTACGTCGATCCTGAGACTGCAGCATTCAGCGGTATGGTCCGCAACACTAAAGTATGCTTTAATTCGTGATACGCTATTACGATGCTGAGATTCAGCATTTAGCGTTAAGACTTCAGCATTTACCGCTATGTATGGTGCGCAACTTTGCCTGATCGGGTGGAAAATATATTTAAAACAGCAGCTGTAGAATAAGTGTTCAAGTGGCCGCTCCATTTTGTTTAGTTTTGCGTTCGGATGTCCGCCGTCAGCCCTGTTACGTACCAGTACGTAGGTGCCAGGTATACGTAGGTATTCATGGATTATTTTCGGGCTAATATCATGACCAAACAACAAATTCGCTTCGACCGACCCTTCCTTCGTCGAATGATCTTGGCATCGCGTTGACTTAGCGTTGCGCGTTAGCGCAGAAACCACAGCAGTTGTTCATTATTATTAGTACCAGGTATACGAGTACAGCGTATACCAGGGTTCGTTTCTATTAAAATAACTTTCCCATACGTACCATGCTGCTGTACGAGTAGTGTGCTGCTGCTTACTTCAAACATGATCCTGTAATTTACTCTAATTCCAAGTATTAATAGTTTGTCCTTCAGTCAAGTACCAGATACGGGATCCTGTTGCTGTACTTGTAGTCTACCAGGGTGGCACAGCAGCAGTAGTACGTAGTTGCGAGTAGTTTGTCATGTACAGCAGTAGTACGTAGTGTCAGGTACGTTTCCACAGAGATTTTGTACCATGTACAATGTGCCTTACTGCTGATCTGGCTATAGAAAGGGAAAATATCTCCCAAATGTTCACGTGTGCGGGGGGGATATAGCTCAGTCGGCTAGAGCGTTTGTCTCATAAGCAGAAGGTCGAGAGTTCGAGCCTCTCTATCCCCGCACCTTTTTTTTTCTTGTTTTTAATATATTTTTTTTCTTGCTTTTTAATTATTTTTTTTTCTTGTTTTTTAATTATTTTTTTTTCTTGTTTTTCAATTAATTTTTTTTCTTGTTTGTTTTCCTCTGGTTTTCCTCGCTTCTACTGTCTACCTGGTACAGTACTCATTTTTTTTTCTCTGTGTCACGAGCTTCTCTAATCCTGCGTTTGTTCCCCCTCTTTCTTCTCCTTTTTTCTTTTTTTTCGCCCTTTTTTTTCCTTTCCTTTTGTCCCAATTTTGAAGAGTCGATCGGATTTTTTTTGTGTGTATTTTGTTTATATTTCGATAAAAAACTTTTTTTTTTTTTCCCCAACTACAAAACACATTTACCCGGTGTACATAACACCTTTGTGTGACTGCGGACTCTAGATTTTTGACAAGACTTGATGTGAGAAAACAACACTGCTACCTTGTATAAATATGGCACATTTTGGAAATATTTTTTCAGTTTTTCTTGTGTACATAAAATAAAGCCTGCAGTGTTGCTTTATTATTAATACCAGGTAGTAACAAATGCTGTACATTGGCTTTTTTTCGTACCTGATGTAGAGTAACACTGCTACCTGGTATAAACATGGCACCCTTTAGGTATTTTTTCTGTGTTTTTTTTTTCATGTACATACAGATTGTGTTATTCGTAACAGATGCCGTGCGTTTGCTTGTTTTCGTCAGATTCGTGCAATACTATTAATAGAAAAAATTGAAAAGAGCAAGGTGAATCAGATGCGTGCCAGGCCACGTGTCTCGTGAGTCGCACCACCCGGCTATGCAGAAAAAACTTGAACACATTATCAATGCTATGCATGTAATCCGCGCTATCCGGCTATGCAGAATAAGCTTGAAAGCATAATCAATGCTACGAACGTAGTCAGCGCTACGCCCGCCCTTAGTCGCTCTGCTCAGTAGCGCATTACGTACATGGGGCGGATGGTTGTAATTATTTACTTTAGCAAGCAAAGCAGACGCGATATGTTTTACCAGGTATATATCCATACGCACGAGTACAAATTGTGAGTATTCCTCCCCCCCCCCGTCGTCCAACATAGTGATGTTTGCGATATATTCCAAACGAAAACGAAAGGAATTAAAAAAACAAACCAAACGTCAGGTTGGTTTGTTTTGTATTGTTTGGCTTTCGTTTTCGTTTTTTTTCGTTCCAGATTTTCATGGTTTTCGCGTGGTTTATTTCCGTTTCGCGGCAGGAGGCCATGGCGTGCACTTACATGTGCACACGACCTGTCGGATCTGTCGACACCCGTTCGTCCTGCATTGAAGACTGATGACGTTTTTTTATTTTTGTTATGTTGTTTTTGTTTTGTTTTTTTCACGCTTGGTTTCCGCAGCTTAACCCCTGGCAGTTTTCTTTTTTTCTTGTCCTCGACGGCTTTGGAAAAGCCGTGGGCACCAATGTCTTCCCTTTTCCCCTCCCGGTACTGGACTCAATGTTACTGCTGAAAAACTGTCCCTCCCCAAGTGGGGCGGTCCTAAAACCGCAGAAAAAACTATCCCTCACTGAGTAGGGTGTTCCTCAAAAACGTGGGTGCTTTTCTAACAGATTTAAAATTGTTGCTCTCACATTAACTCGCATAATATCAAGTCCGTGGTCACAGGACGTATAATCAGGTGGTACAGCAGTAATATTCCGGTCATTTTCGTTGTTTCTGTCTTTCGAAGTGCGTTGTATATTATCCTTTTTTGTGGCTTGGGAGGGAAGGCAGCTGGCTGACATGTCTACCGCAGTATCCAACTCTGCCTCATACCCACATGTCGTTGCTCATAAACACACCTCCCTCCCTCCATTGTCTGGGTTCTACTGTGTGAATTCTCGGACGACTGAAACACCGAATGGTCCAACACCATTGACTCCTCCACACAACTCCGAGAAAACATATACCGTGTTATAAACCCTCGCATGCCACTGAAAAAAATAATAGAAAATAAGTACTAATACCCTCAGTTATACGAGAATAGTACCTATATCCTCATAATATCTCCGTCCCCTCACCATCGACAGAAAAAGGGTGGGTGGGCGGGAGAGATCACGAATGATCTGGTCCAGTGAGCGACCGCTGTCCAGTTGTAAACAACAGCTCTGTCTGTTCGCGTGTTCTACCGGTCTGCCAGCACCGTCCCGTGCGGTATCGACTTGGTATCTCCACAAGCGCGATCAACCAAACAATGCCAGCTGCTGCTGTCAAAGTAAGCTACGTACGCACTCCCCCAAAAAAGCTATGAACCATAACGCCGAAATCTCTCTATGAACAACAAGCAACATGTAATTCTTATCGGCTCCCAATTCCTAATAATATTTCTCTTTTCCCGTTTTATTTCACCTGCAGCTAGTTTATTTTTTTTGTGTCTTTTGCCTATTTTTTTCGTTTTCGCAGGAAGCCATGGGGCTGGGACGAGGCATGAACGTGGAGCCCCATTCTCTGCTGGCCGCCACGGCCCAGACCCAGGCCCAGACCCAGGAGGAGGTCCCGAAGTACGTCCCGCCCGCTCGCAGAGGTGAGGTTAAATAAACCCTTTCAGACTTTTGAGAGGTGAAAATATGTCGAAACGAAATGTCGTGATTAGATAGAATATTAGACGCGTGCTACGATGGAGGTATTAACGTATACCACTTTTTGGTTACAAAATATATATATTTTTTGTGAGCTTGAGACCTCTCCCAAAAAGTGATTTGGAGAAAAATAAAACTGCTATGATACCGGATGCAAAATTCCATGGGGCCTAGGTACTCGACGAAAATCGCGCAAAACAAAAATTGCCTGTTAACCGACGATTTTGGGTTAAGATGCTAAGTCATCCAGAAAACATTTCAGACGAAACGTGGTGCCTCGATCGTAGCACGCGTCTGTGGTGGACTCAGGGTACGAGCGTGTAGACCCAAACCCTAGCCTTGACCCTAGCCACAGTGCAGATCCAAGACGGGTCAGGTGTAATTGAAGGGCAAGGAAGGGAAGGCCGAAACAAATGAAAAGGGGGTAAACCAAAGCGGTATGCTATTTGATAACAAGTAACTGACATCGCTACTGCTGTTATTAATAGCACTCTCTTAGCCCTCTGTAGTCTCTAACCCCCTCCCCACGCCCCCTCCTCTCCTTCCTCTTGCCCCCCCCCTCTCCCTCCTCCTCCTCATCGCCAGCCGCTGGCCTCGGTAGCGGAGGGTGTGCCAGCGGAGGCGTTAAGGCGGGGGGCGGCGGCAAGTACATACCGCCTGCCATGAGGGCGGCGGCTAGGGCCAAGGAGGCTGCGGCCAAGGAGGCCGCGGCGAAGGGAGGAGCGGTGAAGACATCGATGGGAGGCGAGAGCCCAAGACCTGCAGGTTCCCCCGGTTCGAACGACGCCTCCGGGGACGAAGAGTGAGTGGCCAGTGAAAGGAACCGATTGCTATTGTTGTAGTGGTGGCATTAATAGTGGTTTTGTTGATGTTGTCCTTACATTAACTCGTTGCCTTAATGTAGTCCGTCGTCACAGGACAGGTCGTGTGCCAGGGGCGGGGGTAGCGACGCTTGTTGTTTCTATGTGTCGTGACACCTTGATCCCAGAATATTTTTGGTAACCCAGCTGTGTCTACCGGTATTAGACTAGAGAGAGAAAAACGTCGAAATATATAGCGAATTACCATGGTTAAATCCTTTGGGAACTCAAGAGATAGAGACCAAAACATTTATTTATATTTACTTGTTGTCTTACTGGCCTACGAAGAACGTGAGCGCGCAGCAGTACGAGAAGTGTCGCGCTATGCCCTCGTCTTACGTCTTCTTGTGTTGTTATTGGTCGGTTATCAACCTTTATCGGCCAACTCTGCCAACTGTTGCCGTCTTGTTTCGCCTCAGGTTTATCCCTCTGGTATTCCATAGTGATTGTCTACAGCGGCGTTACTTCGTAACGCTTCAAAATACATTTTTTGTAGACAGAAACAACACGCTCGAGCACTCACCCACTCACTCACTCATTCTCACTGGAAGATGGTGCACGATGTCATGCAGGGTGTTCGAGCTCGTGGGCATGGACGTGGAGCTGGGCTTGGTCGAGGCCGGCCTCCCCTCGTCCTCCGGCAGCGGCGCGATCACCGCGGCCGACAGCAACGTCACGGGCAAGAACACCCTCGATGAGTCTCGGCGATCACGCTCCCCCTCCTCTTCCCCCCCCTCGTCCCCCGGCGTCGCTACCGCCAACGGTAACTTTTCCGGTAACTCTGGTGCTAGCTGTAAATTCGGCGGGGGTTCTGGCGGTAACGGGAGGTTTGGTGGAAAGTCTGGCGGTAACGCAGGCGGTAGCAAACTTGGGAAGGGTAATGGGAAGGGGAAGGACCCGCCATTTGGGGGAGGCGGAGGGGGCGCGGTCGTGCCGTGTGGAATGGACCTGCCCTGGGCTCCCGCAATCAAGGAGGTGAGGCCTTTTGAGAATCGAGAAAGCTGTTAGACGTGCTCTTTCGGGACGGTAGCCGTGGTTTTGGTGGGAAATGACTTGCAGTTCGTGTGAGGTGTGAAGGGGCTGATAGGAGGGCAGCCTTTTTTGGACACGTCAAGAGCTCAATCGACCTTCATGTTTTGGTTGGGTGGTTGGTGTGTTGGTCGGTTGGTTGGTTGGATGGTTGGGTGGGTGGTTGGTTGGTTGGTTGGTTGGTTGGTTGGTTGGTTGGTTGGCTGGTTGGTTGGTTGGTTGGTTGGTTGGCTGCTTGCTTGCTTGTTTGCTTGTTCATTTGGCACGACAAAGTCTCTTAGCTTTATTACGCTAGTGTTTGCGCAGAGGGAAGCGTCAAATACCTATTTCGGCATTACTGACGTACGGCGTACTTCTGTCCTATTGCCGCACCATGTAGTCACTTGCCGCCCTGCTGTACGAACCGTACCTGTTGCCCTCCCCCCTAGCGCCCGATCCCAACCCCAACCCCACCCCAACCCCAACCCCAACCCCGACCCCAACCCCAGCCCCACCCCAAACCTCACCGCCCCCCCCACATTTTTGCTCCCACCCCTCCGTGAACGAATTTTCCAGGATTACTACACGGGCGATTACCACGCTCGTCGCCCCTGCAGGCCGGATGGGCTGTGCAACATTAAGGGGGGAGGATGCGGGGGCGCCCCCTTCCCGGCCAAAACGCCTGCTGAGGGCGGCGGCGACGGTGGCGCTGGCGCTGCCTCACTGAAGGTTGCAACCGGAGTTGGCGATGGCGGTGACGGCTGCGCTTCTTCGAAGGATGGCGTTTCTTCGCGTGCTGGCGCTGGTGTCGGTACTTCCTGTTTGAAGGAAGGGGTTTCTGTGGGGAAGGGAGGCGGGAAGGACGAGGAGGGGCTGTGGTGGTCTTGCGGTGCTTGGTCTATCATGGGAAGGTGAGACGGAGGAAGGGGAGTGAGCGGGGGCGGGGCCGGGGGGGGGGGGGGGATAGGAGGGAGGGTAGGAGATGGGGTATAGGTGTTTTTTTGTGTTGAGAATAGAAGATGGGCGTTCTGCCTTCGTCTCTATTATGTGAAAGGTATACCATCAGCCGTCGACGCATCGTCGACAAAGTGAGGGGTTACTTTCGGATCGCCTGCAACATTTTTTTCATCACATCTTGGTATCTATATCTTCTCTTCCTTTAACCTGGTCACGCTTCGCGTCTTCTCTCCCCGTCCTCCTCCTCCTCCTCCTCCTCCTCCTCTCCTCTTCACCCCCTGTGCTTGGTTTGGTTTGAATTTGGGTTTGGTTTGGGTATGATTTGGTTTGGTTTGGTTTGGTTTGGTTTGGTTTGGTTTGGTTTGGTTTGGTTTGGTTTGGTTTGGTTTGGTTTGGTTTGGTTTGGTTTGGTTTGGTGGGTTTGGTTGGGTTGGTGGGTTTGGTTGGGTTGGGTTGGGTTGGGTTGGGTTGGGTAGGGTTGGGTTGGGTTGGGTTGGGTTGGGTTGGGTTGGGTTGGGTTGAGTTGGGTGGGGTTGGGTTGGGTTGGGTTGGATTGATTTGGTCAAGTATAATTTTGTTCTGTTTACAAGCTTCTCCTTCGGGGTTGATGTGGTTAACTTGCAATCCCGGGGTGTCGCAGGTTGAAAAGGGGGGAAAGCTCTTCACAAATAATGGGGAAAAACAGCCACCGCAAGTAACCCGGCAAGTAACAGCGACCGTCCCAGACGAGTTTCCAGTTTTAGTTTTTTTTCGTTTCGTTTCGTTTCGTTTCGTTTCGTTTCGTTTCGTTTGTTTTCATTTCGTTCCGTGTGATTCCGTTTGGTTCGTTTCGTTTTGTTCCATTCCGATCCGTTCCTTTTTTTCAATTTATTTGTATCCTTTCCTTTTCCTTTCTCCTCCTCTTCCTTCCCCCCTCCCCCCTCCCCCCTCACCTTTTCAGGCGCGAGAAGCAGGAGGACCGCTTCTGCGTGATGCCGAACTTTAACAAGTCCATCCGAAAAATTCCCGAGAGCGCGTCGGCGGTAGCGTCGACAGCCACGGCAGCGTCGACAGCCACGGCGGCGTCGACAGCCACGGTGGTGGCGGTGGCAGCGGCGGCGGTGGAATCACCGCCGGCAGAGGTAGCGGCGGCTGCTGCTACTCCAGAAGCCGAGGTGGTGGGGGGAGCGCGGGCGAAGCCGGGAGTGGAGGTGGGGGCGGGGGCTGGAGGGACGGGTGGAGCGGGGGCGAAGCCGGGGGGGGGGTTGGGTGCGGAGAAAGGAGTGGGGGTTGGGGCGGGGGTGGGGGATAAGGATGGAGCGCTGGTGGAGATCCGGCCGGCGCAGGGGTTCTTTGGGGTTTACGATGGGCACTGCGGGTTCCAGGCGGTGCAGTATGTCCGCGACAAGCTTCACACCAGGGTTGGACACCACCCGTCCTTGTGGAAGGTGAATGGGTGGATGGGAGTGTGGGGGGGTAGAGGATAGGAGGAGTGTATGTAACGATTTTTGTAGGAGGCTGGTTGTTCGGTGAACGATGGGATGTCTGAAGCGATTGAGGCGTTTTTTTGTGTTTTTTTGTTTTTTACCCCCGGATTTATTCGGTCCCGTTCTGTCTCTGTCCCTATCCGTCCCTTGGTGTTTTTGTTTGCGTTTCTGTTTTTATTGTATTCACGCTATCTCGTGTCACCCCATGCAATACCAGTCCGACAATAAATATAGGCTCGATATGAATTATGCTTGAAAAATGTGCGAAACTCGGAGATCTTAGGGAGGGATGATAACTGAGCACCCCCGGGTATACCAATGGATGTTTCAACCATTTGATCCATCTGCAGGGGGATACGATCATAAACGATCGTCTTGGGTTTATAATAGCAGCACCGTGTGGCCTCAATTCCATATCGAGCTTATTTGTTTTGTTTTTCATGTCGAGCTTATAGTATTGCCGGACTGGTATCATATTGTATGTGTTTTGCTTGTCTGGCAGCTGTTTGTATTCATCTCATATCATTTACAATAATCCCGTCCCATTCCATTATATTCCATCCCATGGTGTTCCATCCCATGGTGTTCCATCCCATGGTGTTCCATCCCATGGTGTTCCATCCCATGGTGTTCCCTCCCATGGTGGTCCATCCCATGGTGTTCCATCCCATGGTGTTCCATCCCATGGTGTTCCATCCCATGGTGTTCCATCCCATGGTGGTCCATCCCATGGTGGTCCATCCCATGGTGTTCCATCCCATGGTGTTCCATCCTATGGTGTTCCATCCCATTCCTGTTCATCCCGTTCTTTCTCGCACTTTTGTCTTGTTTGTGTGTCGGTTTTTCCTTTTTATCCCGTCACATGACATACGCCACCCCATCCTTTCTGATCCCGCCGCATCCCACCCCATCCCATAGTTTTGTGTTTGTATGTATGGAATCGTTTTTTTCCCATCCGATCGCATGCTGTCCCATCTTATCGTATCCTGTCCTTTTGATACTGTTTTTTCCTCTTGATGGGATGGTATGAGATGGGATGGGATAGCTCTCTATTATAGGAACTCGGAGTCAACGAAAAAACGCCTCTCGATCGGCCCTTTTCAGGTTGGATCCGGAAAAGCGACTCGGAAAAGGCCACACGAGAGACTTTCCTGGCTGTTGACGCGGAGTTCCCAAAGAGCTGTCCAAATCCCATATAATTCCATCTTCGTCCCGTCCCATAGTGTTTTTTTCTCTTTTTCCGTCGTTTTTGTATCCATCCTATCTAGTTTCTCACCCTATCCCATGTATTTGATTTGCTGGTCGTTCAGCTTTTTGTATTCATCTCATATGATATCATACCAAGGAACCCCGTCCGATTCCATGGGCGTTACGAGAGGCGTTCCAGCCTGTTGACCCGGACTTGCTAGAGAGCTATCCCGTTCCCTCCCATTCCATATTTTCGTTATATTTGTGTGTCGCCGGGTTTTTTCGGTCTATCCCATCTAATGCCATCCCATGCTATTCCATCTCATCCCATCCCATCCCACCCATTCTTTTTTTTCGTTTGCTTATCCCACCCTACCCCACCCCCCACCCCACCCCACCCCACCCAACCCCACCCCACCCTACCCCACCCCACCCCACCCCACCCGGTCCTGTTGCTTTTGTTTTTTGTTTTTGTGTTTATTTTTGGGGTTTCAGGATCCCAAGAAGGCGATCCGAGAGTCGATTTTATCTGTGGATGCTGATTTCCTGGAGCTGGCAGGAGAGGAGGACTGGTTCTGCGGGACAACAGTTTTGGCGGCCCTCATCAGGGGAAGGTCAGCCCAACAATCAACCTACAGTATTTCGACACCTTTTTCTAAAAAAACGAAAAAGGAATGCACTCCAGCTGTGAGATCGAGTTAAATCGACACACGACGCGTATGAAAATACGCGGAAGTGTGGTGAGCTAAAGCTTTATTTTTCCCCATCCGCCGGAGGATAAAAAAAAAAGGAAAAAAAATCGAGGATTCCGTCGAAACTCATCTTTGCAAGCTGCGTGTAGTCCAACAATCAACTTCTTTCGCCGCCTATTTTTCTTCAAAAAAATGGAAAAAGAATGCACTCCAGCTGTGAGATCGAGGATTTTGTCGAGACTCATCTTTGCAAGCTGCGTGTCGTAACTTTTTTGTTTTAGCCGCCTTCTCCAAAATGTTATGTTTATAAGTGATAGGTTATTAGTGCGGCATTCCGGGACATGCCCCCCCCCCCCCCCCCCCCCCCCCCCCGCGTGTGGTTCCAGTATTATGAGACGGCGTATTTATGAATTTTTAGTAGGGATCCCGCAATAAAGCGGTCTGATTAAGGCGGTATCCCGATACAAGGAGGTCATTTTGACACACGTACACAGTGTCCCTCACTTAGTTTCGAAATACAGCAGTAGGGGTCCCGGTATAAGGCAGTCTGAGTGAGGCGGTGTCCCGATATATGGCGGTCAAATTCGCACACGTACACAGAATCCCTTACTTAGTGTCGAAATACAGCAGTAGGGGTCCCGATGTAAGGCGGTCTGAGGAAGGCAGTGTCCCGATATAAGGCGGTCAAATTCGCACATGTACGCAGAGTACCTCACTTATTGTCGAAATACAGCAGTAGGAGTCCCCCAATAAGGCGGTCAGATGAAGGCGGTATCCCGATATAAGGCGGTCCGAGTAAGGCGGTGTCCCGATATAAGGCGGTCAAATTGACACACGTACACAGAGTCCCTCACTTTTTGTCGAAACACAGCAGTAGGGGTCCCCCAATAAGGCGGTATCCCCATATGAGGCGGTATCCTGATATAGGGCGGTCGAATTCACTTGGCACAAGTGAGGGATTAAACTCATGACCTTGATTGAATAAGGTGAATAAGGCGGCTTCCCCCAACAAGGCGGTTACATTGGTTGCTCTGGCACACTCTCCACCGGCTTACTGGCAACCCGTACGCCGTAGTTGTACTGTATGCCCTAAAAACAACCAGTTTTCATACTCGGGTCATGAACCGACCCGGAAGATTCCACAATGTCGCGGGTCGAGTCGGGTCGTGTGAGGGGATGCTCGAAATTTTACGAGTCGGGCCAAGAGTGTTTCACAACTCACGGGTCGGGTCGGGTCGGGTCGGGTCAGACCGACACGAAACCGACACTAACCGCAAGAGGTGGCCCGTAAAAAACGCTGCAAAATTCTACCCTAAACTCTAGAATCCCCAACCCTTGGTTACCCCTTGCCCCGCCTTAAAGGAGCTTCGTCCTGCGAAATTTCGGGGGGCGGGGGGGGGGGGATGTATCGACAAACGTGCTCGACCATGTTACAGGTTTCTTACGAAACTTTCCCCGATTTCTATGGTATCGTACAAGCTTTCCCTACGGGGTGCGGTTAGCTTGATTTTTTTCCCCGGGGGACGTCGCAAGTTGAAAAGGCGGGGGGAAACTCTTGAAAACTACCGTAACGAAAAAAAGCTAGCCACCGCTCGCGAACATGCCCTTCGGCGTGCGATTGGCATGAACACCCGAGGCGCGTCGCCAGTTGAAAATGGGGGGGGGGGAGGGCGCTATTATTACTAACGAAAGAAACTAGCCACCGCGCAAGGAACCCAGGAAGTATGACCGACTTATTATTTTAAGTACGTCAGCTGTGAGTTCGATAAGTCTATGGGGTATCCGATGCTCATCTTTGCAAGCTTTGATACACCGACCGCTCGTTTTTTACACATGTATTATTATCCCTTGGGTATGATATGCATGGCTCTTAAGTCTGAGATTGCCTTGTTACAAGTGAAAATACACGCTACAGGCATTAGGATATCTAGCGACCTAGGAGGTGAGACGTGCGGGGGTATCAAGCGTCTAGCAAGAGCGGGTAGCAGCAGTACGAGCATCGCGTCGTGCTGCGCCCGCGTCGTCGAGGTTGCATTCGTCGTCACCTTTTGAGATACTTTTCCCGTCTGACGTCTAAAAAAACAGAGGTTGCATGCTATATAGCCATAGCGATACGTCTGGATTATTGTCTAGGCTAAAGCATGGAAATCGGGGATTATTTTGGTATGCGAATGAGTTTTATTGTGGCCAATGAATTTTTCAACACAACAAATAAACGTCGGACTTTTCCGGAGAATGTTCTTTGGGATCAAGGTTAGGGTGAGGGTTAGTAACGGTCTAAAGTAGTGTTTTTGAGCAGTTTTTTTGTTTTGTTTTCCTTCTCATAATACTGGAAGCACACGTGGGCCAAACAAACTTCCCCGATTTTGATGTTTTATCCTAGGTAATAACTCGAATTGCGGTAAAGGCGGCTGAGAGGTTGGGGTTTGTGCTTCTAAGAAAACGTGTTTTTATTCTTGTAAATCGAGAATGAATTGGAAATGGTTATCCGATGTTTTAGTTCGTTTTGTTTTAGTATCGTCGTTGTAAGATTTAAAAAAAAGCGTTAGTGTTTTTTCTGTTCATTAAACCGAAGAAAGAAACACCTTCGTTTCACTCGTAGCCTCTGTTCTTAGTTTGTTTTAATTTCATCGTTGCAATAACCTCCGCGCTCGGCTTTTTTTTTCTTCCCTCGCCGTGTTTTGCGTCACCTACAGAAAACTACTCATTGGAAACGTGGGAGACGGCGAGGCGGTGCTTTCTCGGGCAGATGTGGCGGTACCCATGTCATTGATTCACAACCCGGGGAGGGAATCTGAGAATGCGAGGCTTCTCGCAGCCAACGGCTGGGTCACCACGGAACGAGTGAGATTTGCTTTCGGTAGACTGTAAAATATCATGTATCCTGGTATACGAGCATGTTTAATTTATTCATTATTTGGTCATGGTGATAGTATTGGCTTGATATTAGTTTTTTGCTGCGGCATTGTTCCGCTCTATTTTTTTTTTTTTTTGGGGGGGGGGTGTTCTTTCACTCCATTTTTGTTCATTTTGGCTTGAGTTGTTTTTTTGGTGAGGTGTGTTTACTCTTCCGAGTTGTTGGGTCGAGCTTGTCTTGGAACTGCTGACTGCGTAATTTTGATACACCCATGAGTGATTTTGTGAGAACAGCAAACGACAGGTGCAGTGTGGTGCGGTGTCGTGCGGCTGCATCGGCGGCTGGCTTGGTTTGTTTCGCGTTTGGGTTTCTGATTTGAGGTTGTATGGTTTGCATTGTTTGCCTTGGTCTGCTTTGATCTGCTTTGCTATGGTCTGCTTTGCTTTGGTCTGCTTTGCTTTGCTTTGCTTTGGTTTACTTTGGCTTGGGTGGGGTTGATGTGGTGTGCTTTGGTGTGGTGTGCTTTGGTGTGGTGTGCTTTGGTTTGGTTCGGCCTTGGTTTGGTTTGGTTTTTTGTTTTTGATTTGGTTGGCTTGACTTCACAATGTGTTCGTCTTCCTTCCCCCCCCCCCCGTTGCCCGAGAGGGTTTGATTTTTACCCCTTTTTTTAATTTTTTTGTCGTTGCTCCCTTTTTCCCCGTTTTTCCGTCGCCTCGATACCTACAGGAGCTGTTCCTTCGGCAACTAAAGCAAATGGACCTCGACGATCCTCAGATCCGGATGGCGGCGACGGACCACGTCTGCTGGAATACGATCAGACGGTACGTTCATCCCATACTTTCCTTACCGCATGATATCAGTAGTGTCTTACATTATACGTGGTACACATTGCATAAGTATCATACCATACCGTACATATACCATGCCATACCATCCCATACATATACCGTACCATACCGTACCATACCGTACCATACCGTACCATACCAGGCCATATCATACCGTATCATATCATATCATACCATACCAAAGCATACCATACCATAGCTCGCTATACCGTGCCATGCCATACCATGTAATATACGGAGTACATTTTAACGTATTACCATACTACCGGTATACTATAGGGTAGTCACGATAGTAAACATATGACAGCACAACACACAATGGCAACGTCACAGCATCTTAACCTCGCGAAACGTTAATTTACTATTGTCTCACTGATACTTATTGTTGATTCGCGTCCGCGGCTGACTTTGTGCATTCATAATAAAATGATTTTCGTGTCAAATTCAACTTCATAAAAACTTTTTTCGACGAGGAAAAAAAAAGTTGAAACTTGCGTGAAAATGGACGTTTGTGCTCTCTGCGGATGCTTTACCCTACCCTCCGCCCCTGCCACTTCCTCTCCATATCGCTTTGGTGATACCGTTCGAATGCAGCGTGTGCGGCGAGCTTGCCGTGTCGCGGTCCATCGGAGACCGAGACTTCAAAGGTTTCACTAAGAGGCGTATTGAAGAGGGGACGGAGGGAGTTGCTCCCCTAGAAGTGAGTGTCATCACGTGGCTTTGGTAATGGTGACTATTGGAGATACCTAGTACCATTCCGACAATAAATGTAAACTCGATATTGAAAAACAATAAATGTAAGCTCGATATGGAATGGAGGCCATGCGGTGCTGCTATAATGAATCCCAAGACTCTTTGATAATCGTATCCCCATGCTGATAGATCAAATGATTGAAACATCCATGGGTTAACATCCTTGCCACCCCGACGTCGTCGTTCGATGGTCTTTTGCGAACAAGACAATAGACTATTTTTCTTTTCTTTTCATAGCATGCTTTCTCATTTCGAGCAACCATGAAACGTTCGTTACAGAAAATCGCTGATTTAGGGGGGGAGGGGTATCGCAGAATCAGCATTTCCCACTTCAGCTGAAAGCAATGTGTAGAGCGCGTGTTTCGGCTTGTCACGGGGGCTCTCTTAAACCGGGGTGTTCACGGTACCTGGTAGGCGTTATGCCATACCACGTTAAAACAGGTCATAAGCCGTCCCACGGGTCGGGTCAGGCGGTTTCCCACATGTTGCGGGGCGAGTGAGGCCGAGTCAGGAAGTTTTGGAAACCTCACGGGTCGGATCGGGTCGGGTCGGGTCGGGTCGGGTCGGATCGGGTCGGGTCGCTACAACTTTCAAGTCTTTGTTTTTTTATTTAATTTCCAACGTTGAAGAAGACGATACATACAACAACAACAACAACAACAACAACAACAACCGCAACAACTTACGCTTTCACTTGTGCTTGCCATTCGTCCCTCTTGCTCTTTCCAGGTGTCAGTGTTTGCGTGGCCGCAAGGCCACCCCAGACAGTTCCGCGACGATTTGCTGACCGCAGAGCCCGAGTTCATGGAGACCGAGATTGGGGAAGAGGACGAGTTTCTGCTCATTGCATGCGACGGTCTGTGGGATGTGCTGGGCAAGCAGGAGGCAGTGGACCACGCCAAGAACTTTCTTGATGAGGCAAGCGTTTTTTGTGTATTTATTTGTTGTTGGCTGGGTTGGGTTGGATTGGGTCGGCTTGGGTTTTTATTTATTCATTGTTTTTTACCAGGTATTGGTTTGTGGCCGGGGCCGGGACTTTTGATTTTTAAGGGGGCTTGGTATCTGGTTTTGATCTAGTATTCGCCTGTTGCGTGCGACAGACTACGGGATGGGCTGGGTAAGCAGAAGGCCGGGCCACGCCACGAATTTCCTGGACGAGGCACTTCCTTGTTTCTGCCTTTCTTTTTTCTTTTTTGTTTGATTTGGTTTGTTTCATTTTTTTGTGCCTTGTTTTTCGTTTTTTCGGGTGGAGTTTGGTGTTCGGTTTTTGGGTTTGGCTTTTGGTTGGGGTTGTGTTTTTGGGATTTCGTGTGTGATTTTGAGTTGTTGTTTTTTTGGGGGGGGGTCCAACGGGCTGTGGGATGTGCTGGGCAAAAGCAGGAAGCTATTAGCCACGCCCACAATTTCCTGCAGGAGGCGGTTTTGTTTTGTTGTGTGGTTGTTTTTGTTTTATTTCGATTGATTTGGTTTGGTTTTGGCTTGTCGTGGGGTTTGGCTTTAAGGTTTGATTGTTGTTTTTGGGCTGCTGTTTCTACGCTGGGGTTCCATGCCGGGGCTTCCGACGAGATCGAGGTTTGCGTCTCCGTCTAACCCCCCGCCTACCTCCTCGCTCCTTTTTCCCCCTCTTCTCCCTCCCGCCCCCGCGCTTTCGCTCGCCCGCTCGCCCGTCCGCCCCCCCTCCGCCCCTCCCTCTCCCCCTCTGCCTGCCTACTGGTTCGTCTTTTGTTTTTATTCCCGTGTTTTTGGTGTTGCTTTACGTTGGACGGATTGGGTTGGACTGGGCTGGACTCAACTGTGATGGGCTACAGGGATTGTGTTCGCAAGCGGTGGCTAAGCGGATGTGCGAGCTGGCTTACCGCATGGGAACCTCGGATAATGTCACCGTGGTCGTCGTTCAGTTTCACCACTTCCGCCCTTTTTGAGTGTTGTTCATCGTTAGCCATCTCGCTTACTTGCTCGCTCGCTCGCTAGTTCACTCGCTCCGCTCATGGGAGGGGGCTTCAAGTTGGAACTAGTTAGCTTGCTCGCTCGGCTTGCTTGCTTGCTTGCTTGCACGGTCGGCTTGCTTGCTTGCTCGCTCGGCTTGCTTGCGTGCTCGTTTGGCTTGTGTGCTAGCTTGCTTCCTCGCTTCCTCGCTTACTTGCTCGCTCGCTCGCGGAAGGACGGGGTTGAGGTCACTCGCTTTGCGTGCGGGGATGAGCTCGAGCTCGCTTGCTCCATGCTGGAGGGGGGTAGCGCGCTCGCTCGCTTGTTCCACACATAGAGAGGGGGGTAGTGTGAGTACGCCAGCAGGAGGGAAACGGAGTTTTCGAGGAGCTGGAATCCTGAGATACACCGGGAAAAGTCTAACGAAGGGAAATCCTGAAAAATCCCAGAAACGCGGCGGACAGTAGAGAGTATTGAAAAGTTCGACATAGTTATGAGCTTTTGAAAATGACAAACAATGACGAAAACGGACTGAAAGAACAAAACAAAAAGAACACTGGACAGCATGTTTCTTGGCGTAGGCACAGAGAGAAATAGGATTTTTCTTGACCAGGGGGAAGGCTCGCGGGAGATTTTGTTCAAGGTTGCTTGCTCTCGTGCAACGCGCATGTGTTTTTTTTTTTCTGCGATTGCTCTTGAAATGTTTGCTTTGTTTTTTTTTAGGTGGGACCTCGCGGTGTCGACCCATTCGGTCTGTTTTTGTTACTCCCGACAATAGGTGACTTTTTTGTCCATTTCTGTCTATGGCTACGCACGTTTTTTTCTTTTGCAAGCAAATCCCAAACGGATGTGTTTTTGAACGAGGGGGAGGGGGAGGGGGGGGGGGGAGGGGGCGGGGGAGGGGGGGGGGCAGGAGCTGCCGTTGGAAACGTCCGAAAAACACGCCGTACAGCAGTGTCGCTTATAACCTTATTAAAACTGTACCCACGTTTTTGAGAGAAAATCACCTGGATTTTTTGTTGATTTTTTTTTCTCGCAGTTTGAAAGAGTTACTTTAAGGCGATACTGGGTACCACTTAAGACGGTGTCACGCGAGCAAAGCGGTGACGGCGTCACGTTACAACGTATTTTTTCGGGATGTTCTTTCGGAGAGTAGAGCTGTTGCTTGCGAAAGCATGGGTTGCGCGTTGGGGGCGAACCTTCAACCCGGGTCGCACGGCGTCCCACGATTCGGCTCTCAGCTGCGGTCCCAGATACAGTGCGGGTCTCCCTACATAGCGCCGGTTGAACATGTTGTTGCCGGTATAGTGCCGGTCGAACATGTTATTGCCGGTATAGTGCCGGTCGAATAGTGCATATTTCCCGTATAGTGCCGGTGACATCGCTGGCACGACTGGAACTCGCTGTTACCCTTAAGCAATATACCCAATAGCGCCCTACAGTGCCGACTGAGAAGCGCTTATTGCCGGTATAGTGCCGGTTGATTAGGGCTTATTGCCGGTACAGTGCCGGCGACGTCGTTGGCACAACTGGAACCCGCTGTTATATGTATCGGTAATATACCCAATAGTGCCCCATAGTGCCTGTTGAATAGGGCTCATTTCCGGTATAGTTCCGGTTGACTAGTCCCTATTGCCGATATAGTGCCGGTTGGATAGTGCCTATTTCCGGTATAGTGCCGGTGATATCGCTTGCACGACTGGAACCCTCTGTTACTTGTGCGGGTATTATACCTCATAATGCCCTATTGTGCCGGTTGAATAGGGCTTGTTGCCGATATAGTGCCGGTTGAGTAGAGCCTTTTTGCCGGTACAGTGCCGGTGGCATCGCTGGCACAACCGAAACTCGCTGTCATCTGCATCGGTACTATATCCAACAGTGCCCAATATAGTGCTGGCTGGATAGGGCTTATTGCCGTTATGGTGCCGGTTGAGTAGTGCATATTGCCGGCACAATGCCGGTGATATCGCTGACACGACTGGAACCCGCTATAGTGTTGCCTGTATCGGTACTATACCCAATGGTGCAGGTGTCCGGTACAAAAATCTGGTATAATGCCGGTATCGTGGGCTGGCACATACATACCGGTACGATTGGGGGACCACCAGTTTATCCATATGATACATGTGGTGGTGAGCCGTCGGGATGATGCACTCGCTGGACGAATCAGATCAAATCCCCCCTGCATGATCTAGGTCCTTTGGGGAAGATAGATTCCTGATTTGTATGATCTGAGAGATTTGTATGATCTGTGAGATCTGCTGCAGACCGGTGTTTTTTTTTGTGGCCTTCCTGTGCTCTTCTTCCAATGTGTGCCGCTTTGGCCCTGCGCGCTGCCGCTATGGGACAGGCCAGGTCAGGTCCCCAGTTCATTTTCTAGATCTTCGGGGGAGATGGATTCCTGATTTGAATGACCTGTATGATCTACTGCAGATCGTTTTATATTTGTGGCCTTCCTGGGTCATGTTCCTTTGTGCACCTAGTTAGCCCTGCGCGCTGCCACAGTAGCAGCAATTGTATAGAGACTCCCCTCATTATATCTGTTGATAGCGGTGGCGGCGGTGGGGGTGGCGAGGGGGAGCGGGGGAGGGAGGGTGTCCCTGGGGGAGTTGTATAGCCGGGGGCGTCACTGTTCCATTCGTAAAAATCACTTTTTGTCCTTAATGAGGACGTATTCACTACGCCGTAGAAGGCGCGATCGTACAGCAGTAGTATCACGCGCGGCTTTGGCAAAGATGAGTGTCGATGGCACCCTGAAGTCCACAGCTGAGGCGGGGTGTTTCTTTCTTTCTTGTATAAACTCCTTCTCGCCTGGTGTGCTGACGGGCACCGACCGATAGGCTGTGCCGCTGCTGCTGTGTGTTGCGTCCCGATCTGATGCGGTTGTGCGGTGCCGGCTGATACGTTTTTTTGGTTTTGTCGTTTTGTTTTTTGCTGGTTGGTGCGTTCTGGATTTCGCCTGTAAGGGACTGCCAACGTGTTTGTATGGTGAAAAATTGAAGCCGATACACTTTTTTTTGTGGTATTCGTCTGGAAAAGAGGACACCATCCTGAAGAGGAGGGGGGGGTGGGGGGCTGGAAGGGGGATGGGAACGGGGAGGAAGGGCAGGGGGTGGAGCCTTGGGAGGGTGGCGACGTGAACGTCGGGAGTGGAGCCTTGGGGGGGGTAGCGACGTGAACGTCGGTAGTCACGCTTCCTGCAAACGACCACAGGCTGTTCGTACGCTGTTCGCGGCCGAGTCAACGGCGCAGAGTATCGTGTGGTGCAACGCGGCGGCGTGGGTGATCAGCCGCTAGACTCGGGTCAAATTTTTTTTGCGTGATTTATGATTTTGCTTGTTCGGTGTGTGTTTTGAGGGCGGGAGTGATTGGGTGTAAGTCCCACCCAACCGCTGCGTGTTGAGGGGGGGGGGGGGGGGGGCAAGTCCCAGCCTCCCCCCCCTCCCCCTCCCCGTCCCCATCCCCATTGCCGGCTCTTTTTTTTTTAACTTTGTTGAGCCGGTTTTTGCACCATGACCGTCGTGCGACAGCAGTTAAGATGTCTTGTTGACGGCGGTGCGGCGGTATTAAGAGCGGGGGGCGGGGCGGGTAAGGGGAGGTTTAACGCTGTGTGAGGTAAACAGCGTCACAAGGCGTGGTGGGACCGACCGGCGCTTTCTTGTAGCGGCTGGTTGGGTTCGCAATGCGGCAAACCGCCTTGTTGACACGTGCGCTCTAGTTTACTGCTACCTGCTTGGGGTAAGGTTTAGAGAGGTTGGCGCTACATCCCTAGTCCTAACCCTGACTTAGGGTAGTTCCACGTCTTCTTAGGACTTGGTTTGGTGTGAGGCTGCCGGTAACTCTAACCCTAGCGGCCTAGAGTAACCCCACGGTAGGCGTGCAGCGGAAGATTCTAAGAATTTTCTGAGCTCCTAACATAAGGGGCTCAATATATCTCACCCGCGAACCATGGCTTCGAAGGCGTTCGCTGGCGCAATCCGACCATCGCTTCTGTGCGCGCGTCCTAAAACTAGTTAGTTTGCTCGTAAAATTATCAGGATTACCGATAGTTCCTCACTTGGGAGCTCAACCGGACAGAAACGCCTGACCCAAAAATCGAAACCCCTGTTGTGGGATTACTTACCAACCACAACCCTAACACTAGCTTCTACATCTAGCTTTGTTTAGTTGTGGGGGATAGATTATACCTTACCGTGCCGTTTCTATGGTCATGGTTGGGTTGGGGATAGGTGGATCCTAAAGCTAACCGTATTTCTAGTCATACGTCTACTTAAGACCGTTCCTAACGAACACAAAAAAAACGGCTGGATTTGTGAAGACAAGGGCGTGATATTTTTCGCGAATCGTGATGTTTTGCCAGGAATCCGGGCTTTTGAATCGTTTGCGACCTTTCCCGTTTTGTCAGGAATCCGGACTTTTGAATCGTTTGCGACCTTTCCCCCCCCCCAAAAAAAAAAATTAATTGATGTCAGGATTCCTGACAAAAAAAATTTATTGATGTCAGGATTCCTGACGAAAAAAGTGATTTTTTGTTTTTGAAAACGTGACATTTTCATCATTTCCAAATGTCAGGAATCGTGAGATTTTGTCTGGATGTTCGTGATTGTTTTGCGTTCGTTATTGATAGGAAAGGCCCTTAGTTCTTATGTAGCGATGAGGTTAATCCCAGCCCAAACTGTGGTCGTCGTACGTCTAGTGAGTTACGGTGTCGGGATGGGGTTGACCCGAATCCTAATAATGCTGACTGTAGTCGTACATCTACTTTGGACCGTTCCTGAAGAACACAAATACATGTCAGGATTTTTGACACAAAATAACGTGATACTTTCGCGAATCGTGATATCTTGTCAGGAATCCGAACTTTTGAATCGTTTAGTAGTGACATTTTCCGTGAAAAAATGATGTCAGGATTCCTGACCAAAATAACCATGTGAATTTTTGTTTTTGAAAACGTGACATTTTCAGAATTTCCAATGTCAGGAATCGTGAGTTTTTTTTTTCTTCTTGTCTGGATTATTCGTGATTGTTTCGCGTTCGTTATTAGTAGGAATGGCCCTCAGTTAGGGCCATGTGTAGGGATGAGGCTGACCTCAACCCCAACCGTAGCCGTACGTCTATTTAGTTATGGTGCAGGGGTGGGGTTGACCCTCATCATCATGCTGACTGTAGTCGTACGCCTGCGTACTGTAGTTCGGGTAAGGTGTTAGGTTGAGGTTGACCCTAGCCCTGTAATAACCCTGACGGGACTGTAGTCGTACGTCATAGTGGCCTTGTTCATGTATTGTTGTTTCGTAGTACGTGCATAATATGTGATGCATGGCGGCTTGGCCCTCCTTCCACGTAGTAGCGATAATAATAACCCCTTTGCGGGCTTTCGTGGGCGATATAATGATGGTTGATTGATGATGGTTGTGATGATGATGGCATAACGGCGTCAACAGCATAGAACACGGACGATTTTTCCTTCCAAGGAAGGACGCTATCATACCGTGGGGTATCCGATTTAAGAGAGTCCATAATAAAGAGACAATGGTTTTAAGAGCGATCAAATCGGCTTGGCACGCCGTGTGAGACGCCTGTACTACGACTATATGATAACAGTCTGAGATAAGAGCGGTTACAATAGCCTGTTCCGAGGGGCTCTTCGATCGGGTACCATTGGCTTAGTCGCGCCGCGTGAAACGCTTATATGATACCAGTCTGAGATTAGAGCGGTTACACTAGCCTGTTCCGAGGGGCCGTTAAATGGGGTACCCAATTGTAGTAGTAATTGGCGTGCCCTCTACGTGAAGTCTTTGGGTGATGGATGACGGAGCTGCGCCATAATTCCACGACATACTGTAATGTTTAATGTACCTGCTGTGGGAGTCCCAGTTAAGTGCACAGTGGGTCACATGGCAACGATATACGCAGAAAAGGGGGGCTCCCCGCGCTAATCCCGCCTGTATGTTTATTTTTGCACTCGTTCGCTGATAAATGTGCTGGAGCAGCGATACATTCTGGCATAGAAGCACCGGAGTATCGTCTCACGCGGCGGGTTGGTCTATTCCCTTTTTTAGTCAACTGGACACGCCGTGGTTACAGGTGTCAACCCTTCCCTCCTCGGCTCACACACCTTCGTTTTCATCGCGCGAGTATCATCGGGTGCAGAATTCTCACAGTCCGGTCGATGATTTTTGCTCCGAGAGGTTTTTACCACCTTACGCTCTCTCCTCGCGCTTTCAACGACCGCCAAAAAGAGGCATAAAAAATCGAAACTCATACGCCCTTTTCGCCTAGAGCGCACCGAGCACGCACGCTACGGTGGGCGTGCAACCTCTTATTCTTAGGCTCCGCGCTTTGAACAGATCCTGCTGTGCTTGAAGCCGAATTGGCTTTACAAAAGTGGTATGCTTACCCCAATGAATATTAATCCCATGACCGAATTATACACAGAAAAACATTGAAAACGTAAACACACGCGATTCCAACGATAGCGGAGTCGTCACACGGCAGGGGATTATGCCTTTTATGGGCAAAAATGTTTCTGGCCGGGTTTGAGCTCAAGTTTGTGAGTAACTACCGGTTAGCCTGATACCTCTACGACGATTACATTTGCTTTTAGGACTACTCGTAGCGCGTAGACGTGTTGGTCGCGTGGCGCGATTGAATGCCTTCTTCGAAGTCATGCTCAGCACAGCAGCGGTGATTTTGACGGCGGGTATTGGATGATGTCGCTCGCAGACAGGGACACACTTTCACATTTGGCGTCGTCGACAGGACTCGGCAGTTCGAATCTCGCTTCGAACGTTTCTTTTTTTTTTCTAATGTGTGTACCCTAAATGTACCCGGTATATATGTCGTTTTTATCTGGGTTTCACAGAAAGAAAGGAATCAGTCAAATACTGCTATGCTGTGTATGAACATGGACAACAAGGAGGTCCGCCAACAGCTTCGTTCCAAAGATCACGCTTTTTCTGGAGAGGCGGAGAGATTGTTCTAAGGTATGCCGGTCTGACGGCAAATTTCGGGGGAGTCCACGGATCATGACCCGACCCGCGGGTCGGGTCAGGAGGCTTTCAAACTCTCCCGGGTCGGATCGGGTAGGGTGTTCAAAATCTCACGGGTCGGGTGAGATACCAGTCCCACCCGTCGCTTGTTGAAAATCTCACGGGTCGGGGTAGATACGGGTCACGTCGCTGATTGGACGCCTTTGACCCGCGAGTTGTTTTCTGTTGACCGGCGGGTTGCGACCCACAGATCCGACTCACCGGCCCGACACGCCTGCGGGCCTCTCTGGTGCCGATGCTCCTTTGGTGTCATGTTCGAACATGAGAACGCCGCCAATTACCGTCAGGTCGTACTCAACCTTGCTGTAAAACACTTGTTGTATATGTTGTGTTTGAAGGGCTGACCCCGCGGGACGGGTGTTTTTTTTGTCGTGGGTCAAGATGTGATCTGACCCGCGACATGACCCACATCCCACGGGTCGTGCGGAATCTGTCTGGTCGGGTCCTGTCGGCAGGTTTTCCATTTTCGCGGGACGAGTCGGCTCAGGTCAGGAGGTTTTCAAAATATCACTAATCGGGTCGGTCAGGTCAAGGCAACTAACATGTTTCACGGGTCGGGTCAGGTGGCCAGATCCGATCCAACTCGACCCGACCCGACCTGACCCGACCCGACCCGACCCGACCCAATCCGACCCGACCCGACCCGATCCGACCCGACCGGACCCGATCTAACTCGACCCGACCCGACACGACACGACCCGACCCGACCCAACCCGACCCGATCCAATCCGACCCGACCCGACCCGATCCGACCCGACCCGACCCGACCCGACCCGACCCGACCCGACCCGACCCGACCCGACCCGACCCGACCCCGACCCGACCCGACCCGACCCGACCCGACCCGACCCGACCCGACCCGACCGACCCGACCCGACCCCCGACCCGACCCGACCCGACCCGACCCGACCCGACCCGACCCGACCCGACCCGACCCGACCCGACCCGACCCGACCCGACCCGACCCGACCCGACCCGACCCGACCCGACCCGACCCGACCCGACCCCGACCCGACCCGACCCGACCCGACCCGACCCGACCCGACCCGACCCGACCCGACCAGACCCGACCCGACCCCGACCCGACCCGACCCAACCCGACCCGACCCGACCCGACCCGACCCCGACCCGACCCGACCCGACCCGACCCGACCCGACCCGACCCGACCCGACCACCGACCCGACCCGACCCGACCCGACCCGACCCGACCCGACCCGACCCGACCCGACCCGACCCGACCCGACCCGACCCGACCCGACCCGACCCGACCCGACCCGACCCGACCCGACCCGACCCGACCCGACCCGACCCGACCCGACCCGACCCGACCCGACCCGACCCGACCCGACCCGACCCGACCGACCCGACCCGACCCGACCCGACCCGACCCGACCCGACCCGACCCGACCCGACCCGACCCGACCCGACCGACCCGACCCGACCGGACCCGACCCGACCCGACCCGACCCGACCCGACCCGACCCGACCCGACCCGACCCGACCCGACCCGACCCGACCCGACCCGACCCGACCCGACCCGACCCGACCCGACCCGACCCGACCCGACCCGACCCGACCCGACCCGACCCGACCCGACCCGACCCGACCCGACCCGACCCGACCCGACCCGACCCGACCCGACCCGACCCGACCCGACCCGACCCGACCCGACCCGACCCGACCCGACCCGACCCGACCCGACTCGACCCGACCCGACCCGACCCGACCCGACCCGACCCGACCCGACCCGACCCGACCCGACCCGACCCGACCCGACCCGACCAGACCCGACCCGATCGGACCCGACCAGACCCGACCCGACCCGACCCGACCCGACTTGACCCGACCCGACCCGACCCGACCCGACCCGACCCGACCCGACCCGACCCGACCCGACCCGACCCGACCCGACCCGACCCGACCCGACCCGACCCGACCCGACCCGACCCGACCTGACCCGACCCGACCCGACCCGACCCGACCCGACCCGACCCGACCCGACCCGACCCGACCCGACCCGACCCGACCCGACCCGACCCGACCCGACCCGACCCGACCCGACCCGACCCGACTTGACCCGACCCGACCCGACCCCACCCTACCCCACCCTACCCCACCCTACCCCACCCCACCCCACCCGACCCGACCCGCGAGGTTTGACCTTACATGGTGCAAAATGTTTCAACCTCCTGTACATTCACCAGGGCTATTCACCAGGGCTGTTCACCGGCCGCGGCCTCACCCGCGAGACGTCTGGGGAGTTTCAATCCCATGACGGGTCGGTAGGGGTTGGGTTGGGTCAGAGGTTTTCAAAGTCTCATGGATCGGGTCGGGTCAGGTCGGATTCGATCGAGTCGGGTCGGGTCAAGGGGTGTTGCAAACTCTTGCTGCTCTGGTCGGATCATATCTAAAAATGACAAATATATTGGGTCGCGGGTCGGGTGGGGTCGGATCAGGAGGCGTTTAACATCTCACGGGTCAGGTCGGTACATGCCCCGCGATACGAAGGGCACGTCACGAGTCTGGCCATTGTTACCGACGAGTTCTTTTCTGTTGGCCCACAGATCGGATCCAGGATATTATCGAATTCTCACGGGTTAGGTTGGGTCATGCCCCACGAGATGTGGATCACAACTCGAGTCACGTCACTTTGATCCGCGTGTCCTTCTATGTTGACCCGCGTGAGTTGGACACGCGGATCCGGCCAGAGGATCCGGCACGCCCGCGGGCCTCTCTACTGCCGATGCTCCGTTGGTATCATATTCAAACGTGTAAACGTCGCCAAGTCTATATATTTATGTCCAGATCCACCCATACCCATGACTGCCAGGCCATACACCGCTGGGGGGAGTGGGGGGGGTGTAGGGGTGTACTCAGTTTGTGCATTGCCGTAGTCGTATGACCATAGACCCTTGCATCCCTACTATGCCGGGACGGAGCACGTCGGGTCTTTACCAACCAGACAGTACGCCACTGGGGGTGCAGAAACAATGGTTAATTTTTTTTTAAAGGGTCGAGCAACGGCTCGGACCCACGGGGTCAAAACCTAGGGACAGGTGAACACTCGCCGGTCAACTTCACTCGATCCACAAATGGAACTTATCTCACGGGACACGTGGAGTCTGGCGGAGTGGGTCAGGTCGGGTCAGGTTTTGTTTTATCTCAGGGATCGGGTCGAGTCGCGGGTCGGGTCAGGTCTTGTGAGGAGATTTTAAACATCACGGATCGCGTGAGGTCGGGAGGATATCAAACTCTCACGAGTCAGGTCGGGTCAAGAGGCCTCAATCATTTCGCAGGTCTGGTTAGGTCAGGTGACTCGACTCAACCTGACTCGACCCAACTCGATCCAGCTCGACTCGACCGACCCGACCCGACCCGACCCGACCCGACCCGACCCGACCCGACCCGACCCGACCCGACCCGACCCGACCCGACCCGACCCGACCCGACCCGACCCGACCCGACCCGACCCGACCCGACCCGACCCGACCCGACCCGACCCGACCCGACCCGACCCGACCCGACCCGACCCGACCTGACCCGCTCCGATCCGACCCGACCCGACCCGACCCGACCGACCCGACCCCGACCCGACCCGACCCGACCCGACCCGACCGACCCGACCCGACCCGACCGACCCGACCCGACCCGACCCCGACCCGACCCGACCCGACCCGACCCGACCCGACCCGACCCGACCCGACCCGACCCGACCCGACCCGACCCGACCCGACCCGACCCGACCCGACCCGACCCGACCCGACCCGACCCGACCCGACCCGACCCGACCCGACCCGACCCGACCCGACCCGACCCGACCCGACCCGACCCGACCCGACCCGACCCGACCCGACCCGACCCGACCCGACCCGACCCGACCCGACCCGACCCGACCCGGCCCGACCCGACCCGACCCGGCCCGACCGGACCGGACCCTACCCGACCCGACCCGACCCGACCCGACTCGACCCGACCCGACCTATCGCAACCTGCAACCTTTGACCCGCAAGATTTTCCCTGATCCGCGAGGTTTGACCTGAACCGTGAACAACCCTGATATTTACGGCTAGACTGGTTGGTGTGGTTCAACGTACCCCTTTAACCCGGTCAGTGGCATTGGAGATCAGTAGACTACTGTAGATCAGTAGGTTTTGTGTAGCTCGGTCGCCTACTGTAGCCCAGTCGGTATGATCTCCACGTGACCGTATGTACGACGATCGATCGATCGATCACCTAGTAGCGTAAAATAGTTTTGTACTCGACTTCGGCGAAGAAGAAAACGAAGACGAGAGAGAAGGGTGGACCAAGCTCAAAACCAGCAGGTGGCGCAGATCGATGTATATCCGAGAACAGGTGCGAAATGGAGTTAGACCACATCCACCAAGGATGTCGGTTGACGGCACTCCAGACTTTTGATGGACGACCGTCAAGGATCGCTCTATACTACGACCAATATATTACGTCTAAAGAGGCCTTGACGGGACAAAGGACCGCTCCATACTAAAACCAGTATATTACGTCTAAAAAGGCCTTGACAGGACAAAGGACCGCTCCATACTACCACCAGCATATTTCGTCTAAAGAGGCCTTGACGGGACAAATGACCGCTCCATACTACAACCAACATATCACATCTAAATAGGCCTTGGCGGGACAAATGACCGCTCCATACTACAACCAACATATCACGTCTAAAGAGACGGGACGAAACTAGACCGTCAAACGACATATTTGGCGTCCACATGTTTTCCCTTTGTTGGTTTCCAATAGTGTAGTTTAATAATTTTGGGGTGTTTGTAAGTGATCGACGTTAAATATCAAGCCGCACATTCATTATATTGGCGGCCAGCCAATACTATTACACGTGTAGTAGCTACCATTGTTATTCATTTTTTGTGCGTTGATGTTCACCTCCTGACGACATCCATAGGAGTCATATGCATTCAAAGGACTATACACCTGTAAACACGAGCGGCCGGTGTATCACTCAGATTGCAAAGATGAGTATCGACTCTGAATATATGTCGAACCCACAGCTGATGTTTTTGAAGTCATATTACAAAATAATGAATCAAATCAAATATTAAGATTATATTATCAAAAATATACCTGGTATAAATTACATGTAATTTAAATTTACATGTTTTCACTCGCTCAGCAGGTCAAAGGCCCGGAAGGCCTTGACCTTCGCCATTGATCCCATCCCAGTATTGCCATAGCGTGCCGGCGGTTCTATGCCCGACTATGCTGTGTACTGGTTGTCGACCACAACAAAACAAGCCCTCGCAAAGAAAACCACAAGAAAGACCCCTCTATCCCTAACCTCCGCCTACTGCCGCACCGAAAAGCACGGCATCGTCCCGATATGTATATTTGCTGGGTATCATATTCAGCACGGGGATATCCATGTACTGCTTGTCAACCACAACAAGACCAACCCTCGAAAAGAAATCAACCAGCACCCCTCCCGCCTATCCTCTCCACCGCCACACCGACAAACACGCCATGGCTTTGATGTGGCTGGTTGCTGTAAAGAAACACCGCGCGTACGGGTAACACCATATAATGCGTGCGGTTGCCAACCACAACAACATACTGTAAATTCTCGCAAAAAAATACCACCTCGCCCCCCCCCCCCCCCCGGTCTCCTCCATTGCTACACCGACGAACACAAAACCGCCCCGATAGGGATGCTTGCTGTAAAACCAAACAGTACCTAGTTGATTAAAATTGCTGTGTACTACTTGTCAGCTACAACGAACAAACCTTGTCAAAGACAGCGAGTCCACCCAACCCCCCCATCCCCTCTATCGCCGCATCAACAAACACGCCACCGCGCTGATATGGCTGTTTGTTGTAAAGCAGACCCTGCGAGTGACGCATGTCTTTGGTCTACCCCAACAAAGCCCTCGCAGAGAAAAACAATAGTCCGGCCCCCCATCGTCCCCTCTCCATTGCTGTCTCTGGAATTGACCATGCACCAGAAAAACAAGTACATTCATTCGAAGCTACCATCCATATTCAAGAAAGCACCCGCACAAGGTGCGTAAAACCGCCTAACAAGTGGTTCGTAGTAGGATCCGGCCAACCCTTCATGCGACTTGCCAAAACACGTCACGGTGCTTCGCGCTTGGTACACGCGATGTCTGTGTGCATGGTCGGTGAAAACGCGACGTGCTCCGTCCGGGCACACTAGGAATGCGAGGGTCCCCATGGTCTCAAGACTATGGAGCTATGCATGAAATGAGTTTCCCTCCTCTCCACTGCCGCCGCACCTGACAGTCCCGGACCGTATAAACAAAATCCGCCTCGTCCAGGAGTCAAGCACCACCAAAGTAGCACACACGTAGTTCTTCCGTGGCGCTTTTCTCCGTTGTCTATAGGAAACCCTGTACTCTATTCTTGCGCTTTGGCCTTGCGCGATGGCAAAAAACAAACATATATATATAATGCCCAAAATGCGCGTAGCTCCCCCTGGCGCTCTCACCTATCCTCTCACTGCCCAAATATAGCTTCGTTTTCCTTTCCGAAACACGACGAGCTTATCGTTTCCGCACTGCGCGAAGGGCTAAAAACAAAATCAGACCCGCGCGAGCTTCCGTGCAGCCTCCCCCCCCCGCCCTCCCCCCCGCATCTGCCTGGTCGATGGCAACCCGACATGCTACGTCCCGGCACTATAGGCATTCGTGGGTCTATAGTCCTAAGGACTACGGCCATGCGCATGATATGGTTACAGCTCCCCCCATCCCCGTTCCAACTCCCAAATCAGGCGATGTTAATTGCATGGTAAAGAAATGGGCTATGCTACAGTACGTGTGGTGCTCTCACACGCCCCCGCCGCAAGGCAAAACGAAATGTGACAGACTCCCTGTATCACGCCCCCCCCTCCCCCTTGTCAACACCCCACCCCTATCGACCATTCAGCCGCCAGCCCCCCCCGGCGGACGTGTGTCGACCGCCTCCCCCGACGCACGACGACCGTCAAAACAAAACAACAAACAAATGAACAAGAACCTGAGACTATACCCAGGCACCGTCAATCAACGCCTCGGCGGCGGCCTTGTTTTGCGCCGTCCAAGACTTGAAGGCTCGGACAACGGGGTTCTTGCTGTTGGTGTTATCGTTGGTGTTGCTGTTGCTGTCGCTGTTATTGGTGTCGCTGCTGATGCTGCTATTGCTGTCGTCGGCCATGGTGCCGGTGGCCAGAGAGTGAACTCTGGCGAATTTCGCAGTCTTCGAGATCAGAGAGACTGTGACCTCCAGCCCTCGCTCAACCAGCGATGAATCCTTCGTGTTGACCACGGCAGGCTCAATCCTTACCCTGAACTCCTCCTCCATCGTCGAGTCTTCCATGGTCCGTTCCTCCGTGTCCTCCGTTGTCGCCTCCGGCATCATCATCTCCTCCTCCTCCTCCCCCTCCTCCTCCTCGCCGGTACATTTTGTTTCCTCACCGGCCTCCTCCGTTGCCATGGTGATGGGCTCTTCCCCCGTGCTGGGCTCGGTCTCCGTAGTCAGGCCGTCGTTATCGACGTTTATCAGCGTGGGGGCGGTGTAGCTCCTGCACAGCGGCACGGCACGGTACACATACTCACGCGGTCAAGACGGGAGACATGTTCAGCTATGATGTATACGTGTACCGCTTTGTTTTTGTTTTGTTTTCCATGTGTTTTTTTTTCCTGCTGGGGGTATTCTTCCGCTCAAGAGTGGCTGGATGGAGCCTGTCCTGTGACCCCGAGTCACTGCAAAACAATAGTGCCAAAAGTTACCACGTAGCGTACCGTTGGCCAAACGGTGTCCCCTTTTTGATAGCGGAACGTGGAATCACTTGACCTTCTTTTTGTTTTCTCAACAATCATCGGGTTTTTTCTCGTAAGAAGTATTACCGCCAGCGAACGTCTGGACAAGCCGGTGTCACAGGTTTCGTCCCTACCCCCCGGGCTCCAGGACTCGCCTTCATTTTTATCACACATAGGGTTACGCATTTCCCACGTTTCAGCTTTTGATGCTTGTCGATTATCGTCGAATTTTGCAGGGTGTGTTACGATGCGGTTTTTCCTATCGGTTCGGTGCGGTTAACCGCACCGCAAACCGCACCGCACCGTACCGTAGGTTTTACAGTCTCGGAAAACCGCACCGAACCGCACCGTAGGAGATGAATATATAGCCGAACCGCACCGTAGGGTTCACGGTATCTGAAAACTGCACCGAACTGCACCTTAGCAAATACGGTTTCTAAAAAGCACACCGAACCGTGCGGTAAGATGTATCACAGCACCGAACCGCACCGCAGGATTTCCAACATCTGAAAAACGCACCGAACCGCACCGTAGAAAAGTCATCGAAACCGCACCGCATCGTGCGCACATCAAGATACGGTGCCGAAAACCGTCAGATCGGTTATTTAACGGATCGGTTAATCTGAAACCGTAGAAAATCCGCGGTTCCACCGCCCGCGGAACGGTGCTATAGGGTCACGGCTTTCGCACGGTTCATGACGGTTTCTGCGCGGTTTCGTGTCAAAAGTGTTCTTGCTATCAAAAGATTGGTTGATCTTGTGGTGTTTCATATTTTGATTATTTTTAGTACTGGTAAAATGCAAAAAATATAATAAAATAAATATTTAGTGTCGTTTTCGCAGCTAGCGCTCACGTACAGTAACCACGGTCTAGAACATGACTCAAAGATGCGGCTCTTCAAAACCCACTCCCGCAACTCTACCCTGCAAGGCTACGAAGCTTAAGGAAAAATGCTAAAGCAGAAAACCACAAACAGGGAACAGTGGAAAAGAAACGGACAACAGAAAATTCCAGCGAATGGCGGGATCGACAGGCGCGAGGGCTATTACTCCCCGCCGATTAACGGCATTACATTTAGCACCACATCTCTACATATGACCCAATCTGAAAAAAAAAGTATGCACATTAATGCCGGTTTACTGTGACGGAACGCGTCGCGCAACGTACGATTTTTGTTAATTTACTTTTTGTGTTCATCTACAGGCAAGTTCAAGTTAAAAGCCCGAAATTTATTCCCCGGCGAATGTCCACGCCGTTTTTTCGATTCAGACCGTGGCTTTTGCACAAATCTTCTATGTGCCGTTGCGAAGGAGACCTCACTTTCTCGTCGGTTTTTCGTTTTTGTTGTTTCTTTGGCTGATTTTTCGTTAGTTAAGGTCTTTTGGAGAATATGGACCACCTCAGACCAAAAAGTTTCTGTGAAAAAATAAATAAAAGAAAATAAACTCATGGCGGTAAAGCCTCGGGATGGACATGTAGAATACGTGTGCAAAATTGCAGGGTCTATCTCTCAAGAACGGCGTGGACATTTGGACTTTTGTGCGTAAAAATGGGTACGATACGTCATGTCCTTCAAATGACTTGGTTTTAGTGTGCGGTATCTAGTTTCTTCGCTAGATTCTGATTCATGTTGAGCATAGGCAGGCCAGATCTTCGACTTTTCAAGCCTGAAAATCCACAGACATGACTTGGAGTACCTCCAATACGTTTTTGCAAAATGCGGCGCAATTTTTTTCCCGTCCGCGCTTGCAAAAAGCCTCAATACCATAGAAAAAATTGAAGACCTGCCATGGTCGATACGAGTTTCGCTCGTAGAGACAGCCCGAGGCCGTTCGAAAAAGAACTGGCCATGTCACCCTCTCCCTCTTGCACTGGTCATAGGAGTTGGTATGACACCAACTATTCACCCTTGGCTATATATATATGAGTGGCATTATCGGCTGAAAAAAAAATGGCCTTTTAACGTGAACCAGCCTGTATTTATTTATTGTTTATTGAATCTGTTAATTTAGTATATGTGTGTTGCTGCTGTTGTTTTCTGGACTGTGCGTAGAAACTAAAAACAATATAATAATATGTACCTAGCACGATAATCGTACGAACCCGTGGGTTTGTTCGGCTTATTCATACGCTGCCTGTAGTACCGCTTTCATTACTAGTGCCCCGAAAAAAGCGTTTGAAACCGTACGATCGTGCGAAACCACGGTATTTGACGCGTGCTACCCTACAGGTGCACCGTTTCTTTTTCTGAGGTTCCTCAATTTGGGAGCTTAAGACCTCCCCCAAAAACCGATTTGGAGAAAAACGAAACCGCTACCGGAAGAAACATCCCATGGGGCCTAGGTACACAACGAGAATCATGCAAAACAAAAATGGCCTATTATTTATTTATTTTCCGACGATTTGGGGCTAAGGAGCCTCCCATTCAGCAAAAAAACATATACCATTGCCAAAAAACGGTATACCTATATCGCGACATGCGCCAATTTGTACGGTTTATTCATACGGTGCATCATCGTAGAGAAACAGCGGTTTCATTAGTGCCCCGAGAAAAAGATCCTGTTGAGAAAACCATGAGAAACAGCGTTGTGTACGTTTTTCTTTGTAGTATGTATGGTGCACGGTGGAGAAAAACCGTTTTGGTGCGGTTTTCCCAACCTACGGGGATTAAAACCGCACCGTCGTCAAAACCAATCAACGGGGAACCGCACCGAACCGCATCGTAGGATGCATCACAGCATCGAACCGCACCGTAGTAGGATTTACGATATGTCTGAAAACCGCACCGAACCGCGCCGTGATATTCCTGATTTCTGAAAACCGCACCGAACCGCTCCGCAGCATTTTCGATTTTAAACACCGCACAGAACCGCACCGTAGGTTTTTCTGTTTTTGAAAACTGCACCGAACCGCACCGAACCGCACCGCAGGATGCATCACAGCACCGAGCCACACAGTAGGATTTACAATGTCTGCAAGCCGCACCGAGCCGAACGGTAAGATTTCCGCTTTCTTTCTTAAAACCGCACCTAACCGGACCGTAGGATTTTCGATTAATAAAACAAAACGCATCGAACGCGGACGGATAACCGTGCAAACAACCTTGGAATGTTGCTGGCTCACCCACGCTCTCGCGCTTTCCGCTCGTCATTTTTTTGCGCAAGAAAAATACTCCACGAGCACGAGAATACGCATTCATGGAGACTTGAACCCACGACCTTGACGCTAGTAATAGTAGGGACGAGATTCGCCTAATGTTGTAACACTACGTACTCCATCGGGGACGCCGACATGTCAGCCAAAAGAAGAACGCATCCGGGGGAGGCAAAAAACAGTTAGCTCAACCAGATGACTTGTTATACTGTGGCATGCATAAGCAAACAATAACGGAGCAATATTCGATTTACATCGGAAAGGCATCTATCTGACGCTATATTGTCGGAGGGCAAAAATAATAATAATAAGACGGAGCAATTCTGCGTTGTGTGAATTCCCTGAGCAGAGCCAGGGCATCCAAAGAGCCTAGTCAACAATAATAGCAGTAGTAGTAGTACTTAGTGGTACTGCAGTAGTAGCAGTGGAAGTAGCAGTAGTAGTAGGAGCAGCAGTAGTAGCAGTAGCAGCAGCAGTAGTGGCACTGTAGTAGCGCTCGTAACAAGGAGGTGAACAGCGATTGGAGGTGTTGCTGTTCCTCCAATTACCCGGGTATTCCTGAGTATTGCCCGCCCTGCGCCAAAGTATTGCCCGCCCTGCGCCAATACCGGTCACGAGTATACGAGTAGCACTGCTCCTACCCGCCGGGTGTTGAAGCCCCAAATACTCGAGTCGCCAATATGTCTCCCTGGAAACCACTCAGGGGATGTTAACTTATAATCCCCGAATTCAAGTCCTCTGAGATGTACTTCGCACAGTGTCCTCATGAAACCCTTTTTAAAATTATCATCTCTCTCACGCACAAAACACGAGATACGGGTCCCCACTAGCGAGCATCGATGTACGCAATAAATAGCTGTTCAGCAGTCAAGAGTTTATCTCGACGAAAGGCCAAGGACAGATTTCCCAACGCTCTGTCAATATGACTCAAGTTTGAAACCGCTGCAAACAAAACCAATGCAATGGCAGGGGACGCGAGTTTCGGGGATGACAACTTTCCATACCCGGGGTTTCTATACTAAAAAATCGGGTACCCGGGTACTCGGCTACGGGTACCCGGGTACCCGAGTACCCGTGCTCGGTGGGGTAACACCTCGATGGGAACATAACACATAGTACTCCTGGTAGCTCTTATAGCGGCGCATGTTGACAGTGTTGAAAATGGCAAAGATTGGGGTTAGGGTCAGGGTTAGCTGTGCACCGTACAATATTTATAGGTTACCCCACAGGAACGAATAAACCCAACAGAACGCAATGAGACGAAACCGTCGAGCAGTGAGTGGCGAAATGCTGAACGGGCCCTGTGGGCGATGGAAACCAAGACATGTCAACATGGCGCAGCCTTTCGAAGGGGTTGGGGTTCTCATTTCATGCGTGTAGCCGTAGGGGTATGGCCGTAGACCCTCTCATGCCTATAATGCCGGGGCGGAGCACGTCGGGGTTTTCACCGACCAAGCAGACGTCGCGTGCAGCACGCGCAAAGCACCGCGAGGTGTTCGGCGAGTTGCATGAAGGGTGGACTGCGTTCTATTCTACTAAGAACCACATGTGAAGAGGACTTCGGCACCTTGTGCGTGCTTTCTTGCCTATGGACGACAGCGTCGTACCCGGGGGCGGGGGGAAGGGCAGTAAATGCGTTTTTTGTAGCCATGGCTTGTCCAGAAGGCTGACTACCGTCAAACATCGTGCTTGCTTAACTGAGACGTAAAAGTATACAGGTGGTAAAGATCCAATACTACGACTGGATGCTGGCGCAGTAAAATATCAGTGCCAGTAGCAGCATAGTGCCAGTACAAGTATTTACACGGGGCGAGAGCACCTTATGTGAATATTGCGTTGAAACATGTTGACAATAACGTAGTTCTCGAATTATACCCTTGACTAAGACTACGGTACGGTGTTATTAATAGTAGGGAGCATGTTATGATGATGTTATGATAGGAGAATGTTTTGGCGCAGCGTAGCTTACCATTCTACAGCGGATTTATGAAGCATAATTTTTACAACAACAACAGCACGAAAGCTCAACGACGTAAAAGAACAGGGAGGAGGTCACTCGCGCGAGTGACCCCGAGCCACTGCCAAAAAAATGTCCCCAAAGCGACCCTTCTACCGTAGCCTTGCTCCCCTCAAAACGCCATCCCAAGCAACGAAAACCCCTCACAAAACGAAGAAGGGAACAGACGAGAGAGGGGGAAAAGAGGGAGAGGCCCGGGGCCTAACGCACGATGATCGAGTTTTGGTCTCCCGCTATCAATGCAGACCGACAGGTTTCCTGGATTGCGATGGGAAGTGAAACGAGCATGAAAAAGCAAACGCCTCCGGATCCGGACCCCCCTCATCAGCCGGGGGGATGGGGGGGGGGGATATGGCCCGCGGCTTCGCCGCGTGCTCAGGGAATCCAGTATCCAGTATAATATAGTCAGTGGCTTTGATTTCTCCAGATGATATATTGCACTGCTGTCTGCGCGAGCCAGGTCCCAGATTTACCGCCAATAATATTATATCATGCTCGTACACTACGAGCTACGGGTAGTAGTCTATGCAAGGTAGCAGCTAACCGAGGCTAGCCGCATCGTTGTGTTTCGTGACACTATAATACGAGATACTACTACTGCTATATATAGTAAAATTGCAAGGTTTTCCCCTTGCTCAGAATTGTATATTGTTGTACATACTTGCCATGTGTTTCTTGATTTCAAACTGTGCAAATAAAGAAGGTACTCCGTAATGATACGTGTAAGGGCCATTGTTATCAAAATTGGAAAAATTGCAAAACGAAAAAAGTACTATGTACCAGGGTAGGCATTTAAATTTAAAATTCCAGTTTTTCTGGCATTCATTTGGAAATTATTCATTTGGAAATCAAGTATTATTTATTTTGGAAAAATTTTGGAGTTGTTCAGGCAACTTTTTTATTTTTCAAATTTTTGAAATATTATGGATGTTTGTACCAAAATAAGAGGCGTTCTGTCCTAGATCTGGAAATTTTACCAAGTGTGCCAAATTTCCACTCTTTCTCACATTTATTTGTTGTTTCGAAATCCGTCGTTTTTGTTTTACAAAAATTTGAAAAACGTCAGCTGTGAGCACGTGGAATGTTGCAATTTTTAGTGAGTGAATTTCGGCAATTTTTGCTGCGATAAAACATGAACAAGGAACGCGCACCCAATCAAGAAATCAAAAACACGCGCGCACCTTTGCTGCGGGGCTTCGGCGGTGACTGGTGCCGGTGATCCGCTGACCCTAACCTCTAGTTGCACTGCGGAAGGCTGCAAGAGCCCACCCCCGGCGCAGCTGGGTGTGGCGAGCCCCGCGTCGGTGGCCCACCCGATTCCCGTGAAGAACGCGAAAGCAGTCCAGGCTGCGAATCGCACGGCAGACATTGCCCCTCCCCGACCTCCAGAGCTCCGAACGATATCCTCCTTATCGTCCTCGTCCTCTTCCTCTTCCTCATTCTCGTCCTCCTCGTCCTCGTCCTCGTCCTCGTTTTCCTCTTCCTCCACCGGCTTTAACTCCCTCTCCCCGTTCTCCACTTCCTCCTCCCCCTGCCCCTCTTTCTCCCTCCGTTCCTCCTGGGCCTTAGTTCCTTTCGTCGTGACTTCCACAACTCCAACCGCTGACTTCTGCTGCTGCTGCTGCGAGCAAGCTTCCAACAACACAACCACCTCTGCTGCTGCTATTAGGACCAAAGCTGCTGTTGCTGCTGTTGCTGCTGTTGATGCTGCTTTTTCTACTACTCTTGCTAGGGCTGCTGCTGGTGCTACTGCTGGTTCTTCCTTGTCTGCTGGTGGCACTTGTCCTCCCGCTGATGGTGCTCCTGACAAGCCTACACTTCCGTCATCCGCGGGGGCAACAACAGCAACGGCGCACACGCCCCTGCTGCTGCTGCCGCTGCTGCTGGGTGTTGTTGTACACGACATCTCGTCACTCGCAGCTGGCACTACCGCACTCCCCACGACCGCACTGATAGGTGTTGTTCCTGTTGAAGCTATGCGGGTAGCACTGACTCGAACGCGGGTGGGTGTATAGCTTTGCCCGCGGGAAGGGCGGCGTGCGCAGGGTTTTTTGTGTCTTGTGGTGGCGTTATGGCGGTTGGCGAATATATGCTGGGCGAAGACGATAGAATGACGCCCATGGATCCATGAAACTGTCAAGATCTTGGGTTTTTACTTGTATTCGCTAGGGTTTTGGACCCGCCGGGCAAAAAATTACAAAATCTATCTGTTTCTTTTTGTCTCTGACGACTTGCCAAAACAACCTTTTGCTTACCCTCGCCAGCGCTCTCACGCATGATGCCTTGCCCAGCCTAGGTGAGACGAGGACAGCTTCGAAGTTTCCGATCTTTTGATGAGCGCGTTAGACCGCTGGGCGCTAGGCGCTGGAGGCCTGGGGGAGACGCTGACTTGGAGGGAAAAAAACGCGGCGCGATTAAATCAATCGCTGGCGTTGTTACGCTTCGTGTGAAACGGCTGCAAAAAACATACTGGATGCTATTGATAGTACGAGTACGAGCACAGACTTCGTCGGGAGACAGCGCTTTTACCCTTCTATGGCAGAGAGCCAGTTTGCCTTAATTCGCCTTGGCTGAGGCCATACTACTGGGGGTTAGTGTGGCACTCTCGGCCCTACACCCTTCTTGGAGGCGCACGTTCCCCCTTGCTCGGCATAGTCTAGACTATGTCTCCACCTGACCATGTCTCCTGACCATAATATTTCGTTCGAGGTACGCGATGAGTAACAACAACGACGAGTGAGTACGATTAGTCTAGACTCGTATTAATATCAGTTTTTCAATCTGCTTCCTGTTTTCCCGTTCGTTGCAACAACGAAAAGACAAGCTCATGTGCAGACTCACGAGCTCAATCAAGTCGCAGATGTAGTTGCTGCTGTAACTCGCAGGCAGGCTAGGGGGAGTAGCTAGTTAGCTGCTGCTGCTCTGCTTTTTGTTGTGGTTGGGTTGAAACATCTATCTCGTCGTCATATCCGCCACTTATTACCTTCGACGTGTATTGTGTGTCTCATGGAGCTCTCTCTACTATATTCTAGTCTAGAAAACAAGGCGGGTGAGATAAATAAATGATGAAACTGCTTGATGGCGAACGTTTCTTCCGCCGTACGTACAGCAGCTACATCGTAGTAGAGAAGGCGCCGAAGACAGGTGAGATCGTTTCTGCAGTAGTACTCGCTCACTGAATTCACCTTCTCCCTCTCGATGCTCTCGTTCTTGTGTCTCGACTTATTAGTAGCAAAAATCCGAAGATACTAGACTCTGGCGAGGTGCGTTTTGATTGTGTTGCGGTGCGTTCGTTCGTCTGTTGTTTTCACTGTGGCGTCATCAAAACTTGCTGAATGAATGTCTAGCTTACGTGTAACATCTCGATTTCGCTTGCCTTTATAGTTTTCAGTGTTTATTCCACTCGTAAAATAAGTAATATGGACGGACACGTTTATGCCACTGCCGAAGCTCACCAGTCGGTTCAGTCGTACTGTCTTGTGGAGTAGTATAGACTAGACTATGCTCTGCGAGTTCGCCGGGAGCACCCCCCTCCCCCCCTTGTTCCGAAGGGTACATGCCTAGACTCTACTGGCAGGTACGAGTATCATTGTTGTGAGTTATCTCGTACCGTTATGGTACATATCAAAACCTTTCTTTGTTCGCTTCAGTTTCAGCTAATTCTTCTTTCCATCAATCATTATTTTCCATCCAGATCGTTTGTCGCCTCACCAAATCAAGGTGTACCACACTGTAGCGTGGTACACTCACAAAACCATAACAATGAAGGAACCACCCCCCTCCTTTCCCTTCCCTACGAACACTGTCCAGCCTGCCAGCTAGCGCGGTCGTCTTAATCGTCCACCCCCCCCCCCCTGCCCCCCCCTCTCGCCCCTCTCCGTCGCAAGCCCGCCTGCACACGTTCCCAATATATGCTCAGACAGGCGGGGATGCTGCGGATGAAAGTCCCACTACCAAAATCCCACCAGAACGGTGCTATTACTGGTCTGGACGCTGTGCGTAGCGAGAGAAAAGAGGCAACCACAACCGCGTCAGGGGCCGAGCACCACCGCAGAACAACCTTTACGCCCGTGCGTGCACGTACGTACAATGCACGCACGAAAAATTCGTACGCGCGTACTGGTATGGGCGTCACTCCGTCCCCTTTTTCATGCGAATCGTGCCACGTTTCCCCCCCCCCCCCTTCGGGTTCCGGGGAAATATCTAAATATGCTCATATTTTACAAGGAGTCGCACAGGGACGTACACCAACACCCACTCTATTCAAGGTATATATTAATGACGTGATAGTAGCAGTCGAAGCAGCAAAAAGCAAGGAGTCACGATGGGGAAAGATACGGTGTTGGGGTTGAAGTTTGCGGATGATTTCGTGGGGACACTTAGAAAACGCCCGAAGCAGTGCGGATGCAGATAAAGAAAGCACTACCTGGTGGAGTATACTAGGAAATGGAGAGTGTGACAGAACGTGAAAAAATGCGCAGTAGTTGTATGTTAACGAAGATAGGGTCAATCCCGTAAATTTCGAATGGAAGTGGGGAGAAGATGAACTACCGATCGTAGACCAGTAGTCTATATACGTACCTTGGCGTAGATATATCAAAGGACTACTCTTGGGATGCACACATAGCGAAGATCATAGAAAAGGTAAGTCACAAGTAGGCAAGATGGATGCGATCCCAACAGATCCGCACATTGAAACTAAGATTAAATATATGTTTTGATTGTACCAAAGTTGACGTATGCAGGAGAAGTGCGGGCAGGGCGAACGCGAAGTTCGTATAAATTAAACAACAAGAAACAGTGCAGATGTTCAAGTACGCGACGAGTAATACAGTATTAAGAGCAAAAAAACTAGGAATGCACCCACTTACAATAAATAGAGACGTGAGGAAGTTGAAATGGCAATATAAAGTACATAACATGCCAGAAAATAAAGCAGGTTGCCAGCCATTAATTATAGATTGATAGGGCTGTATGGGAGAAAATAACAAAAGGGCGAGCCGGAATAAGATGGGATAACGTAGTCGAGAAGATATGGAAGGATTTAGGGGGAGACCAAGAAGAGGTACTGTCTACAAAGAAGTTTGGAGGGTACAAGACAGAAGTAAAAGAAAGAATATAACAAAGGGAAAGGCTAGCGCTAAGAAATGAGATGAAAGATGAGAAGCACTTAGATACATACGGGGGGTTGAGGGAAGATACTGGAATGAAAACGTATCTATCTGCACGGCCCAACGGACTCGCGAAAAGGCTGAAAGTGGAAGATTGGGTCGCAGACGCAATCTGGATTTTGTTGGAAAGTGAGAATTGAGGTGTTCTTCCATGATTGGTTATCGTGACGTATTGTACCGAGGACACAGTCAACCTTTGAGCAGTCTTCTCCTTGCTGCTGTTGTGGGAGTATACAATACGTACAGCAGAAGGGGTACACGTAGGGCCGCCTGATCGCACGACTCAAAGACAGCGTGCGGTGGAGGAAGCGGACGGCGGCAGCTACGCAAGAATAGTGACTGGCTAGCCAGTGGTTTTTCTCTCGGCTTCGCGGAGGCTGGAGGGCAAAGTTTTGCCCTCGCGTTTTTTTTCATATTTTTGTGACGCGGGGGGGTTTTGCTTTGGTCCGAAGGAGCTGCAAACCGAGCGATCTACTGACACGATGAGCGGGCGTGGCGCGGGCGCTGCTGGCGATGCAGTGGTTGGTCCTGGAGGCGAACACAACGACAATGGGGCCGGGCATGTGGGAGATGGGGCTGGGCAAGGGGGAGACGAGGACGGCCAGATGGACCTCGACGGTCTACGGGCACTCATGGAAGCACGCCTTGATGATTTCGACACTCGCCTCGCCCAGCAGGCTGACATGCTGGTGCAGCTGCAAGGAATGCTGCAGGATGGGCTGTTGGGCGGCGCGGCTGGACCAGGTGGACCGATTGGAGGGGGACAGGAGCCAGGCGCGCTGCAGGGTGGCGCCGTACCGCAAGCGTTGGCAGGGCCAGAGGCCCATGCCAGCAAACTTGCTGCGAAGACCCGTCTGAACATCTGGCTCAACACGATCACGCGGAAATATAGGATTCTCGTCGACGCACGGCCGGCGCTGACCTCCATCAGACGTACGGAGCTCCAGGACCTGCTGCAGAAGCGGGTACTGGTAACTGGTGAAATTGCAACCCAGCTGGAGACGCTTTCAGGGTTCGATGTCACCGGGTACATGCCTCGTACAGCCACAGCCAAAAGCGTGGCTGAATCTAGGTTCCCGCTCGCAGACCAACTCGCGATTCTCGCGCACGCGGTATCTACTGTCGTGGGCTACGGCGAGCACACGGAGAACACTACAGCGCGCCTCCGCACCCTGGACGCTGCGTTCGCGAGGGGGATCGAGGTGGTACGGGAGCACGCCCTGGATTTTTTCGAGGCGATGAATGTCCCAGCGAACCGCAGTCGGTTGGCGAAGCTGATCAACGCGGACCTTGCCGCCTGGAGCTCGAAACTTGTCCGGGCTGGAGTGAGCGCGGGGGTCACCTGGCATGAACCACCCCCACCGGGCCAGCTACCTGCTGTTGTGGTGCCGGTATGGGATAAGTTGGACGCGTTTATCGATGCTGGGGGGCTGATGAACGTGGAAGAGGCGGCAGCGGAGCGCCCGGCAAAGCAGCGCAAGGTGGGGGACAAAGTGGCCAGAGTGGACAAGGTGTGCTTTGGTTGGCGCAATAACCAAACCTGCCGTTTTGGTGACTCCTGCCTGTTCACACACGAGGGAGCCAGCAAGTCGGGGGGTGGCGCTGGAAAGGGGGCGGCTACCAAGAAAGCAGGGGGGTCGGCGGCTGCGGGGAGATCGGCGGCGGGCGCTCAGGGGGGAGGGTCAGTCGCCGGTGCGGAGGCTTTGCGCGGCGAATAGGGGTGCGGGCCTCGCTTGCGGGCGGGGCCGACCTCGGGGGCAGGACAGGGCGAGGCGGGAGCGAGGAACGCACAGCTCGTCATGCCGGGGTCGGTGGGATCGACAAAATCAGGTGTGCTCAGGGAAGGGAAGGGGGGCGTCTCGCTAGTAGGTCCGTGTGTGTCCGTAGAGGAAGTTATGGGGGTCGAGCCTTCGCGGCAAATGCCAGTTCACGAAGGAAGTTCTGGCCCTCGCCTCGCGGACGTTGGGGTGAGCACAGCGCGCGGTGGCGCCGGGGTGTCTCAGAAACAGGACCGAGCGTGCCCCAGCCAGTCCGGGCACGGTAGCCGTGCTCGGTGGCAGAGCGATGATGTTCGCGGGTGGGTAGCAGCGTGGCGGTACCTTTCGAGTGTGCGTGGGGGGAACCAGATAGCTGTTACACGGGCGTTGCAGAAAGTAGCGAGTGAGTTACTGTTGTTTCTGCAAGATCATGATTATCGGTTCGAGTGCATGATGGAACCAGAGCGTGTGTTTTCGGGGCACCGCCTGAATCCCTCACGAATCCTAGAGTGGTTTGGTCGTACGAAAGGTTTCCCTGAGGCGGAGAAACTGGCTCGCATCGCGGAGCATGGGGTCCCCGTGTGTGTCGCTAGCGGTGGGGACCTCACTTTCGCACTCCGATACGAGAATCACAGTAGCACCGACATGTACTCGAATGACATTACTGACAAGATCCGCGATGATGTTAGGCTCGGCCGAGCGTTCGTGTTCCCCCGGGAGGCGGCTGCGCGCATTCCGGGATTACGGGTCTCGCCGTTGGCAGTAACGAAATCCAGTACGAAGTTGCGCGTGGTGCACGACTTGACTTTCGCTAGCGGTACGTCGACGACAGGTGTAAACGGCGACACCGATTTTTCATCGGCTCCAACGTGTGAGCTCAAACATGTCTTGCGCGATATTATCTGGCGGATTCTATACTTGCGGCAGCGATTCGGGCGTAGGGCGCGCATTGTACTGAGCAAAATGGATGTTAAGGATGCGTTTCGGCAAGTTCCAGTCGAGATCACGCGCGCGCCGGTGTTCGGATACGTGTTCGGGGATTTGGTTGTGGTTGATAGGCGACTGCAATTTGGCTGGCGTAACAGTCCAGGTTTCTGGTGTTTGTTCTCGTCGGCGTTGGAGCATGCTCACAATAACACCTCTCACTGCAATGCGGTGTGCACTGACAGTGGTCGCGAGGCCACGCGGCACGTCGTAATGATACCGCCGCGCGAATCGCAAGCGGCAGCGCTGCCGCCGGGCTACATCGCCCCGCCTGGGCGGGGCGGTGACATAAATGATCCGTTCTTCGTGCGTTACTATGTAGATGATGGCGTTTGTGTTGAGGTACAACGGTACAGCTCGGGCGACCGCTGTTTGTGTGCATCGGCGTCTCTGGCGTCCGAACACTTCCGCTTGTTCGGCGATCGTAACCCGACGGACCCTCCCCTCTTGGCGAAGAAAAAGATTTCTCACTGGGACACCCAGTTAGAAGTCTTGGGTTGGGCAATTGACTCGGGAGCAATGACCATTGCGCTCACTGACACGAAAGTGGCTCAGCTGAGGGCTCTGCTCCTCAAGTGGCCGAGGAACCGTCGGTACGCGTTAGAATCCGAGGTACGGGAGCTGGTTGGGAAGTTATTGTACGCCAGCGAGGTGGTGCGGCCGGGCAAGTTTTTCGTGCGCCGTATGCTGAACATGCTTGGTCTGCCCCCCGTGAAGCGGTGGCAGGAGAAATTTGGGGGTGGCGGCCAGCGGTCCCGAAGACCGGGCCGTCTACCCCTCGGCCCAGAGTTTCACGCTGACATTGGGTTTTGGAAGTTGATGATGAGCGAGGAACTTGCACTACCGTTGTCCTCGCCGCTGTATACTCGTTTCCTACAGCGCCACTCTCGTACGCTAGTGTCAGACGCGTCGGGGACGGCCGTGGGAGGCTACTGCTTGGAGACAGGGGCATGGTGGCGGTTTGAGGTAGACCAGGACGAAAAATCTCGTTTGAGCCAACGTGTCAAGGACCACAACGATCTGTCTATCAACGTCCTTGAATTGTTGGGGATGGTAATCACGGCTTGGATGTTTGTCGTTGGCGCTGGATCACAGCCTAGGTTCGAGGGCGAAAACGTGTTGATGTTGGGCGATAACATGTCCGCGGTACATTGGGTAGGAAAATGTCGGGGGGGGACTGAGCCGAGGTCTGGGGCTCTGATGCGTATGCTAGGATGCTTGGAAATGCGTAGTGGGTGGTGCTTTCGGGCGAAACATGTGAAAGGAATTGCGAATACGCTGGCCGACGGTATTTCTCGGTGGGAACGAATCGATGTTAACAGACACCTTCACGAATCTCGCCCGGACATTACATGGCAGGAACAGGACCTGGGGGAGACGGGGAGGGCCCTATGTACAGGGATATTGGCGTCCAGTACATCCGCGGGTCAGTTGCGGAGTCATCTGAGCGCACTTACGCGTCAGGTTTCAGGTCTTGGACTAAATTTCGCGGGTTGACGAGCGCCGTTTTGTATTTTTCGGAAGACACCCCCAAGAGTGATATGGTATGGGCGCTGGTAGACTTTGCGGCTTGGTGTTGTGCGTCGGAAGGCAATAAAGTCGGTACGATCAAAAGTAAGATAGCGGCGGTGCAATATTTCCATCGCGTGAAGATAGGCACGGAGCTCCCGACTAAATCGCCCCTGCTGGAACGCGTTTTCAGCGGGATATCGCGGGCACATGCAGTAGCGGGTACGGAGAAGCGGGTGCGCCGCCCGGTGTCATGGGAAATGTTGTTGGACGGGGAGACATTGATACCGTCCTGGGGCAGTGGCGGCCGAATCCTTTGGTTGTGTCTGGCATTGGGGTATTTTTTTATGACGCGATCCGATGAATTATTTGCGACAGACGCCGGCGTGGCGCACCAGGTGCATTGTTTGACTAGGGGGGACGTTGGCGTTTTACTCAGGTGGGGAGCAGTTGCCCTTTTTGCGGTGGCGGGAGGCGCGTACGGTAGAGATTCGTTTTCGCGGTCATAAAGGGGACCAGCTTCAAGCAGGCGACGTGCTAGTACGAACACGAGACGCTGTTCGGGGCTTGGGCTCGAGCTTGCGCGAAGGGGGTGGAGCCGTGGCGCTGCTTGTGGAATCGTTGTCTATTCACTCTAACTTGCCGAGTTCGGCGCCGTTAGCGTCTTTCCGCGAATCGGGACGGGTAGCAGTGTGGAGCTACGGGCAAGCACTCCGGGCGTTGCGAGAGGTAGTGGCAAAGTCGAGGCAAGACCCAGCGGAATTTGCACTACACTCGCTCCGGATCGGGGGCGCGTCGCGCTTGGCGGCAGGGGGGGGGTTGTCTGAACGGGTAATACAGAGAGAAGGGAGGTGGAAATCGGATGCGTATAAGGTGTATACTCGTAGTAATATAGAGGATTCGGGACAAGTGTCACGAAAACTAGCTCGACAGGACAGGTGTACCCAAAGAGAGCCGGGACAAGGGACGGAGTGGGGCCATCAATAAACAGTCATTTGGACTAGCCTCGTGGGTGGAGGAGTTGGATGGTATAGTACCATCTTGGGGGTCTCGGCTGTCCGAGACTGTGTTTTGGCAGTAGGACTGATCGGAGTTAAGGGGAGGGAGACAAGGGTGTATTGCCTGGCACGAGGAAATACCGCAGAAACGGGTTGCTGCGGTAGACGTGCCAGGCATGGGAAGTTTCCCTCCCAAACGTCACAGATACTAATGATGAACCAATTCGAAAGATAAACAACAAAGTGGAAGATTGGGTCGCAGACGCAATCTGGATTTTGTTGGAAAGTGAGAATTGAGGTGTTCTTCCATGATTGGTTATCGTGACGTATTGTACCGAGGACACAGTCAACCTTTGAGCAGTCTTCTCCTTGCTGCTGTTGTGGGAGTATACAATACGTACAGCAGAAGGGGTACACGTAGGGCCGCCTGATCGCACGACTCAGAGACAGCGTGCAGTGGAGGAAGCGGACGGCGGCAGCTACGCAAGAATAGTGACTGGCTAGCCAGTGGTTTTTCTCTCGCCCACCCGCCGCTTTTCTTTCGAAGGTGGGGGAACGGAGATCAACTACGCGTGTGTGTAAATCATAGGCCAGTTGTCTATTCTCATTTTTTTTTTTTTTTTTTTTTTTTTTTTCATTGGTATCTGTGGCGGGGAGTTGGATGGTATAGTACCATCTTGGGGGTCTCGGCTGTCCGAGACTGTGTTTTGGCAGTAGGACTGATCGGAGTTAAGGGGAGGGAGACAAGGGTGTATTGCCTGGCACGAGGAAATACCGCAGAAACGGGTTGCTGCGGTAGACGTGCCAGGCATGGGAAGTTTCCCTCCCAAACGTCACAGATACTAATGATGAACCAATTCGAAAGATAAACAACAAACTGCAATTTCGTGTAGGGGACCTGGACCTACCAGAAAGAAGAAAGAGATATACCAGTAGTGGGGAGGAAGAGGACGTGGCTACAACTATGTGCCCGTGTGGCACAGCAACAAAGAGTAGGACTCACATAATAGGAGAAGAATGAGAAAGATACAAGGAGGAACGGGATGCGTTAGAGAAGGAGATGATGAGGAGATTAGACGTCTGTGACACGGAAGAGTTTGACTTGAGAGAGTAGCGAGAAACGATCGCTATCCAAGGAGATAGATGGCAACCGCAGACGGCGAAACAGGACGGGGATAGGATAGTCTAAACAAACAGTTTCTGTGTAATAGATGGAAGAAGCATGATGAGCGCCCATGAATGTTGGAGGTGTATCTATTAGGAGTAGGCACGGTGCTCCGTCTCGAAAGGGATGCATGCGTGGCCAATGGTCAAATGACTTAAGGCAAGCAACAAATGAGTACCCGCCCCGCCCCCCGCTCCCCTTCGTAAAATACGCCTTTCTGCACAACAAAAACCCCAAAAATGAAAAAATCAATCTCGACGCCAATATAATTTCGACGATTTTGGGTCAAGATTGGTTAAGGGTGCTCGTCATCAAGAAAAACAAAATGGCCAAAATGTGGTTTATACCTCAATACCCCTGTCGTACCATTGCGTGAAATACTATGTCCACAGATGCCATCCATTCATACCCTTTTGCTGCCAGGTCACATTCTTCATCGCGGTACGTATGAAAATCGTACATAATATGTTGTGTGTTGAAGGGTTGATCCACGAGACGGGACTTTATTTGTCGTGGGTCAAGGTGGAAACCTGACCCGCGCGGCACGACCTGTTTCTCACGGGTCATGCGGAATCTGTTAGGTCGGGTCGTGTCGCCAGGTTTTCAAATCTCACGGGTCGAGTCCGGTCGGGTCGGGAGGTTTTTTCAAAATATCACCGGTTGGGTTGGTCAGTTCAAGGCATCTGAATTTTTTCACGGGTCGGTTCGCATCAGGGGACCCGATCCACGACCCGACCAGACCCGACCCACGAGGTTTGACCTCACTCGTGAACAACAGCTCTGGTGAATACCAGGGACTTTTAGACATGGTGCAGAACGTTGCAGCCTCCGTTATACCCACCACGCCTGTTCACGGGTCATCGTGGCCCCACCCACGAGACGTGTCTGGGGAGTTTCAAAACCTCACCGGGTCGGTTTGGGTTGGGTTGGGTCGGAGGTGTTTTAAGCCTCACGGGTTGGGTCGGCTTGGGTCGGCTTGTGGGTCGGATCGAGTCGGTTCGGATCGGGTCGGGTCGGGTCGGGTCGGATCAGGAGGCGTTTAAATTCTCACGGGTCAGGTCCGTTCGTATCCCACGAGATGAGGGCCACATCACCAATCGGGCCGTTGTGACCGGCGAGTTGTTTTCTGTTGGCCCACAGATCGGACCCAGGAGGTGGTCGAAATCACACGGGTCAGGTTGGGTTATGCCCCACGAGATACGGATCACATCGCGGGTCACGTAACGTTGATCCGACACGTCCGCGGGCCTTTGTCTGCTGCCGATGCTCCCTTGGCATCATATTCAAACATGTAAACGCCGCCAAGTCTACATAATTATGTCCACATCCACCCATACCCATTCTTGCCGAGCCATATATATATACTGTTGCGGGGTGCAAACGTAATGTTTTAATTGTTTTTGAACGGTTGAGCAACGGGTGGGATCCACAGGGTCAAACATTGGGGACGGGAGAACACTCGCTGGTCAACGTCATTTGATCCACAAATGGACATTATCTCAAGGGACACGCGGAGTCTGGCGGGGTGGGTCAGGTCGGGTCAGATTTATTTTTTTGTCTCAGGGGTCGGGTCCGGTCCGGTCGGGTCGGGTCGGGTCGGGTCGGATCGGGACGTTTGAAATACTGCGGATCGAGTAGAGTCGGGAGGGTATCACTGTCTCACGAACCAGGTCGGGTCAAGAGGCCTCAACTATTTCACAGGTCGAGTCAGGTCACAGGTCAGGTTGACCCCACCTATCTCGACCCGACCCGACCCGACCCGATCTGATCCGACCCGATCCCACCCGACCCGACCATCTCAATCCGCAACGTTTGACCCGCAAGATTTTCCCTGATCCGCGAGGTTTGACCTGAACCGTGAACAACCCTGATATTTACGGCTAGACTGGTTGGTGTGGTTCAACGTACCCCTTTCACCCAGTCGGTGGCATTGAAGTTCAGTAGACTACTGTAGATCAGTAGGTTTTGTGTAGCTCGGTCGCCTACTGTAGCCCAGTCGGTATGATCTCCAAATGGCCGTATGTGTGACGATAGATCGATCACCTGGTAGCGTGAGAGAGTTTTGCCCTCGACTTCGGCGAAGGGGAAAACGAAGACGAGAGAGAAGGGTGGACCAAAACCAAGGCCAGCAGGTGGAGCCGATCGAAGAATACTCGGACACAGGTATGGAATAGAGTTAGACTACATCCACCAAGGATGTCGGTTGACGGCACCTCTAGACTTTTGACGGACAACCGTCAAGGACCGCTCCATACCACAACCAATATATTACGTCTAAAAAGGCCTTGACAGGACGAAAGGACGGATCCATACTAAAACCAGTATATTACGTCTAAAGAGGCATTGACGGGACAAACGACCGCTCCATACTAAAGCCAGTATATTACGTTTAAAAAGGCCTTGACGAGACAAATGACCGCTCCAAACTACAACCAGTATATCACATCTAAATAGGCCTTGACGGGACAAATGACCGCTCCATACTAAATCCAGTATATTACGTCTAAAGAGACGGGACAAAACTAGACCGTCAACCGACATATTTGGCGTCCACAGGTTCTTCCTTTGTTGGTTTCCCATAGTGTAGTTTAATGATTTTGGGGTGTTTGTGAGTGATCGACGTTAAATACCACGCGGCACATTCATTATATTGGCGGCCAGCCAATACTATTACGTGTAGTAGTCTACCATTGTTATTTATTTTTTGTGTGTTGATGTTCACCTCCTGAAGACATCCATAGGAGTCATATACCTGTAAGCACGAGCGGCCGGTGTATCACTCAGATTGCAACGATGAGTATCGACTCTGAATATATGTCGAACCCACAGCTGATGTTTTTGAAGTCATATTACAAAATAATGAATCAAATCAAATATTAAGATTATATTATCAAAAATATACCTGGTATAAATTACATGTAATTTAAATTTACATGTTTTCACTCGCTCAGCAGGTCAAAGGCCCGGAAGGCCTTGACCTTCGCCATTGATCCCATCCCAGTATTGCCATAGCGTGCCGGCGGTTCTATGCCCGACTATGCTGTGTACTGGTTGTCGACCACAACAAAACAAGCCCTCGCAAAGAAAACCACAAGAAAGACCCCTCTATCCCTAACTTCCGCCTACTGCCGCACCGAAAAGCACGGCATCGTCGCGATATGTATATTTGCTGGGTATCATATTCAGCACGGGGATATCCATGTACTGCTTGTCAACCACAACAAGACCAATCCTCGAAAAGAAATCAACCAGAACCCCTCCCGCCTATCCTCTCCACCGCCACACCGACAAACACGCCATGGCCTTGATGTGGCTGGTTGCTGTAAAGAAACACTGCGCGTACGGGTAACACCATAATACTGCGTACGGTTGCCAACCACAACAACATACTGTAAACCCTCGCAAAAAAATACCACCTCGTCCCCCCCCCCCGCCGGTCTCCTCCACTGCTATACCAACGAACACAAAACCGCCCCGATAGGGATGCTTGCTGTAAAACCAAACAGTACCTAGTTAATTAAAATTGCTGTGTAATACTTGTCAGCTACAACAAACAAACCTTGTCAAAGACAGCGAGTCCTCCCAACCCCTCCCATCCCCTCTATCGCCACATCAACAAACATGCCACCGCGCTGATACGGCTGTTTGTTGCAAAGCAGACACTGCGAGTGACGCATGTCTTTGGTCTACCCCAACAAAGCCATCGCAGAGAAAAACAATAGTCCGGCCCCCCATCGTCCCCTCTCCATTGCTGTCTCTGGAAATGGCCATGCACCAGAAAAACAAGTAAATTCATTTGGTGCTGTCATCCATATTCAAGAAAGCACCCGCACAAGGTGCGTAAAACCGCCTAACAAGTGGTTCGTAGTAGGATCCGGCCAACCCTTCATGCGACTTGCCAAAACACGTCACAATGCTTCGCGCTTGGTACACGCGATGTCTGTGTGCATGGTCGGTGACAACGCGACGTGCTCCGTCACGGCATACGAGGAATGCGAGGGTCTCTATGGTCATATAACTATGGAGCTATGCATGAAATGAGTTTCCCTCCTCTCCACTGCCGCGCACCTAACAGTCCCGGACCGTATAAACAAAATCCGCCTTGTACAGGAGTCAAACACCACCAAAGTAGCACACACGTAGTTCTTCCGTGGCGCTTTTCTCCGTTTGTCTACAGGAAATCCTGTACTCTATCCTCGCGCTTTGGCCTTGCACGACAACAAAAAACAAAAAAACAATATATATATATATTTGCCAAAAATGCGCGTAGGTCCCCCTGGCGCTCTCACCTATCCTCTCACTGCCCAAATATAGCTTTGTTTTCCTTTCCGAAACACGACGAGCTTATCGTTTCCGCACTGCGCGAAGGGCTAAAAAACAAATCAGACCCGCGCGAGCTTCCGTGCAGCCCCCCCCCCCCGCCCCCCCCCCCCGCATCTGCCTGGTCGATGGCAACCCGACATGCTACGTCCCGGCACTATAGGCATTCGTGGGTCTATAGTCCTAAGGACTACGGCCATGCGCATGATATGGTTACAGCTCCCCCCATCCCCGTTCCAACTCCCAAATCAGGCGATGTTAATTGCATGGTAAAGAAATGGGCTATGCTACAGTACGTGTGGTGCTCTCACACACCCCCGCCGCAAGGCAAAACGAAATGTGACAGACTCCCCGTATCACCCCCCCGCCTCCCCCTTGTCAACCCCCCACCCCTATCGACCATTCAGCCGCCACCCCCCCCCGCCGGACGTGTCGACCGCCTCTCCCGACGAACGACGACCGTCAAAAGAAACAAACAAACAAACAAACAAACAAGAACCTGAGACTATACCCAGGCACCGTCAATCAACGCCTCGGCGGCGGCCTTGTTTTGCGCCGTCCAAGACTTGAAGGCTCGGACAACGGGATTCTTGCTGTTGGTGTTGTCGTTGGTGTTGCTGTTGGTGTCGCTGTTGTTGGTGTTGCTGCTGATGCTGCCGTTGCTGTCGTCGGCCATATTGCCGGTGGCCAGAGAGTGAACTCTGGCGAATTTTGCAGCCTTCGAGATCAGAGAGACTGTGATCTCCAGCCCTCGCTCAACCAGCGATGAATCCTTCGTGTTGACCACGGCAGGCTCAATCCTTATCCTGAATTCCTTCTCCATCGTCGAGTCTTCCATGGTCCGTTCCTTCGTGTCCTCCGTTGTCGCCTCCGGCATCATCATCTCCTCCTCCTCCTCCCCCTCCTCCACCTCGCCGGTACATTTTGTGTCCTCACCGGTCTCCTCCGTTGTCATGGTGATGGGCTCTTCCCCCGTGCTGGGCTCGGTCTCCGTAGTCAGGCCGTCGTTATCGACGTTTATCAGCGTGGGGGCGGTGTAGCTCCTGCACAGCGGCACGGCACGGTACACATACACACGCGGTCACGACGAGACACATGTTCAGCTATGATGTATACGTGTACCACTTTGTTTTTGTTTTGTTTTCCATGTGTTTTTGTTCCCTGCTGGGGGTATTCTTCCGCTCAAGAGTGGCTGGATGGAGCCTGTCCTGTGACCCCGTGTCCCTGCAAAACAATAGTGCCAAAAGTTACCCTGTACCGTACCGTTGCCCAAACGGTGTCCCCTTTTTAACGGCGGGACTTAACGCATAGAGTCTAGATGTGGATCGTAGTACGCGTGTCCTCTTATATTGCCTGGCAGGCTTTTTCCCTTTTTCTATATACGTACGACTAGCTTTGCCTGGACGAGAAAACGTGGAATCACTTGACCTACTTATTGTTTTCTCAACAATCATCGGTTTATCTCTCGTAAGAAGTATCACCGCCAGCGACCTTCTGGACAATCCGTGGTCACAGGTTTCTTCCCTACCCCCCGGGCTCCAGCACTCGCCTTCATTTTTATCGCACATAGGGTTACGCATTTCCCACGTTTCAGCTTTTGGTGCTTGTCGATTCTTGTCGAATTTTGCACGGTGCGTTACGATGCGGTTTTTCCAATCGGTTTGGTGCGGTTAACCGCACCGCAAACCGCACCGCACCGTACCGTAGGTTTTACAGTCTCGGAAAACCGCACCGAACCGCACCGTAGGAGATGAATATATAGCCGAACCGCACCGTAGGGTTCACGACACCTGAAAACTGCGCCGAACTGCACCGTAACATTTACGATATAAAAAAAAGCACACCGAACCGCACCATAAGATGTATCACAGCACCGAACCGCACCGTAGGATTTCCAATAATATCTGAAAACCGCACCAAACCGCACCGTAGAAAACCCATCGAAACCGCACCCCGCATCGTGCACACATCAAGATACGGTGCCAAAAACCGTCAGATCGGTTATTTAACGGATCGGTTAATCTGAAACCGTAGAAAATCCGCGGTTGCACCGGTCGCGGAACGGTGCTATAGGGTCACGGCTTTCGCACGGTTCATGACGGTTTCTGCGCGGTTTCGTGTCAAAAGTGTTCTTGCTATTAAAAGATTGGTTGATCTTGTGGTGTTTCATATTTTGATTATTTTTAGCACTGGTAAAATGCAAAAAATATAATAAAATAAATACTTAGTGTCGGCAGTACCAGTTTTAGCAGCTGGCGCTCACATACAGCAACTACGGGGTTTAGATAATGACTCAAATACGCGGCTCTTCAAAACCCACCCCCCTCCTCTACCCTGCGAGGCTATGAAGCCTGAGGAGAAATGCTAAAGCAGAAAACCACAAATAGAGAACGAGGGAAAATAAACGGACTACAGAAAATTCCAGCGAATGGCGGGATCGACAGGCGCGAGGGCTATTACTTCCCGCCGATTAACGGCATTAAATTTAGCACCACATCTCTACATATGACTCCATCTGAAAAAAATATGCATATTAATGCCGGTATACTGTGACGGAACGCATCGCGCAACGTATGATTTTTATTAGTTTACTTCTCATGTTCATCTACAGGCAGGTTCAAGGTGAAAGCCCGAAATTTATTCCCCGGTGAATGTCCACGCCGTTTTTTCGATTCAGACCGTGGCTTTTGCACAAATCTTTTATGTGCCGCTGCGAAGAAGACCTCACTTTCTCGTCGGTTTTTCGTTTTTGTTGTTTTTTTGGCTGATTTTTCGTCAGTTATGGTTCTTTGGAGAATGTGGACCACCTTAGACCAAAAAGTTTCGGCAAAAAACAAATAAAAGAAAAGAATAAAATCCCGGACGTCAGGCCTCGGGATGGACATGTAGAATACGTGTGCAAAATTCCAGCGTTTATCTCTCATGAACGGCGTGGACATTTGGACTTTTGTGCGTAAAAATGGGTAAGATACGTCATGTCCTTCAAATGACTTGGTTTTAGTGTGTGGTATCTAGTTTCTTCGCTAGGTTCTGCTCAATGTTGAGCACAGGCAGGCCAGATCTTCGATTTGTCGCGCCAAAAATCTCCAGACATGCCTTGGAGTACCTCCACTCGGTTCTTGCAAAATGCGGCGCATTTTTTTTTTGCGTCCGCGCTTGCAAAAACCCTGAATACTATTAAAAAAAATTGAAGGCCTGCCATGGTCGATACGAGTTTCGCTGCTAGAGACAGCCCGAGGCCGTTCAAAAAAGAACTGGCCATGTCACCCTCTCCCTCTTACACTGGTCATGGGGGTCAGCATGATACCAACTATTCACCCTTTGACTAGATATTGCGAGAGGCATTATCGGGAGCGAGAAATTTGGGCTGTGAACGTGAACCAGCGTGTATTTATTGTTTATTGAATCTGTTATTTTACGTGTGTTGCTGCTGTTGTTTTCTGGACTGTGCTATAAGGCTTAGTTTGGGTAAGCTGTTGGTTAACCTTTTGCAAGTGGTCAAACGGACTATAAATAGTACCCCACTAGAACCTTGACAAGTGTGCGTCGAAAATAAAAACAGTATGAACCTTGCACGAAAAACGTACGAACCCGTGGGTTTGTACTGCTTATTCATACATACGCTGCCTGTAGTACCGCTTTCATTATTAGTGCCCCGAAGAAAGCGTTTGAAACCGTACGATCGTGCGAAACCGCTATATTTGACACGTGCCACCATACCAGGTGCACCATTTTTTTTTGTGAGGTTCCTCAATTTCGGGTGCTTAAGATCGCCCCCCAAAGACTGATTTGGAGAAAAACAAAACCTCTACCGGAAGAAACATCCCATGGGGCCTAGGTACACAACGAGAATCATGCAAAACAAAATGGCCTATTATTTTTTTTTTTTCCCACGATAGTATTATTAGTAGGTTAAGGAACCCCCGTCATTCAGAACCCATTCCGCCAAAAAACGGTATACCTATGTCGTAACATGCGCCATTCGTACGGTTTATTCATACGGTGCATCATCGTAGAGAAACAGCGGTTTCGTTAGTGCCCCGAGAAAAAGATCCTGTTGAGAAAACCATGAAAAACAGCGGTTTTGTATTGTGCAGGTTTTTTCGTATGGTGCACCGTGGAGAAAAATCGTTCTTGTGCGGTTTACCCTGCGGGGATTCGAATCGCACCGCAACAAAAGCCGCTCAACGGGGAATCGCACCGAACCGCATCGTAAGATGCATCACAGCACCGAACCACACCGTAGTAGGATTTACTATTATTAATAATTATAAGTCTGAAAACCGCACCGAACCGCACCGTGATATTGCTGATTTCTGAAAACCGCACCGAACCGCTCCGTGGCATTTTCGATTCAAATAACCGCACAGAACCGCACCGCAGGATATATTACAGCACCCAACCTCAGCGTAGGATATTTTTTTCACAATGCCTGAGAGCCGCACCGAACCGCACCGGAAAGTTTCCGTTTTTTTGAGTAAAACCGCACCAAACCGAACCGTAGGATTTTCGATAAAAACAAAACGCATCGTGCACGAACGGATAACCGTAAATAACTGTGGAAACTTTACTAGCGAACTCACACTCTCGCGCTTTCCGCTCGTCGTTTTTTTGCGCAAGAAAAATACTCCACGAGCACGAGAATGCACACTCGGTGAGACTTGAACCCACTACCTTGACGTTATGAATAGTAGGGACGAGATTCACCTAGTTAGTACTCCATCGGGGACGCCGACACGTGAGCCAAAAGAAGAACACATCCGGGCGAGGCAACAACGGCTAGCTCAACCAGATGATGTTATACTGTGGCATGCGTATGCAAACAATAATCTAGCAATTCCGCGTTGTGTGAATTCCCTGAGCAGAGCCAGGGCAATCAAAGAGCCGAGTTAACAATGATAACAGCAGTAGTAGCAGTAGTAGTAGTAGTAGTAGTAGTAGTAGTAGCAGTAGTAGTAGCAGTAGTAGTAGCAGTAGTAGCAGTACTAGTAGCAGTAGTAGTAGTAGTAGTAGTAGTAGTAATAGTAGTAGTAGTAGTAGCAGTAGTAGTACCAGCAGTGTAGTAGTAGTTGTAGTAGCAGTAGCAGTAGCAGTAGCAGCAGTAGTATTAGTAGTATTAGTGTGGTAGCAGTAGCAGCAGCAGCAGCAGTAGCGGCACTGTAGTAGCGCTCGTAACAAGGAAGCGAACATCGATTGGAGGTGATACTCTTCCTCCAATTACCCGGGTAGTCGTAAGTTTGCCCGCCCTGCCGACTGATGCTACGATATCCCCCCGCCAAAACCAGCAGTTTTCTTCAACGAGCGTTTCATGCCTTCTCGACACGAGGAAGGATGCTATAAAAAATACGCTCTTGCTTGCAAAGGGCATTCGAACGATGGCGTCGGGGTGGCAAGGGGCAAGGCATTTAAGGGGATTCGGCCGGGAGCCGGCTTCAAATCCGGCGATTTCGTCGAAGAAAAGTTGGGGGGGCTACCGTAGAACCACTCTGCCAATACCGGTCACGAGTATACGAGTAGCACTGCCCCTACCCGCCGGGTATTGAGGCCCCAAATACCCGAGTCACCGATTTTTCACCCTGGAAACCACCCCGGGGATGGTAGCTTATAACCCCCTAATCCAAGTCCTCTGAGATGTGTTTCGCACTAAGTTTTCAGGAAACCCTTCTCAGATTTATCATCCCTCTCACGCACTAAACGCGAGATACGGGTCCCCACTAGCGTCGATGTATACGCAATAAATAGCTGTTCAGCAGTCAAGAGTTTACCTCGACAAAAGGCCAAGGATAGATTTCCCAACGCTCTGTCGATATTTCTCAAGTTTGAAAGCGCTGCGAACAAAATCAATGCACTGGCAGGGGACGCGAGTTTCGAGGATGATAACTTTCCATACTAAAAAATCGGGTACCCGGGTACCCGTACCCGAGTACCTGGGGCCAAAATACCCGCGAGTACCCGGGTATCCCCCTCAAAAACAAAACTGAGGATGACCCTTGGCCGCGGGTAGTCGGTGGGGTAACACCTCGACGGGAACATCACACATAGTCCTGGTGGTTATTAAAGCGGCGCATGTTGACAATGTTGAAAATGACAAAGATTGGGGTTAGGGTTATGGTTAGCTGTGCACCGTACAGTATTAATAGGTTACCCCAGAGAAAGACTGATGCACACAAACCAGCGATTTTCGGTAACGAACGTTTCAAGCATGCTCGACACGAGGAAGGATGCTATGAGAAAAAAATCTTGATGTATTGTCTTGTTCGCAAAAAAGGACTATCGAACGATGACGTCGGGGCGGCAAGGAGCACCAATATTTCGGGAGATACGGCCGGGAGCTGGTTTCAAAACCAGCGGTTTCGATACAGAAACGTTGGGGGGGGGCTACCGTAGAACGACTCGGAACGAATAAACCAAACAGAACGCAATGAGACGAAATCGTAGAGCAGTGGGGGAATGCTGAACGGACCCTGTCGGCGATAAAAAACCAAAAAATACATGTCAACACGTCGCACGCTTTCGGAGGGGTTGGGGTTCTCATTTCATGCGTGTAGCCGTGGGGGTATGGCCATAGACCCTCGCATGCCTAAAATGCCGCGGCAGAGCACGTCGGGGTTTTTACCGGACAAGCAGACCTCGCGTGCAGCACGGGCGAAGCGCCGCGAGATGTTCGGCGAGCTCCGTGAAGGGTGGGCTGCGTTCTATTCTACTTGAGCACCACATGTATTAGTAGCGGGGATGTTATGATGATGCTATGATGATGTTATCTTAGGAGAATGTTTTGGCGCAGCGCAGCGTAGCTTACCATTCCACTGCTGATTCATATCGCATAATTTTTACAACAGCACGAAAGCTCAACTACGCAAAGGAACAGGGAAGAGGTCACTCGCGCGAGTGACCCCGAGCCACTGCAGAAAAAATGTCCCCAAAGCGACCTCCCTACCGTAGCCTTGCTCCCCTCAAAACGCCATCCCAAAAAAAACGAAGAAGGGAACAGACGAGAGAGGGGGGAAAGAGGGAGAGACCGGGGCCTAACGCACGATGATCGAGTTTTGGTCTCCCGCTATCAATGCAGACCGACAGGTTTCCTGGATTGTGATGGGAAGTGAAACGAGTATGAAAAAGCAAACGCCTCCGGATCCGGACCCCCCTCATCAGCCGGGGGGGGAGGCGGGCGATATGGCCCGCGGCTTCGCCGCGTGCTCAGGGAATCCAGTATCCAGTATATATAGTATATATAGTCAGTGGCTCTGATTTCTCCAGATGATATATTGCACTGCTGTCTGCGCGAGCCAGGTCCCAGATTTACCGCCAATAATATTATATCATGCTCGTACACTACGAGCTACGGGTAGTATACGTGGGAGCAGCTAACCGAGGCTAGCCGCATCGTTGTGTTTCGTGACACTATAATACGAGGTACTACTGCTGTACATGAAATTGCAAGGTCTTCGCCTTGCTCCGAATTATATATCGTACATACTATTAATAGCAGCAGGTGTTTCTTGTTTCTGGGGCATGCATTTGGAAATCATTCATTTGAAAACATGGTTTTTATTTGGAAAATTTTGGGAACAGTCGAAGCAACTTTTTTTTTACAATTTTTGGAACTCATGTAAATTTGTATATCGCAGTGAGAGGAGTTATGTCCTAAATCTGGAAATTTTACAGAAGAACGTGCAAAAAAAAATGTCAAAGCTTATATTCCCAATTTTCCACTCTTTCTCACATTTATTGTTTCGAAATCCGTTGTTTTTGTTTTTTTTACAAAAAAATTGAAAAACGTCAGCTGTGAGTACGTTGAATGTTGAAATTTTTAGTGAGTAAATTTCGGCAATTTTTGCTTCGATAAAACATGAACAAGGAACGCGCACCCAATCAAGAAATCAAAAACACGCGCGCACCTTTGCTGCGGGCCTTCGGCGGTGACCGGTGCCGGTGTTCCGCTGGCCCTAACCTCAAGTTGCACTGCGGAGGGCTGCGAGAGCCCACCCCCGGCGCAGCTGGGTGTGGCGAGCCCCGCTTCGATGGCCCACCCGATTCCCGTGAAGAACGCGAAAGCAGTCCAGGCTGCGAATCGCACGGCAGACATTGCCCCCCCCCGGCCTCCAGAGCTCCGCATGATATCCTCCTTGTTGTTCTCGTCCTCTTCCTCGTCCTCCTTGTCCTCGTCGTCCTCGTCCTCGTCCTCGTTCTCCTCCTCTTCGTCCTCCGCCTCCTCCAGCTTTAACTCCCCCTTTCCCATCTCCACTTCCGTCTCCCCGTGCCCCTCTTGCTCCCTCCGTTCCTCCTGGGCCTTAGTTCCTTTCGTCGCGCCTTCCACAACTCCAACCGCTGACTTCTGCTGCTGCTGCTGCGAGCAAGCTTCCAACAACACAACCACCTCTGCTGCTGCTATTAGGACCAAAGCTGCTGCTGCTGCTGCTGCTGTTGCTGCTACTGTAGTTGCTGCTGCTTTTTCTTCTACTACTCTTGCTAGGGCTGGTGCTGGTGCTGGTTCTGCTGTTTTCCTGCCAGCTGGTGGTACTTGTCCTCCCGCTGATGGTGCTCCTGACACACCTACACTTCCGCCATCTGCGGGGGCAACAAGGGCGATGGCGCACACGCCCCTGCTGCTGCTGCCGCTGCTGCTGGGTGTTGTTGTACACGACATCTCGTCACTCGCAGCTGGCACTACCGCACTCCACACGACCGTACTGATAGGTGTTGTTCCTGCTGAAGCTATGAGGGTAGCACTGACTCGAACGCGGGTGGGTGTAGAGCTTTGCCCGCGGGAAGGGCGGCCTGCGCAGGGGGTTTTGTGTCTTGTGGTGGCGTTATGGCGGTTGGCGGATATATTTTGGGCGAAGACGATAGAATGACGCCCATGGATCCATGAAACTGTCAAGATCTTGGGGTTTTAACTTGTATTCGCTAGGGTTTTGGACCCGGTGAGCAAAAAATTACAAAACCTGTCTTTTTTCTTGTCTTTGACAACCTGCCAAAGCACCCTTTTGTTTACCTTCGCCAGCGCTCTCGCGCATGGTGCCTTGCCCAGTCTAGGTTAGACGAGGACAGCTTCGAAGTTTCCGACCTTTTGATGTGCGCGTTAGACCGCTGGGCGCTGGGCGCTGGAGGCCTGGAGGCGAAGACTTGGAGGGGAAAAAACGCGGCGCAATAATAGAATCGCTGGCGTTGTTACGCTTCGTGTGAAACGGCTGCAAAAAACATACTGGATCCAAGTACGAGTACGAGCACAGACGTCGTCAGGAGACAGCGCTTTTTCCCTTCTTTGGCAGAGAGCCAGTTTGCCTTAATTCGCCTTGGCTGAGGCCATACTACTGGGGGTTAGTGTGGCACTCTCGGCCCTACACCCTTCTTCTTGGAGGCGCACGTTCCCCCTTGCTTGGCACAGACTAATATATATGTGTCCGCCTGACCATGTCTCCTGACCAAAATATTTCGTTCGAGGTACATGATGAGTAACAACAACAACAACAAGTGAATACGAAATTATTTTTAGTTTTCAATCTGCTTCCGGTTTTTTCGTTGCAACGGCGAAAAGAAATACCCATGCGGACTCACGAACTCAATCAAGTCGCAGATGAGTTGCTGCTGCAACTTGCAGGCAAGCTAGGGGGAGTAGCTAGTTAGCTGCCGCTCTGCTTTTTGTTGTCGTTGTTGATACATCTCGTCGTCATATCCGCCACTTACCCTTGACGTTGTGTATTGCATCTCATCGAGCTCTCTCATACAAGGCGAGTGACACAACAAAAAAAATATGAACCTGCTTAATAGCGAACGTCTCTTCCGCCATACGTACAGCAGCTACAGCGTCGTAGTAGAGAAGACGCCGGCGAAGGTGGTACCGTTTCTGCAGTACTCGCTCACTCATTTCACCCACTCTCTCTCGATGCTATCTCGTTCTTGTGTCTCGACTTAGCAAAACCCAAAGATGCCAGACTCAGACTACTACAGCAGTAGTACTAGTACTGCTGTGGTTGTAGGTACAACGTAACGCGTGGACGGACATTTGAGGACCGTTTCGTGTAAATTCCAATGACTAAACGATCCTTATATTTATAAAAAATGAAAATACACTCCAGCTGTGAGATCGAAGATTTCGTCGAAACTCATCTTTGCAAGCTGTGTGTGATGCTCCGATCGCGCGTATTACGGGTCGTGTGTCCTCATTAAGGATATAGGTAGGCGATTCTCCTTACCACTACAGTGTAGCTATCAGGGTCAACTGGGTGATTTTAGTCAGTCTGTGCGCGGAAACTATAAAACCCGTTTCTGAGGGGGACAAAATCTGACAGCTGTGAAGGGAAATGTATCCTTTTATCAAGTGAATCTTGTAAGTCGAATAACCGGTGAGGGGGGTGGGGCGGAGTTTTGAAGGACGTGGGGGCCTGGTTTTGATCAAAAGCGAGCGGGTTTGGAGGGGGGGGGGGGGGGGGGAAAGGGGGCAATTTGTGCATGTAAGCTTATATCAAAAGTGGCATGAAAAACATGAGCTTTTATATCATTAAACTGTTAATACTGGCGGTGCGTTTTGATTGTGTTGCGGTGCGTTCGTTCCTCTGTTGTTTTCACTGTGGCGTCACAAAGAAAACTTACTGTATGTACGTAGCTTACGTGTAACATCTTGATTTCACTTGAGATTAGATAGTTTTCAGTGCTTATTTCAGGAAAACAACTACCAGGACGAACAATGTATACCATTGCCAAAGCTCACCAGTCGGTTCAGTCGTACTGTCTTTCTTGTGGAGTAGTATATGCTCTGCGAGTTCGCCAGGAGCAGCCCCCCCCTCTGTTCCGAAGAGTACGTACCTAGACTCTACAGGCAGGTACGAGTATCATTGTGTTGTGAGTTATCTCGTACCATGTTATTATGGTATATATGAAAACCTTTCTTCGTTCGCTTCAGTTTCGGTTAATTCTTCTTTCCATCAATCATTATTTTTCATCCAGATCGTTTGTCGCCTCACGAAATCAAGGTGTACACGGTAGTGGTACACTCACAAAACCATAACAATAAAGGACCCCCCCCCCCTCCCTTCCCCTTCCCTACGAATGCTGTCCAGCCTGCTAGCTAGCGCGCGGTCGTCTTAATTGTTCAAGCCCACCCCCCATCCCCCCCCCTCTCGCCCCTCTCCGTCGCAAGCCCGCCCGCAAACGTTCCCGATACATACCGAGAGAGACGGGGATGCTGCGGATGAAGGCCCCGCCACCAAAATCCCACCAGAACGGTGCTACTACTGGTCTGGTCGCTGTGCGTAGCGAGAAAAAAGAGGCAACCACAACCGCGCCAGAGGCCGAGCACCACCGCAGAACAACAATTACGCCCGTTCGTGCACGTACGTATCGTGCGTGCACGTACGTATAATTAATGCGCACGGATAATTCGTACGCGCGTACTGGTACGTACGTACGAAACGCACACACCCACACGTCTCTTTTCTAATGCAAAAAACAATTGCAAGTCAAGGCGAAGAGTGGTGTTGTTGGTGCTATTTATATACTTTCTATCGTGGCAACGTGCATTGACAACAGCAGCAGGAGTGCTAGTATAGGCGTCACTCCGTCCCCTCTTTCATGCGAATCGTGCCATGTTTTGCCTCCCCCCCTTCCCTCCCCGCTCCCCTTTCCGTAAAATACGCCTTTCTGCACAACAAAAACCCAAAAAATGAAAAATAAATCTCAACCCGAAAACGTAAAATAAAACTTCAATCAACCAACCGTACGACGGAGAGATAATGGTATGAGGCAACTGCCGCCGGCTCGCAACAGCAGCAGTAGGCACGCCCGCTGAACACACAGAAAAAACACACCCCTTACGCCTAAGCCAAGCCAAGCCAGACACACGTCCGTGTTTTTTTACTTGCCACCTACCACACGGAGCAAAGGCGAGCGAGCGAGCGCGAGATGGAAAAAGTGTCGATCGCGTGCCTGCGTATGCACCAAGCACCGCACACACAATTTCCGATCACAGGACATATACACCGGATGCTTTCACACACACCACTACTACTCCGGTTCTACCCGTGACATATTTACGCCCAACAAACTTCTAAACAGCCCTCCCCCCCTTTCGATTACCGCCTACCCACAAAAGCCACTACTGCAAGCCAGTGACAGTGCCAGTGCTAGCTTCAGCCAGTGGCATTTCGGCCGGTGACTTTTTCAACAGTTTCAACCAGTGACAGTTTCAGCCAGTGGTCGTTTCAACCAGTGGTCGTTTCAACCAGAGACATTTTCAGCCAGTGGTCGTTTCAGCCAGTGGCAGTTTCAGCCCGTGATAATCTCAACCAATTGCAGTTTCAGCCAGCGGCAGTTTCAGCCAGTGGCATCAGCTTCAGCGATTTAACAGCTTCAGCCACTGGCTACTTCATCAACCAGTGGCAAGTTCAGTCAGTGGTCGTTTCAACCAGTGGTTCTTTCAACTATTAATAGTGGCAGTTTTCAGTCAGCGAAACTTTCAGCCAGTGGTCCGTTTAATCAACCAGTGGCAGTTTCAGTCAGTGACGGTTTCACAGTCAGTGGTCGTTTCATCAAACCAGTGGCAGGTTTCACACAGTGGTTCGCTTCATCAAACCAGTGGCAAATTCAGCCAGTGGCATCAATTTTAGCCAGCTAGCTGCGAACGTCTTATGGACAGCAGTGACACAGCGACCACCAGCCCCCCCACCCCCCGTCCCCTGTCCCCCAATCCCCCCCCCCCGCCATCCCCTCCCAAAGAGTAGACCAGTCACCACCACCATCGAAATGAAACAGGCACTAATCCTAAACGGGTCAATTTACGTCCCTCTCCCGGTGGCACCACCAGCGCTTGCCCCGCCTGCCCCTGCGGAGCCCCCTGATCGAGCCGCACTCAGCATACTCGCCAGCGCTTCCACCTACACATAATAAGGCGTGTGTGGTACGATGGCCAGGGGGGATGGAGGGGACGGAGAGCGCGTGGGGGGGGGGGGGGGGGGGGGGCACATATTTGTTGCTTGCTACAGTTATTTGACGGAGGGAGGGGGGGTGGGGTACTCACTCATTTGTTGCTTGCCTTAGTTATTTGACCGTTGACCACGCACACCTTTCGAGACGGAGCACCCGTCCAACTCGTAACATACACACCTCCAATACTTGGGCGCTCAGTACGCTTCTTCCATACAGGTATTGCATAAAACATGTTAGCGAGTCTTATCCCCTTCCTCTTTGGCCGTCGGGAGGGGAGGCGAGGCAGATGGGGGGGGGGTACTCATTTGTTGCTTGCCTTAGTCATTTCACTATTGGCTACGCGTCTTTCGAGACGGAGCACCGTTCCTACACCTAACAGAGACACCTCCAACATTTGGGTGCTCATTACGCTTTTTCCATATATTACATAAAAACTGAGGGGGGGCGGGGGGCGGCGGGGGAGATCTTGTATCATGTTTGCCGTAACTGCAAGCACCGAACGTCGTTCCGTTCATCCAAGGTCGAGATATTTATCGTGAAACCGGGTCGCAGCCTCCGCCCGCCCCCGCCCCCCCCCTTCCGCCAATGCGGAAACCCAGACAAATAAAGTGCTACTCTTAGACCTCCACAGCCTCGCCACCGCATCCACCGTAGAGAAAAAGAACACGAAACAACATAACCAACCCAACCACAGGTAAAAGAGAAACAAATTAAACTGAACATACACGTATCAAAATAGATTAAAGCATACCTGGTATGATACACACTAGATATTAACAACGTAGCAGCAAAAGAATAATGATAATCTCACGTTTTGTATTTTGCCGCAACGTACCTTTTGGGAATCGGTGGTGTCTGTGCGGTGTATCGTGGCCTGGATCTTCGCCGTTAGCTGCGGGTGCAGCCGAAGGGCCTCGAGAACTTGGTGGGTGGACCCCGCGCCCCCCCCTGCTCCGCCACGGCTAGGGGTTCGCGTCAACAGTGCTCTGAGGCAGACATGAAAAGAAAAGGGAGAAAATAGACACAAGGTCACATATTATAGATATACCTGGTACGGATACGCAGAGATGCAGAGACAGAGACAGGGAGATGCATAAAAGGTACCTGGTATGAAATAAAGACAAGACTAACTGTCTGTAACAAGAGCGAGTTAAGCTTTTGGGACTAGAACAAGAACACGCCTTTGAGTACCCCGTAGCATATACCCAACTAAACACGCCTGTGGCTACTTCGTACCAGACACGAGGTCATACTGTAAAGAAACCCATCCTCCGCCGCCCTGATTCCTGCCTAACTCCTTTCTGATCCCACTCTGACCCCACCCCAATCACTCCCCGATCCCCCCATCCAACTTCTCCTTGACCACATCCAGACCTACCCTAACCTCTCTCTGACCCCACCCTGACCCCTACCCTAATCCCAACTTAACCCCACCCTTAGGCCTGATCCTGCCCTGACCCCTTTCTGGCCCCTCCCGTAGCCCACTCTGACCCCACCCTAACCAAAGATGTTGGTTGACGGCATTGTTGCTCCTTGACGGACAGCCGAAATCAGCGTTTTCAAGTCTAAGAAGGTCTTGCCGGGTGAAAACTAGACCGTCAACTAACGTATTAGACCCCACCCTGACCCCCGCCTCATCCCTCCAAGACCCCGTCCTGACCGAAGATGTCGGTCGGCGGCATTCTTGCCCCTTGACGCCCGCACTAAAACCAGAACATTACGTCTAAGGAGGGCTTGACGGGTCAAATAAAGGCCGTCACCAAACCTATTCGACCTCACCCGTACCCCCTCTTGACCCTTGCCCGACCCCTCCTTGACCCCATCCTGACCAAAGTTGTCGGCTGACGGAACTCTTGGCCCTCGACGGACAGCCGTCGACGAAATTCCCATACAAAAAACACAATAATACCAGCTAAGTCTGCAGAGGCTTTGACGCGTCAAACTAGACCGACAATCGATGTACCAGACGCTGATCCCTCCCTGATCCCTCCTTGACCTCACCCTGACCCCTTCCTGACCCCACCCGAACCCCTCCCTTACCTGACTTGAGACGAAAGACTAGCGCCAGACTGTGCTGCCATGACCCCACCCCGACCCCAACCTGACCCCCGCCTGACTTGACTTGAGGCGCAAGATTAGCCGCCAGGCCGTGCGTTGGGGACGCGGGTATCCACAACTCTAACCCTAGCCTTGACCCCACCCTGACCCCTGCCTGACCTGACTTCAGGGGAAAGGTTAACCACCACACCGTCGCTGGGGACGTGGCAACCCTTCATCCGAACCCCAATCCTGACCCCATCCTTACCTGACTTGAGACGAAAGGTTAGCCGCTAGACTGTGCGCTGGGGATGTGGGCACCCCCGCTCCCGGTCCAGCCCCCACCGCCCCAACGATCGGCACGGAGACAGACATGCCGACGGATCCAGGACCTCCGGGAATGATTCCGCCGCCGGCTGCTGACACCGCTCCCCCCACAGCCCCCCCCACTCCCTGCTGCTGCTGCTGCTGAAGTTGTTGCTGCTGCTGAAGCTGTGGGTTAGCCGTTGATGAGGGTATTACGTTCACTTGGGGTTGGAGTCCATGGCCGACTCCTGCCGCACAATTGCCGAAAGAGCAGAATAAAAAGACGAATAAGAGTCATGCCATAGTCTAGATGGAAAAAGCGGGTACGTATAAACCATTGTGGGCCTCAGATATAATACACCAATCTGGGCCCGAATGTAAGCCACGTATAAATATACCGGGTACAGTAGGTGGCCCTATATAGTGCGGGTATGTGTCACGAAAATTTACCCGCACTATACCGGGCACCCGCACTATATAAAAACCGACCACTATAGAGGGGTCTATATTGTGCCAAACGATTTCACCCGCACAATATCGGACACCCGCACTATATGACCCGCACTATATAGGGCATCCTACTGTATTGGATATTAGTTTGGAACAGTGGCTTGAACTTAGGGATCTACTTGTAGACTGGTATGCGACCTACAAAACCCTGGTGTATATAGCGACCAAAACAAAAATCGTGGTGTAGTGTACCGATCTAAAAGAACGAGAAAAAAACGCGCTCTTTTCAGCGGGATAGGAAAAGCGTGCAGCAATAAGTACAAGCATCAAGCCGCCTGCGCGTGTCGTCTCCTACGTCTCCCTAAATTGCACTTCACACGCGCGCCTTTTCTACCCCAGCAGCCCCGGCTTCTTCGTGCGGTCGATGCTGTCGTCGTCGTGTAAGCTCGACACTTTTCCCCTTTGAACTCGCACAGGGGTCATGGCGTTGCAATCCTCGTATCACCGCAAAATACAGCACACCAAAAAAGCCTCCGAATTTCTTTACGTACCCCAGTAAGGCGGTGGTGTGCCAGAGAAATACGACCGCCTTATAGGAATAAATCGCACTAATTAATTCCAGGTCATGAGTGCAATTCCCCAGTCGCGTTAAGCGATTTTGACCGCTTTATATCGGGATACCGCCTTATATAGGGATACCATCTTATTGAGGGATCCCTACTGCCCTCGGATAGCCCCCCGAATATGTACCGTGTTACCCACGGTGTTACCAGTAGTGTTCTGATTCATCCCACCTGCCGCCGCCGCCGCCTGCTGATGCTGCTGTTGACGTTGCTGTGCTGCAATTGCTTGCTGCTGCTGCTGTTGCTGTTGCTGCTGCTGTTGCTGCTGCTGTTGTTGCGCGGCGACTGCTGCGTGCTGCTGCGCGATGGCCAGCTGTTGCTGTTGCTGTTGCTGCTGCTGCTGCAGGGCCTGCTGGGCTGCGTGGTGTTGCTGCTGCTGCTGCTGCTGCTGTTGTCGGTGAGCCTGCCGGTGGAGCGGGGGCGGGGGGATAACAGGGCGCGGAAAATGTAGGATGGGAGATCAGGGGGAGGGACGGAGGGACGGAAGGGAGGGAGGGGGGGTGTACTCGATATTCAGGCATGGCCGTAGTCGTATGACCATAGCTATTAGACCCTCGCATACCCACAATGGCGGGACGGAGCATGTCGGGTTTCTACGGAGGGATGGGGGGGGGGTGACAAAGACAGGTCCAGACGAGGTACGCACGCCACCGCAAACGTAAACGAGGGGGGGAAAACTGCCTCCGGAGAGTGGAAACACAGCAGAAGCAAAAGCGATAACGGAAAACAACCAAACCCGAATAAACAGGTACAACACAACACCAACAACAGCAGCGACAGCAGCAGCAGCAACAGAACAACAACAACAAAGAGCAAAACCAACATAAAGCAAGGCCATAACCGCCACCAACAAAAACCAAGACGACCGAAAAACCCTCACCAGTTGCACTTGCTGCTGCTGTTCCAACAACTGTTGTTGCTGCTGGAGCATGTGAGCCCGCTGTCTGTCTGTGATCTGCGTAGGGGCAAGAGCACCAGCCGCGCCAGCTGCAAATATTGCACGGACGTAATGGACGGAGGCGGGGTGAGCATAGTGTACCATACCACGCATACTATGTTTTACGCGTATTGGCTTCGTATATTAAAGCTACCTGGTATTGTTTAATAACACACCGTGGTCACTCCTCTACAGCTCAGCCTCGTTTCGGGCATATACTGCGTTGTTTTAGGGTGGATTTCAAGTATGTACGAAGTGAAACAGTGTAAAATACTCTGGACGATTGATCATACTTCGTATCATAGCATACACTTCACAAGCAGCGTGTCGGGCACATACTCCAGTTTTTCTTGGTGTGCGATCAAATGGCCGCATAACTTTTATATCCGACCACCTACGCACAGGGTGTTTGTACGACCTTGGTACGGAAGGATCGCAAAAATAGCGCACTAACCTTCTTCAGCAGCCTTGCCGTGGCTGATGTGTGCACCCTGAATAGCCGCCTATGATCGAAAAAGTCCAAAACAGATAGGACAGGACAGGACAGGACAGGACAGGACAGGACAGGACAGGACAGGACAGGACAGGACAGGACAGGACAGGACAGGACAGGATAGGACAGGACAGGACAGGACAGGACCGGACCGGACAGGACAGGACAGGACAGGACAGGACAGGACAGGACAGGACAGGACAGGACAGGACAGGACAGGACAGGACAGGACAGGACAGGACAGGACAGGACAGGACAGGACAGGACAGGACAGGACAGGACAGGACAGGACAGGACAGGACAGGACAGGACAGGACAGGACAGGACAGGACAGGACAGGACGGATAGCACAGGACAGGACAGGACAGGACAGGACAGGACAGGACAGGACAGGACAGGACAGGACAGGACAGGACAGGACAGGACAGGACAGGACAGGACAAAAAAGGGGGGTCGGAGGGAGGTGGGTTGACTAAACTCATCGCAATGGCAGGGGCATGCGCCCTTCGGCTGCTACGCAGGCTCAAAAGCGCTCGGGTGCCTCAAGCCCGAAACGTCGAGAAATCCAACACCTCGCATGAAACCGAACTCAAATACGTTTTCCCGCCAGCTTAAAACAACACAAACGCAAAACATACATCGGGTAGTTTATACACACAACATACAAAGTAAATAAAACCAAACCACAACTAAACACCAAGTCCATAAAACCCCCAACAAGAACAAAAACAAACAAGCGCAGAAAGCAAACCGCCAAAAAAACAAATCAATATGCATCAAATAGGGTATTTCGTTACCGCGATCGACCGGATCCCACGCTTCCACCCACCTCCGGGTTCTCCCAACCAGGGACACTACAAACATAGAAAAAACACTCCGGTTGTTTATACAACTCGAATTACAAAACACAAAACTACAACAAGCACGCTAAATCACCAAACACAGAAAAAATACCAGGTACAAAAGAGCAAAAGCAACAAAAAAAAAGAAGTGGCATACACGTACAAGTACATCACTACACAGAAGGCATTACACGCCCTCGTGCTCACCTCCGGATTGTCACAGCCAGGGATTGGCGGCGGAATAGGCTTCTTCTGCACCGCCTTCACCAAGGCCGTGAACCTTGCCATGAAGGCTTGTCGACCAGCCGCGCTAGCAACCGGCACAAGCGGAACTGCATTTGCATATGCATGGACAGCAGTGGGGCGTATAATAGGTCCGCATAACGCGTGTTTCAAGGGAGTTGACAAGCAAGGAGGGGAGGGGAGGGGAGGAGAGAGGGAGGGGGGGAGGGAGGGAGGGAGGGGGGGAGTGGGGAAGGGGTAACCGCGATCAGTATGTCTCAGTTGTCCGCCCGTTCTTCACGGTACCACATGTTCAGCGGCAAAGAATACTTGGTGGGACGGCTCAAACTGGGGGGGCGGATGGTTCACCAAAAACACACAACCGCGCACATGTTGTAGTTCTCACATGACAGTAGTGGTCCCTGTATTAATACAGTACTGGTATGTGCCAGCCGGAAATACCGGCAATATAGGGGACAACCGGCACTACTTCGCATGCTGACACTGCTGGTTGTGCCCATCTGTGCCAAGCGATTTCACACGCACTATAGGGGACAGCCTGCACTGCTCAACCGGCACTACAGAGGAACATCCACTGTAGCTCATCGCCATAACCTAGTCTGTGGTCACAAGACCAGCTCAAATAACTCCGGAGTGAAATAATACCTCAAGGTACAAGACAAGCTCAAATAACTCAGGAGTGGAAGAACACCTCAAGAAAAAATGGTACTACTACCAATAACAGCAACACCGCCAAGAGGAAGAAGAGCAACAACATATTAATAACAATAATAAAAACACTAGTAAAGAATCATAATAATGGCCCGTGTATCACGCAGCTTTCAAATATGAGTATCGACCCTAACTTATCCAACTTACAGCTGGCGAATTTATGATAATTTTATCGGTTAATGCTAATACTAATAATAGCGTACACAATCGACGCAATTCGTGGGCCTCCGATAAGAAATGTAAGCAAAATCAGAGAAAGAAATCAGCGTACGTGCATACACGGATTACCAGCATCAGCACATTTGTTTCCGGTGTACACTCTAGCATTGAAAAATACTTCAGAGACAGCGCCCAGTCCGCGGTGTATGTAACATAAACGCAAAACATAGTCTACACCTGGTGTAAAAAAAAAACAAAAAAAAGTAACACCAACACAGCAGTCAGGGAGGCAGGCCGCTAAACAAACAAATTCATACCTGGTGAAAAAAAAGCGACAAACACCGCATACCCGAAAAAATACTTCAAAAACAAGTCATCCCTTCACCAATGGAAACCCTTCTTGGGTACAAATAACTTGGAACTAGTGTAGCGAAGGGTTTTGGGGTTGTAAAAGGGTTAATTAAGCACGACATTTAATTCATACATGAAGTACATGTAACTCGTGCTACGATATAGGTACACCGTTTTTTGGCTGTTTTGTTTTCTTAATGACGGGGCTCCTTAACCCAAAATCGTCGGAAAAAAAATAAATAATAGGCTTCTTTTTTTGCATGATTCTCGTTGTACACCTTGGCCATGGGATGTTTCATCCGCGATAAAGCAGGTTTACTTATTTTCCAAAAACAAAAACAGTTTTTGGGTTAAGAAGGACATGTCTTAAGCTCCGCAAGTGAGGGACCTCAGCAAAAAAAGTGCACACCTCCATCGTAGTGGTTGGCTTGAAACACCGGGAGTGTCGCAAGTCGAAAAGGAGGGGCACAGGCGTTCCGATGAGTTACGTTTATACCAGGCGAAAAACAAAAAAAAAAGCTTGACACCTAACGAAAAAGTAATTAGCCACTAGCTCACGCGCAAAGAAATCGAGCAAACAAGATCGACCAGCCCAAACGAGTGCCCGATATACTTCGTACCTGGTATAGTTTAGACTAAAACGTAGATCATGTGAAAATATATTTAGCTTGCCTCTGGGGCGCACGGCCAAGGCCTGCGCAGCGGGGTGATCCGGCAGAATAGCCGCTCCGATAAACTCCTCGGGTAGCCTGACGTGAAGGGGTCTCGCCGGCTTCGGCAGTAGCCGATGAACGCCGCCCAGCGCCAAGAGGTTGGAGTGGCGAGCTTGGCACTGGCTCCCAGACCTGTGCACCCCCATTGGCAAAAGCAAACAGCAGCAGCAGCAGTAGTAGTGTTCACGATACCGTCTACCAAAACAAAACAGCAGCGAAACTCCCAGGGTTCACCATGTCGTCTCCCAAATGTGGACATTGATCAAATATGCCACCTCCACACTACCAATACGGGGGAGCATAGCGTACCTCGGACACATCACAAATCTAGATCATACAGATCATATAGATCATATAGATCCTGTATCTGCCGTTACGATATGTTGTGCAGGATCTGTACATGAAGAGTACAGATACAACCGCGGAAACATGTGCTTGCTCAAGCAGATCGTACAGCTCCCACCCGGTATCAAGAGCTAGACCATACAGATTCCCCCCGAAATGTCTACATCAAGTGTAAATCGGTGATCTGTTCGACGCGTGCAATCTTGACCGTTGGCGGACGCACCTCCTCAACAATTCCAACAGCATTCGATTGGCCCAATAACAATCCTGACTCTTGGCGGACGCACCTGATTCGTCCTCTGAGGCTGGGGCACTTGTTCAGCGCAAAGGCGACCAGCGCCCAGTTGTTGCCGAACTGCTGAACAGCACTTACGAGGAGGCCGTCCTCCTGTGGCATAAACGACAGCAGGGATCGGTGCACAATTCAGAGTGTGAGTTAGAGGTGGGGGGAGGGGGGGGGGGGCGATAAACAGCACCACGTAGCCAATACGAGCTACAGCAACGACAAAGTAATGACAGCGATAACCCTCCACAACAACGACAGCATCAACATCACCAACATCAGCAGCAACAGCAGCAGCAGTAACAGCAGCATCAACAACGCCAACACAAGCAACAAGAACGACATATTTAACACTGGCAATATCACCAACCCAGCATCAACATCAACATCAACACAACCACCATTACTACCTTTCAAATCCTGCCTCCGCTGGCACAACCCCACCCCACCCACCACCACCACCAACCCCGATACCGATCCCAGTGCCAACACCAAAAAGAGACCCGTCAGCGTGAACATCAACACGACCCACCGTCTTCGTCCACTCCTCCACCGTCGTGCACGGACCACCTCCCGCACCCCCAGACTGTGTCCCCTCTCTCCGAGACTCCCTTAGTGGTAATGCCTGCCCAACCACAAGAAAATCGCAAAAGAAACGAGCGCGGTTTCATTCAGCAATCAAGTAAGGATATATGCAGGCAGGCGGGCAGGCAGGCAGGCAGGCAGGCAGGCAGGCAGGCAGGCAGGCAGGCAGGCAGGCAAGCAGGCACAGTCGATACTTTAATTTTGTCAGACACGCAGTTCGTCGCGTACCTTTCCATATCGTGCTCCGTTCCGTACCTTGTTCCGTTTCGTACCCCGTTTTCCCGTTTCATTCTACAATGGCTTATTACGAAAAAAGGCCAACATCAGCCGCCGATGTAAAATCAACCAAATGTAACAGCAGTTATGTTCAGCCGATCTTCCGCAAAGCAGGATACCACCAAATCCCGATATGTTCCTTCCCACATTGTGTTAAGTCTTGTGCCGGGTTTTGTTTTTTAATTTGTCCATCCTTTTTTCTGTTTCGTCTTAACGTAACGTACTAATAACTGTACACTCTACTGCACCTTCTTAGCCTTCTTGCGATTAACGGGCAGCTTGTCCACGTAGCTTAGGGAGCAGCCCAGGTCCTGCGCAGAAAACGCGAAAAAAAATAAAAAAAGGACGACACAAAAAAAAGGTTTGGAACAAATAAACACAAGCAAAAAAAAAAAAAAAAAAAAAACACTTGGGTGGGTGTGCGTCACAGTAGTGCGCCGGTGGCTCACTGCGCTCGCCCCCGAATCGCGTGTTGGTGACCGTGTGTACAAAAGGGGCGAAGCAGGTACTTGTAGGGAGAAAATGGAGCTGAGAAACCGCCAATACGACACAAGCGATTAACACCAGAACCAAAACAAAAACCAGGCGAAAAAATTGAAAAAGCAATCGACGTTCCAATGAAGCGACGACGATCAACACTGCCTAAACCCCATTGTAAACCCCAAACCCCAAAAGCAAACACACACCTGTCCGAGGGGAATGCTCATCCAGCGCGGCACGAAGAAAAACACGAAAAAACACGACAACAAAAAATATACCCGAACGATAACACAGAAAAGCGAACAATATCAAAACGCCACTGTAAATGGGAAACCCCCATGAAGAAAAAACGCACCTGCCCGAAGGAAGTACTCATCCAGCTTGGTACTTCCACTGCTTCGTTGAGCACCATGTTGTGGTCCGGCGGCATGGCGAGGTCGATGCAAGGCATGCAGTGGAGAAACGGGTCCGGTGCGATGCCGAGGAGGTGCAGATCCCGGACCTAGGTTGACCAAGACCATGCATTAGCGACGACAACAACAGCAGCAGCAGCAGCAGCAGCGGGGGTTGGGGCCAACAAATAACAGCCACAGCAACAAGAGGAAGAGCAACAACCACAGCAACAAGAGCACGAGCAAGAGCAAGAGGAAGAGCAAGAGGAAGAGCAACAACAACAACAACGACAACGACAACAACAACAACAACAACAACAACATTAACGACAGTAACAACAGCATTAGCCATGCCAACAGCATAAAAAAACGGCGACTCAGACCGGTGACAATGGAAGGCCAAAAGTTTGAAATTCCGAAGATGCCAGCCAAACTTTGCCTGAACGGTCGCCTACGGACCCAATTTGGTAGATTTTATTTTTGAAACTTTCCAGAATTCCGGAAAAAAACGATTTCTCGCGGCGACCTTGGCCAACATCGGCCTGAGAAATTCTCAAGCACATCTGCAATTAGACGCGGCGCACTTTCATGTTCTCCACACACTTCGTTCTACGAAATCAAGGACAGCGTCGTGATCTCTGAACGTGGCGAGCTCGTTAGGGGCTCCGACCGCCCCTGGTTGGACAACGCTCACTCTACGGCCGGTGATTTGTGGCGGGCACCGATCAGGCTTCTGTTAAAAACACATTTGGCGGCTGGTGTGTAGAAAACTGAGACGAAAACTCTCTGTCGTCTTTCAACGGGCGAAAAACAGAATTTTGAGAGGATGTGACGGAAGACCACAGGACAAAACAAGCAACCTCTCACGCCCTAGGGCGCGGATCGAGATGAACTCTTCAGTGCTGTCACCTACACTCATGTGGCCTTGTCCGGAACGAGAAGGAGTGACCATGGGTTGTCTCTATCTCGAGATCGAAGGTCAATCGTGTTTGGGGGGCAGTGTTGATCAAGGCTTGATGGAAAATAGACACTTGACCTGTTGGACCGCAGGATCCAAAAAAGAGCCAGAAAAAAACATTTATGTCATACTTTCCCCATAGCGACCTTACCCCGAATCTTTCAGCAAATAACCCCCCAAAAAACTTTGCAAACTTTTGGCAAAACTATCGGATTTCCATTGTCATCTCACCCTCCTCATGTAAGGATCGGCGAAAAGAAACGACATACGAACCACTGAAAAAACATGAAAAAAAACGAAAGAACTGATGGTAAAGAAGGTTCAGACAAAAAAAACGCATACAAACGCAGTAAACGCGGAAAAATAGCAGAAACTAACACGAACACCGCCCCAATAAACGGTGGACCTACCCTCTCCGTGAAGGACCGGCCGGGAGTTGCAGGTAAGGTGGCGTCGACGGGGTACGACAGGAGAGGGGGGGGGACCGGATGGCCCGCCTCCGCAAGCCTCGCAAAAACCCTGGTCTCATCCGTGTCGAAAGAGCCGGTACCAGTATCGAAGTCGTTCGGGTTCAGCTGTAATATAGAGCCGGCCGGACAGCAGGAGACAAAAAAAGGAGACAAGAAATAATAATGATAAAATAATAATGATAAAATACTACTACTACTACTACTACTACTACTACTACTAATAATAATGAAATAAAAATAATGCTAATAATAATGAAATAAAAATAATACTAGTAATAAATTAATAATAATAATAATAATAATAATAATAATAATAATAATAATAATAATAATAATAATAATAATAATAATAATAATAATAATAATGATTGAATAATAATAATAATAATAATAATAATAATAATAATAATAATAATAATAATAATAATATAGTCGGAAATATTTTTTTCGTTTTCCAGAATCAGAATGAACATTTCCAGAACCAGTTTTTTCTTCATTTCGTGCTGATTGGTGTAAAAATCGGCCGCGTTCAGATAGGTTTCAAAATGTGTTTTTCTTTCATTTGGCCGAGGAATGAACGAACGTCAACAGCAGGGAGCTAGCTAAACACCTAAGCAGACTGCGTGTGCGACGAAGCAGTAGCAGCAGCGCGTGGCCAGGACCTGCGTACCCGTGGTCGGCTCAAACATAAAATAAGGCAGTGGCTCTGTGTCAGTAGTTGTCAGCAATCAAAATCAACTCCCACATACGTACGTAGCTGTGTGTGGGTGTGAGCGAATTCGCGTGCCAGGTACCAGGTGTTGTTTTCAACAGCAGGTACGCTACGTCGTGAAATCGACGACCCTGCCAAACGCAGGCTTGTGCCGAGGCTGCCAGAGCAACAAAGCACGCAGCGGGAGTGCACGGCGAGTAAGACGACACCCCCAGATTCGAAAGCCCTTGTGTGCCTCTCGGTCGCTGTAGCTGGCCCTCTTGGCAAGCCTCTCTCCCCAGCACCCAGCACCCAGCACCTCCTCTCCCAGCTCTCCTCTCCTTTGCCCCTTGTAGCGTGCCAGCACCGATTCGAACCTTCGTTGAGGGGGCCCACGTCCTTGCGGCCGTTCGCTACTGCATGCGTGTCTAGCTGCTGCTGCTGTTGCTGCGGCTAGCTACTGGTGATACGGGGTGTGCTTTGTTTGTCATGTCTCATGTGTGTCCAGGTCCAGGTACTGCTGTAGGTACGTGGAGTGGGCAATTCATACCAGAGCGCTCTCCACACTTAAACACTCATACACCAAATCTTGGGCCCGGTTCATTCTGGTTTTGAACCGGAACTTGAGATTCCAGAACGAGAGCCCCAAAACTGCAAATATTCTTCTGGTTCTGGATTTCGGGGAGAAACCCAGAACGAAACGCGGTTTTTTCCTGAGATTCAGGAAATATTTTCATTCTGGAAAAAAAACGTTTCCCGAAACAGTTAAACAATAACAATAATAATGATAATAATAATAGTAATAATAATAATAATAATAATAATAATAATAATAATAATAATAATAATAATAATAATAATAATAATAATAATAATAATAAAACAACAACAACAAAAATTCCACTACCCCCTAAAAACCAGGTTTATATAATATAGTCTATATATTTACTCAGATTTTGTCCCCCTCAGAAAAGGGTTTTATAGTTTCCGCGCACAGACTGACTAAAATCACCCTGTTGACCCTGATAGCTACACTGTAGTTGTAAGGGGAGTCGCCGACCTATATCCTTAATGAGGACACACAACTCGTAATGCGCGCGATCGGAGCATCACACACAGCTTGCAAAGATGAGTTTCGACGAAATCTTCGATCTCATAGCTGGAGTGTATTTTCATTTTTTACAATATATTAACCACGCGTACCATTGAAAAAGCGAAATGCTATTCGACGCGTGCTACGACCAAAAAGTACCAGGTAGCACTTTTTGGGCTAAACAAAATGTGAATGACGGCGCTCCCCAACCCAATACTGTCGGCATTTTCTCCCCGTATATTTGCACTATTTTGCGTTGAAGACCTATTAATCGGCCAAGGAATTGAACATCAGGTAGGACTTTTATTTTTACCCCAAACCAGTTTTTTCTCGGAAGACATAAGAGCGCTCCTCAGCTCAGGACCCTCAGTGGAAACGCTCATCGGGTAGGACTTTGTTTTTCCCAAATCAGTTTTTGCCTCAAGAAGGCAAACAGAGCTAGCTCCCCAGGCGAGGAGCCTGAGAAGGCAAACTGGTGCACCATCGCTACAGTAGCATTTGTCAACTACCTGCATTGGTTGGGTAGTTCCTCACCTGTACCATGTCTTCCAGGAGAATCTCCTCAACGCCTACAGGGGACCTAGCTCGCGCCTCCCCGATAGGCAGGGGACCCTCGTTCCAATCTCCCCATTCGCTATCCGGGAACTTTCTCTTGCCTCCAAAGGACGGGGCTTCCTCTGCTTCCCTTGCCCCCACCCCCGCTGTAACGGCTGCTGCAGGTTCTGCCGCCTTGCCCTGTAATGGCGAACCCCCGCGCCCCACCGCAACCGCCCGAAGGGAGAGAAATGTCAGACGGGAAAATAGGTGTGAGATAGCCGTCGTAACGGTGACACAAAGAAAACACGAGAGGATGGAGAGGCAGACAAACGTCATCGGCTTTACTCTTGCTGCTGCCACCATCACCGCGTCGTAATGTTTGCTGTCGCCGTCACCATCGCCACCAAACAATCGCTAGTTTTACCATTACGCTCACGAAGCAGAATCCACGATCGCGGAAATGAATCACCACTCTTCACCGTCATGATCACGAACCACCACCATCAAAAACCATCATTGCCAACACAAACCACCATCAACAATGGCCACAACGAATCACCACTTACCATTACCACCTTCACGAAGCACCATCATTTTTCGCCAAAACGAGTCGCCACTTACCACCAACAACCGCCATAACGAACCACCACTCACAGCCATCACCATCATGGACCACCTCTGACCACCATCACAAAACCACCATCACCACCATCACCAACAACCGCCATAACGAACCACCACTCACAGCCATCACCATCATAAACCACCACCATCATCACAAAACCACCGTCACCACCATCACGAACTACCGTCACCACTACAAACCACCACCACCATAACCACGAACTACTACTGCCACATCACGAACCACCACCACTACCATCGCGCACCACAATCAACACGCGCCAAAACGAACCACTACTCAACACCATCACCACAAACCAACCAACATCACCAATCGCCGTAACCAACCACCACCAACACCACCACAATCGCCGTCAAAGCCACCATCAGCGTTACCAATACCACCACCCCGACGCCACCCACCCTCCCCATAAACGCCCCAACTACCCCCTTAAAACCCCACCAGCAAGCAAACCAATTGCGAAACACAAACGATTTTGGGCTTTGACTCAATAGCATCACAATTTTTTTCGATAACATACAAGTTCTTACCCGTATTGTGTTTTCTCGCACACCCATATGCGTTATGCTGGATGCAATTTGTGTATTTAGTGTAACAGAAACAATAGGGGCCATTACAGGTGTCACTAATGCATGGTTCGCAAGACTCACAAGGAAAAATAAAATATGTCGCAAACTGGATCAAAGCAACACCCTTACCTCAACTGGCGGCTTTCCGTTGGGCAGGAAGGTCTTCCCTTCCAAAGGACACCTCCCCTCCTTCGGTCCCCACAGAAACGAAAAAACAAGAAAAGTAGCACATGCCAAAAACATAGGAAACCGCCGGCAGGGTATCGTCAGATAGCCGGAAGGAAACGCGGTGGCGGCGGCATGATACAAATGAGTTAGTGTACGTAGTGAAAGGCGGTAATGGTGGGATGGGGGCGGGGAATCCAGTAGCCAATAAGAAAAAAAGGGATAATGGCCGCGGTGCAACACGGAGGTGCTCAACCAGCAGGAGGCGGTGGCGGCGGCGGTGTTGGGTAGAGGGGAGGGGGAACATTTTGTACGCCTCTCCCCCTCTCCCCTTGGTTTTCTCGCGTGATATGGATACAAAAGACACAACACACCCACTTGCTCTTGCGCATTACCTGACCACGGCAAATCTAGGATCGACAATATCTAGATCGCGATCTGTTCGATGATCTGTTCGGTGATCTGTTCGATGACCTGTTCGGTGATCTGTTCGATAACCTGTTCGATGACCTGTTCGATGACCTATTCGATGAGTGTTTCCGACCCAACCGGCATCGCGCATCACACTAACCAAACGCCAACATAAACATGAACGTCCAACCGACACGGCAGAGCACACCAACACCAAACCAATCGGAAACATTTCCCGACCAACTGGCATTGCACATCACATCAACACCAACACTATCGATGCAAGCATTTCCAACAAAGATCTCAAGAGACGGCCAGTCAAAGAAAAACGTCCAGCGCTCAAGGGTGGTACACGAAGCGTAAGCCATGGAAAGATGCCCATGACTTTCGTTTGTTACCGTGTTTTCGGTCCAGGGGTGGGTGGGGTATGGACCTCCCTCCGCAAAATGGAGAACCTCAGAAACCATGTTGGTGTTTTTCCCGTAGAAGGCGTGCATGCGTTTTTTCGCTGGGTTTTGGGTGTTGGTGTGATGCGCGATGTCAGTTGGTTCGGATTTGTGGTTGGAAATGAAAGATGTCAGGAGACGGCACTTTGACCCCTTGGCGGACGGTGATTTTCCAATACTTTACCTTGACTGACGCCAAACTACTAGGTTTTAGCACGGAAAGTCATGGGCATCTTTCCATGGCTTAAGACACATCGAATTACACTGCAAAACATCCGACACATGCTACGATAGAGGTGCACCATTATTTATCTGGGACGCATGTCATTTAACGTCTTTACAACGGGAAACCCTTTTTTTTAACAATTTTACATGAAGTTAGTATAGGGAGGGATTTGGGGGCTCTAAACGGGTAAACGCCTTTACTACTGGAAATCCTTCTTGGGGACAGAATTACTTGAATATAGTAAAGGGAGGGGTTCGGGGGCTCTAAAGGGGTTAACGCGTTTACAACTGGAAACCCTTTTTGGGGACAAATTTACTTGAAGTTAGTATAGGGAGGGATTTGGGGGCTCTAAAGGGGCTAATGCCTTCACTACTGGCAACCCGTTTTGGGGACAAAATTACTTGAATTTAGTATAGAGAGGGGTTTGGGGGCTCTAAAGGGGTTAACGCCTTTACAACTGGAAACCCTTTTGGGGGACAAAATTACTTGAAGTTAGTATAGGGAGGGATTTGGGGGCTCTACAGGGGTTAAGGAGCTCTTTACCACCTCGCCCCAAGAAACGGATTTGGAGTAACTTGAAAGAGCAAACCGATAACCAAACCAATCGCCTAGGTATACGATTTTTATTCTTGAAAATTAATAGCGACATTCGGACGATTTCGGGATAAGGAGCCCCATCATTCCGAAAATATTGCACTGGAACGTACTACCTCTATCGTACCACGCGTCATCCAACGACATGGCATAGCTATTCAGCTGGAGAGCCCCGTCAGATAGGAACCCCCCCTCCCAAAAAAAAAAACTGGGCCTTTCAAAGGTCGGGTCATCTCCCCCGGGTCGGGTCGGGTCGGGTCGGGTCGGGTCAGGGTAACCCGATCCAACCCGTAAGATTTAGAAACCTTTTGCCCCGACCCAGTCTGACCCGTGAGAGTCTCAGCCACCCTCCTGACCCGAACCGACCTAGGAGATTTAGTAACCTCTTGGCCCGACCCGTTCCGACCCGTGAGAATCCGAACTGTTTCCTGGCCCGACCCGACTCGACCCGCGAAATTCTGGGAACCTTCTCACCCGACGGGCCATGAACCGTGAAAATCCCTGAAAAACAAAATAAAGTGCAAACCCAGCAACCTATCGTAGCACGTGTCATTTCCAACCAACACACATCGCGCATCACGTACACACACCTTTTCTCTTCTGGCCGCATCAGCAGTAACACCACCTCCCACATCCTCCATGCCACCGAACCCTACGTTAACATTCCCTCCTTCGTTCAGCCCCGCCCCCTCCCCCCCCCCCGCTGCAGCCGCCGCCGGAGCCACCATCCCCGCGTCCCCCACCCCCGGGGCAGCAACTACACCTGGAAACCCAACTGTGGCGTTTCCTACATTACAGGCTGCCGCTGCCGCTGTTGTTGTTGCTGCTGTTGCCGCTGCTGTTACTGCTGCTGATGCTGCTTCTGCTGCTGCCACTCCCTGACCGTAGGCTGGGCCAAACACCGCCTCCCCAAGGGGTTTACCCTGAATATGGAAGCGGAAGGATACGGGCGGCGGCGGCGGCGGGGGGGGGGGGGGGGGGGCACGTGAGCAAGCGCATAGTTTTCGGTTGGTCCTTCGACGCCGAGAAAACCCGAGGACGACAAAAAAACAGGGAAAGCCAATTGTACACACCGCAGCGGTATGTTTGCAGGGAGCGATGGAGCACAAACAAACCTGTACATACTATAATCAACACACAACTACCCCCCCCCCTTCCAATCAGTTATAAAAACCAACAACCCACAAAGACGGGAACACATACACACAATACCGCAGTCATCACACAAACAACTTAAACCTCCCCCCCCAAAACTACCACTACACAATAACGCGCACAAAATAAAAAAGTGACAAACCTCAAGGACCCTCAAGCCTCCTGCCGCTCCCTCCAACGCCTCCTCCAGCGTCCCTTCCATCAAAAACCGAACGACCGTAACAACCCTGCCTCCCTCCGCCCCGCCCTCCACGCTCCCCAAAGCCCCCACACCCGCCCCCGCCCCCATCCCCGGCGCATCTCCCGCCCCCACCGCCGCTGCCGTTAACGCCCCTCTTGCCCCTTTAGGCGCTGCCCCTCGAGCGCAAATAGGGAGGGTTACCAAGGATTTAAGCGCCAACCTTAATGCTTCGCGAGCGGGAGAGCCACCAGCGGGGTCTTCTCCAACAACTAGGACGGCGTCAACGGCACCTAGGCCGAGCCCAGACAAGCTTCTCCACGCGTTGCTTTCTTCTCTCTCCCTCCTCTCTTTCTCCCCCTCCTTCATCTTTCGCTTCTCCTCCTCCTTCCCCTCTTCGTCCTTCTCTTTTCCTTTCCCTTCCTGTTTCTCCTCCGCCTGCTTCTGCTTTTCGGTTTTGTTGTGGCTGCCCGCGTTTGCACTGTGAGCTCTTCCTGCTGCCGTCGTTATTTTTGTTTTTGACGGTTCAGGGAGAGAGAAGGGGCGAGTGAGCACAACAACAGCAACAACAACAACAACAGCAGCAACACCAACAACGACGACGATGACAACAACAACAACAACAACAACAACAACAACAACAACCACGACAAATATAATTACAACGATAGACTTCAAAACTTCAAAGGTAGGGAGGGGGAGAGGGAGACAGAGATAGAGTAGAGAACCAAAACAGGCGCTGGACCCGACAAGTACAATGCCCATGCACACAATGAACACTTGCGACAATTACTCACCGCAACACCACCCACCACTCCACCAGTCATCAGCACCACAACCACAACCACCACCACCATAACCACAACCATTACCACGACCGCCGCCATTATACTTAACTTTGCGCCTATACCACAGCTCTATGGTCTCAAGACTACCGCTATGCACGATGATGAGTGCACCACCCCCCCTGTACCCCAACTCACCGCAAGCACCAGCACCAGCACCACCACTACGACCACGACGACCACCACCGCCAACACCCTTATCCTCACCACAAACACGCTTCCCCCTGTATCACAGCTCCATCGCCATGCACGATGATGAGCACACCTCCCGCTGTACCACAACTCACTGCACGTACCGAAAACAGCAGCACCCACGCCATCACGACTACGATCATCATGGTCACGACGACGACGACCACCACCACCACCACCGCCAACCCAAGTACCCCTTCCTGTACCACAACTCACCACAAGCACCAGCACCGCACAGCCGAGCCACGGCGGAAGTAGGGGCGAGGAGCACCGGAGTGCGTGGCGAGCTGCGAAAGCGCCAGAGCGGGGCTATCACCCCGTCCCACAAGCGCTGGTGCGCTGGTGGTGGCGGCGGCGGCGGCGACCGGGAGGAAGATCTAGCGGGGTGGGGGTGGGGGGGGTAGGGGTGGAGGGAGGGGGGGGGTACTCGATATTCATGCATGGCCGTAGTCGTATGATTTTAGACACTCGCATTCCTACAATGCCGGGACAGAGCATGCCAGGTTTTAACCCACCAGGCAGACATTGCTTGCACAAGGCCATAGACCCTTGGGGTGGCGGTGTGTGTGTGGAGGGGGGGGCGCTTAGCAATAGAGTTATACGAAGTAGGAACTTGGGCTAGCTTCGAAGAAATGGTTGATAAAAGTATCACATGTGATAACTGGGGGCGGCGGCAAGCGAGGGTGAGACCTGGACATTCTTCCGATTCCAATATGCAAGGGGGTGGGGAAGGTACTCATTCGTTGTTTGCCTTCGTAGTCATTCGATCATTGACCACGCGTCCCTTCCGAGACGATGCATGGGGGGGGGGGAGGCTGGGGAAGGCGTTTAGCGATGACAGAACAAGAACTTAGCTCAACTTCGAAACACATAAAACTTGGTACTCATACCACGTCGGATCATACTTAGCACTTCACCATACACAACGGAAAGAAGAGGGTACTGCACTGCGAAAAAACGTACACACCATGGTACGCCATGCAATTCACCTCGAAGAAAAGGACGGGAGGTGGTCCACGTTGTACAGAGAACCAGCACGAGGGGATGGTGATAAACGCCCCGCCCCCATGGAAGCGTAGGGTTTTCCATTTGACGTTGGAGTAGCGTTCGAACTAGTGCCCATCCTTCCGCCTTCTCCCTGTCCTTCTCCGTCCGATTCCGTCAGTAATGTCTCGTTGGTTGCTAACAAACCAAAAAAATGATTTTCGAGGCGGTGTTCGGGGGGGGGGGGAGAGGGGGCAGGAAGGGCATGGGGGAAGTGGGGGTTACCGGACGTGGGTCTCAAATAAAGACAAAAAAGCGTGCGTACATTGAACAAAAAAAATGCTGTAACGCCAAAACCGATTAATTATCACACTAATACTGTATTTTATCATCACATCGCTCATTAAAAATACACGAATTGATGATAGTAGTCTACCCCAACATCGACAACCACTAACACTTCATGCACACACCATGACACATGCACACATCAAATACTACTGGCTAGTGGACACCGGGCATACTGGCAGCATTCTGGGGAAGTACCAGCAACAAAAAACAACTTCCCAGTACTCGGTAAAGCGTATAGTTTATTGCAAATACAGTGGGTACCCCGATTGAGGAGCGCCCCGGGACAAGCCGAAACAAGCGCTGTGAACTTCACATTGCTCTTACCTGTAGAGGGAAATATATAGCCTTTAGTATGGGCGGGGCGTGCCGGTTTGACCGCTCTTATCCTGGACGCTCTTGAATCGGGGTACCCACTTTAGTAGTCTACACCGATGTCATCTCCGCGAACCCCGAAAAAAAACAATGAATTAATCCCCTGCTGATCATCTCTTCAAGCAATAATTATCCCACTACTCTACGCCAACGAAATATCTGAATGGTCACCTGCCCAGCACTCGTGAGGCACGTCCGTTTCTGCGAGGTACTGGTGGACCAGAGAAAGAGCGTCCGGCAATGTTCCCAGAATAACCACCTAGCCAGCGCAGGAGGGGGCAGGGGCGAGGAGCGGGGGCATGATCAGTGACAAGATAAACGCATCCCGCAAAAGCAGCAGCAGCAGCAGCAGAAAATCACGTTACTTGTTGGCGAAGGCTCAAATTCTTTTCGTGTGGCAGGCTGTACCCCACCCCATATTCTTAGCTATACACATGTTATTTTTCAACACTTGCATTTAGCGTGAAATTCGAGCCAAAGTACTGCACCCAGGTTTTTGGGGACGAAGTACAGCAGTGGTGCACCCATTTTCAAGACCATCCGTTTCGAGACCATCGTTGAGATAAGACCAATTAAACCGGTTCAAGACCAAAGTACATGTAAGACCCAAGTATATCGGCATGTCACGAAGAAGAAACCACTTTGACCAATGGGATTATTTTCGCAGTAGGAAAACGTAAGACCATGAAAGAGATAAGACCAAGTCAATCGGCATGCCACCAAGAAGAAACTACTTGGAATCATGGGATGATTTTCGCAGTAGTAACATATCAGACCACATCTGCAGTAGAGATAAGACCACCCTAAGTTGGCTTGTCACGGGGTTGCCTTAAAGCGGGTACATCGCTGTACTTGGAATTAGAGTAGGGTAACTCCTACAGTTCTAAAAGCGTTAACACTCAATTTACCATTGTGCTAGTGCTGTCGCGCACTCAGCAAGTAACCAGTTGCAACATACAATCACAGCCCCTCCACAAAAAGCGGACAGGACCCTCCCTTTTCCACGACATAGTAGGAGGTGGGCACATGGTCAACCTTCTGAGAATACTTTGGAACGACAAAATATCACAATGTATGTGCCGATTCGCCCACCGTTCTGTGAGCTTAGCGTGTTTTTGGCGTTCGAACAGGAGCTTCCAAATACTACTGTTGCGGTAGTGCTCTGGGAGCCTAACAAGGCGTAATATCCAAGATACGGAAATTATATAAACGGGCTTCACATGCCTTTTACGGAAATTATATAACAAGGTTTCACGTGTCTTCAAAGGCATATGTGCGTAGAGGATATATACTGCGGCTTGGAGTTTGCCGGCGCTCTGTGGATTATGCGTTATTCTTGATTTTCCAGAAAGGTGTTCAGAAGGTCTGCCTTTTGCCCATTTTCTACCGTCATATGTCGACGAAACGGGCGGGCAGGGCACCATTCACCCGTGCAGCAGCAGCAAGCACTGTCATGTAAAAAAAAAGGTACAACGTGTCCAACTCCGTGCGCAAAAACAGCACTTCTACTTTTTTTCTCATCCCTTCTATTATCTTAGCACTTTTCATTTCTCCTTCTCCCTCCTTAGATGTACCTCAGATCCGGGGTCACCAAGCAGGTTCTTCTCCCCCCTCCTCACTACGATACATCCCTTCATTGTTATCGTGAAAGATTCCAGCTATTTCTTTCCTCGTGGACTCGCAACGAATAGCAGCACTGCAGCAGTACTTCATAAAATATTTTACGTAGGACGTCAGCTGAGTTCGACGTGTCATTATCACCGGCAGCACATACCGGTAGTCTATTACTTCTGTAGTATTATCAACACTAACAGTTACTTTTAACGCCTTTACGACTGCAAACCCGTTTTGGGGACAGCATTTCTTGGATTTAGTATAGGGAGGGGTTTGGGGGCTCTTAAGGGGTTAACAACGTGGTAGTCTTACTTGGGTGGCAATCGGAATATTTGGTTTCTCCAGGCGTGAGTAGTGAGACGTATGCACCGGCCTGGACCTGGCATATCGTAGACTGACTCCCGATTTCACTTTTATATGTTTCTGGTGGAGGCATGAATTGCGTCAGCTGTGATATATGCGTGTACCACCTTGGGTTGTGTGTGTTTTTCCCTGGGGTATTCCTCAGCTCCAGAGTGACTGGAGCCTGTCCTGTGACCACGGACTTGATTATGCGAGTTAATGTGAGAACAACAACAGTACAGCACCCGCACCCTACAACGACGTAAAAAAATAAAATAACAGGACACTCTTTTTCCTGTACAGATCAGTCTGGTACACTGGAAACCACCGTATATTGCGGAGGACCGTGGCAAGCAAGACCCACGATATACACAAAACCCTACATATTTCCCTGGTTTTCTTACCCATATTTGGTCCTGATTACTATGGTTCCCCGTATTAGTGCGCTACCCAGTCATGATTAGTATATACCCGTATAATAGTGCACTTTGTTGTTATCCTCTGTTGAGGTTTGCCTGACCCCTTAACCCTCTCTATACTTCATCCAAGTAATTTTGCCCCCAAAACGGGTTTCCAGTTGTAAAGGGGTTAACTGCTGTTATCCCCTTTCGAAATTTGCTTCATCGGGGGGGGGGGGGGGTCGAATAACACGTGTACCCCGGCTATAACCGCACTTACGCACGTGTAAGGTTCTTCAGATGTGCATGTACATAAAGTTCACAAGCGATTACTGTGGGGCAGGACTGCCTTTGCTGACCTCGTGCCGACCTCGAGCCTCCCGAAGGATTGCGCCTAGTGTAGGGTTAGGGCTAGGTTAGGAGGTGTGGTTGGTCTGGGGACCACACACGTCGTTTTGTGCCGACCCGCGCAAATGGAGCCGCCACCCGAATTAAAAAAACAAAAAAAACACCACGGGCTGTGAGATGGAAGATTTTTCGTCGAAAACTCATCTTTTTGCAAGCGGTGAGATACTCCGACCCACGTATAGGGAGCAATTAATAGCTGCCATACACATTATAAAAAATGAACATACACCACGAGCTGTGAGATCGAAGATTTCGTCGAAACTCATCTTTGCAACTTGTGATACTCCGACCCACGCATAGGGAGCTGGCTGCCATACACACTATAAAAAATGAAAATACACAACGAGTTGTGAGATCGAAGATTTCGTCGAAAACTCATCTTTGCAAGCTGTGTGTGACACTCCGACCCACGCATAGGGAACTAGCTGCCATATAATAAAAATTGAAAATACACCACGAGCTGTGAGATCGAAGATTTCGTCGAAAACTCATCTTTTTCGCAAGCTGTGTGATGCTCCGACCCACGCATAGGGAGCAGACAGATACACCAAAATGAAAATACACCACGAGCTGTGAGATTGAAGATTTCGTCGAAACTCATCTGTGCAAGTTATATGCGATCCTCCGATCGCGCGTGGTACTGGGTGCGTGTCCTCATTAAGGATATATAGGTCGGCGACTCCCCTTAGCACTAGCTTGTACCACGGTCAACAGGGTGATGCTAATCAATATGTGCACGGCTGCCATGCATATATCGCTGATAAAAATTACGTGCAAAAGTCTGAAAACCCTTGCACGCGCGCGCGAGTATAAGGTAACTGAAAACAGCGGCGATTACAGGCTTGGTCACACGAAGCAGGGCACACGCTACGGCAGAGACGTGCATTTTTTTTTTTTTTTTTCTGACGCTCCTCGCTTCTGGAGCTCCAATTCTTGACCCGTTTTTTTTCGAAACATAAGGTGCAACACGATGAATAAACCCGGGGGCCTTGGTACAGTATACCAAAACAACCATTTAGCAAAATAAGACGTTCATTCCGACGGTTTTGGGTTCAACGTCTATTAAGAATGGAATCCCGTTTTCGGCGATAAACGGATTGGGATTGGAGTAGGAGACCCGCTAATGCCGGATTAACCCATCCATTGTAAGACCATCCGAATCAAGATCTTTTTCGGGAGATAAGATTAGAAAAATCGGCTTGTCACGAACACAAGAAAAAAAATGGAATTACTCAAAGTCTGTCGCCGTGACATTATTTTGACAATAGTACCACAGATTCATACACGGATCGATCCGGGGGGAAAAAAAAACGTCGGCAATTAAGCGCTGAGGATGGCTGAGAGGCGGTAAAATACGCCCGCCGAGGGCAAACCTCTAGAGTGCCAACCATCACAGTAAGTGCGTCTATGTTTTGCAGCAGCAAAAAATAAGACCCTAGTAAAGATTAGACCACGAAAATAAAGATTTATCCCGGGGTGGGCTTCAAGTGGGTACACACAACAGTTACAGGATAGTACCTTCTTGCCAGCAGCGATGAGCCTCCGCACCACCCTGCCCATAGTGGTAAGCTTTCCCGAGTATTTCTCTAACCGCTCGGGCACGCTCAGCTCCAAGTCCTGCGACAGAGGATACATAATTGGACGATAAACGATCGTGATCGGATGGCGTATTGTTTAAGGATGGATGGTTTAATCAAGGACGATTTGGGTGATGGATGACTGGATGGGCTGCGATCGCGTTTTTGAGACCTGCAAACCATGCCATTCTATCATATAACATAGCTACAATGGTCACACTCAATCGTACCGCAAAATCATGGGCACACGTCACACTTACCTACTAGTTATAAAAAACATCGGTACACGCAAAAACACTTACCTAATATTTACACACAAATGCATCCTCACAAATCATGGCCACACAAACCACAAAAAAAAACACCTTCGCGTGACCCCTCCAAAACGTCTCCTTCTGCGCCTCAGCCTCCCCAGCAGGAGTGGAACTCCCTGGTGGTGGCTTTTCCAAGGCGCCCGTAAACGCCGCCCGTCGAAGAGCTAGCACCGCCTCGGCCGACGCCCCTTTCCCCTTCCCTCTCCCTCCGCCCCCGCTCTCCCCCTCCCCCTCCCCCGCGACATCAGCGGAAACCCCGTTCGAAACAAGAAAGTCCCCCCCCGAGAGAGATGCCACTACCTCGGGTGATCTGGTACAAAGTGGAGGGGGAAGGAGGGGGGTTGGCGGGCGGGAGTAGAATAGGGATAGACGCACGGCTAGGGTTAGGGTAGGAAAGCCTTACGTGCAGGGGAGGGGGAAACGTAGGGGTGGGATAGGGCCATGGGTAGGGTAGGGAAGTGTTAGGGGTATTGGTGGGAACAGGAGCAGGGCTGGGGATATAGGGCTTCCGGTACGGGCATGGAAGGGTTTGGGGCACGGGTCGCGACAAGGGGGGGGGGGGGGGGGGTAACGCAGGGGTGGGAATAGGGCAGACGCGGGAGCAGGGGTAGGGTTGGAGGTAAGGGTAGAAGAGGTCAAACGCGAGGATGCAACGTGTTTGTTGTACAGAGTGCGCGGGCGAGGTATGGGTGAGGGTGGAGGTGACAAGGGTCCGGGGAGGGGGGATGGAGGTCGGTGTTAAGGGTAGGTGGGGGGCTACGAAATACGAACCGATGTCGCCTACGTGCTGCAATGCTTGTGTCGCTTCAAGATGGCAATTTAAGAGGCGCCAACCACCCGCTGGCAAGACCTACACATCTGAGGGACAGCCAGCATCCGTGGCGCGCCGTTATCTCGGACGCTAGAACTCAGCACTAGACCGCTGCGCAACAAAACGCCCCAAATCGCTCCCTTGGGTGCTCCGTACCGCCGCCCCCCCCCCCGCCCCCTCCACCTCCTCCCCTTCCCTCCTGCCCCCATCCACCTCCTCTCCTTCCCTCCTCCCGCCCCTCCCCCGCCCCTGAATATCTCCCACAGCCGCCCTGTATCCTTTACCTCGCCACAGCCGTGTAGACCTTTGCCTGGGGCTCCGTCATCTCGCACCGGACTACAAATTCCTTCACCTCCGCCCCGACCCCTCCACTCCCGCCACCGCCGCTCCCCGCTCCTGCTGAACTCCCGGCAGTCTTGGCGTTCGAGTTGGCCTTATTTTTGGTCTCCGTCCCCACCTTCCTCCCAACCTCAGCCTTGACTCCGGGCACAACGCTTCCGCCAAGGAGACCCGAACGTGCGAGACGCACGCCTGAAAGCATTGCCGCTAGCTGTGCCCTAGCCTCGCCTCCCCCCTCCCCCCCCCCGTTTGCTGCCGCCGCTCCAGGTGGCGCGGCACCCGGACCTTTGTTTTTAGCCGCGTTTGCTTCTGCCGCGGTGGCCCGTGCCTTAGCCAAGGACAGAGCGGCGCGGGGTCCGGGGATAGCAGCGGCAAGCGCAAAAGATACAAGTCCCGCAAGCCGCTCCTGCTCCTCCTTCTCCTCCTCCCGTGCTCGCACCTCCTCTATTTCCCTGTCTCCGTCCTCATCTCCCCCGACTCCTTCCTTCTTGCTCCCTTTCTCCATCCCCTTCATTTTCTTCCTCTTTTTGTCGACGCTGTCGTTGTCCTTGTCAACCTTGTCCTTGTCGCTGCTGTCGACCTTGTCGCTGTTGTTGGTGCTGCCCGCGGCAGGACCTAACCCTAACCCTGCCTCCTTCGAGTCAAGCGCTAGCGCAACGGCCGCGCTTTTCGCGAGGGAGGAAAACAGGGGCCAGTTGATCTTGACACCACTCCCGCTGCTGCTGCTAGTGCTACCGCCGCTGGCGCTGTTACTGTTACTCTTGCTAGCGACAGCAGCAGCAGAAGCGCCGCCAACGCCCCGCACGTCCAGAACCACCTGGTGTCATGGGGGAGAGTTGCACATGGCAGCGGCGGTGCGAAGGAGGGGGGCGATTTCCTTAAAAAAAACCAAGATAGTAGCATCGCTGTCGCTAGGACCTCGCGCAGCAGCAGATTTTGTAACCGTCAACTTTCCTGCGTGTGTGGGTGATGACAGCTCGCTGCCGTCGTTGTTTTCACGTGTCTTGGTCACAAAGCAGCCCCCAGAAACTACATACCAGGTACTGTGGGTGCTCAACGCTTGTTGCCGTACTTGGTTTCACTTCCGGTCACAAGGCAGGCTCCAGCAACATTATACCAGGTACAAGGTTCCCCTCCGGGATGTGTTGGCTTGAAATTCCGGGGTTGTCCCAAGAGAAACGGGCTTCCTATGAGCGACATCAGCTGCCAATGTACGATAACATGAAAAAAGCTCTTGAAAAAAAAGTAGCCACCGCACAAGTAACGACGACCATCCCAAACGAGTTAAGACTTTAGTTGACTATTAACATTACACGTACTGGCATCATACGCACAAAAAAAACTGGGGAAAACAGAAATCCGAAAAAGGTTGAAATCGCGGTCGGATGGTCAGATAGATAATGGACATCTGATGGAGATGTGGGTAACACGAAAGGGCCCTTTGCGTTGTTTTAGGCGACGTGAAAATTAGAAACGCGCGTTCGCTCGTTGTCACCACAAACGTCAATTGCGAGTTCGACCGATTGGATATTCATCCTTGCAAGCTGCGGGCTATGTCGGCGGCGCGTGATCTAGCGACGCATAACAACTTTAATGAGCTACACATACATCAAGAACAAAACGAAAATAACAAAATACTTCAGCCACTACCTACCTTATGCCATCCCCAACACGTACTCCCTAGCCCACCACCACCGCCATCATGACCACCCAACCACCCCCCCCCCCCCCAACCACCATCCCACCACCACACTTAGTGTACCATAACCACCACTGCCACCAGCATCACCCCCACCCCAATCCTCACCACCATCCCAACCCCGCGATCTGTCGCACCTGACTCCAACGAACCGATCGCGCCAGCAGAACATCAGCGCTCGCCCCCCCCTTCCCCTCCCGCTCCCCCATCCCCTTGCCCCCCCCCGCCGGCACGGCTTCCCCACTAACATCGGTCAGGCGCTCAAGCGAGCACAGCACGACGTCCGCAGAGGTAGCGTTGAAGTTAGCGGCAGCGGCGGGGCGGGCCGAGGGATAGCGACCAGACTGGCCGCGTACCGAGTGGGAAGGGTGGGTGGAGGAAGAGTGGACAGCTCGGTTTCCACCCCCGTGAAGGCGTTCTTGGTCTCTCCACTCTTCCCACACCTGTGGGAACGAAACCGTATTTGGGAGCGAGGAGTGGTGCTTGGTTGGGACAAAGCGAGGAAAGGGTGGGTTTGAGGCGTTCGGCTGGATAAATGGAAGGTGGAACGAAACAAAACAAAACGAAAACGAAAAAAATGACAAGAAATCGAAAAAATACAAACGAAACGACACTACAAACAACTCTGAATGAAGCGGGACCCCCCCTCCCTTTCCGCCTAGCCCCTCCTCCCCCATTCCCACGCGCGCTCCCGCCTGTTTTCCCACCTTCACCACAAGTCGCGGACACGCCAACACCAGCTCCATATGCCACCTCGCCATCGCCCACGAAGGTACCACCACCAGCTGCGGCGGCGGGGCTAGCCTACCAGGGCGGGGACAAACCGCCCGCACCCTTTTCCCCGGAGACGCCTTCGCTGACGAACCACCGGTCGCCGCGCTTGATCCCGCCGAGGCGTTGTTGGAAGTGGACGCTCCTTGTGCAGCCCCGGTACCCTGGCGAGCGGTTCATGTGTGGCACGGAATAGGTCGCTTGGAGTGCGGATGGGTGTTGAGTAGTATGATATTACTTTTAGTTGCTTTCCATGTCTTTGCCCTGCATGAAAAGATAAAAAGAACAAAGTAGAAAACTAAGGAATTTTGAAACATAAACAGCCAAAGGAAAGACCGTACCACTCCCGTGTACTGTCCATACAAAAGCCTTCCAGTATTGATATAAGCAACTCCGCGCCCGGCCCCCCGCGCTTACCTCGGCCTCCCGCTTGACGTCGTCCTTGGAAAGGCGATCCTTCTCACGGCCTAGGACAGTTTCTACGCGGCCTCTCTCCACTGCCGCCCTGCAAGCCGCCACGCACGCCACGCTAGCCGCTGCCACGACGGTCTGTTTTCGTCGTTTTGTTTTTTGGTACGTTGTATTTTGTTTTTTTTTCGGGTTTGTTTTTTCGAGTGAATGTTCGGCGTTTTGAATTTCGTTTTCATTTTCGATTCCGTTCGGTTGTTTTGATGTATATGGTGTGTTTTTTCGTGTTATTATTGGTTTTCAATCCGATCAACGCACAAGCGTCGCGGTAGGGGAGAAGAGAGGGGAGGCGGGGGGAAGGAAGGGAGGGGCATGAAGAGAGAGCGGATGAGTGGGGAACAGGCATTTTAGATTCATCTAACCAACCAATGGCGAGAATGGACACTGACGATGCAAAAAAACGGTCGAAGAAAAAGAAAACGAAAAAACAGAACCCGCCCAACCGTCCCCGCCCATCTACCACCTCCTGCAAAACCCAACTCTCCCCCCCCCTCTCATGTTGCTGTTACCGGACTCATCGGCCAAGGCGTTCCCAAAGCCACGCCTGCCCAGAGAACAACCTCCCTCCCACTACCCCTTCCCCAAGCCTCCCTTACCCCCCCCACCGTACTCCAAAAACAACCTCTGCCCCCCCTCCACTCTTACCTTGCCGGTACCGGACTCGTCTGCCAAGATGCTCCCAAGGCCGCGGCTGGCCACAGACCTTACCCACGCTAGCGCCTGTGCCTGGTGTGGGAGCATCCTTGCGGCCAGCCCCCACGCTTCCGCCGGAGTCCTCTCCAAATCACTGGACGAAAAATCCCCGGACCCCGTCCCTAAACGTAAGCCATTTGGGGCAGAGTGAAAAAGGAGGGGCGAGGGGGAGGACGGGTGGGGGGCGAAGGAGGGAGGGGAGGAGGAAGGTGGAATGAAGAGGTGGGCAACGAGGGGGCGGGGGCGGGGGAGGAGGAAGGCGAGAAGGACAAGGGGGGAGGGAGGGGGGAGCGGGGAGGAAGTGCACAAAATACGTCAAGAACAAACGCAGTGCAGACGAACCATGGCCCAGAAAAAAATTGACTCAGCACAAAATACGGCCAAGAAAAAAAAGCCTCCCAAACAACCCGCTACACAAACATTATGATAGATAAAAAAATATGGTCCAAACCAAAAGAGAAAACAAACTGCCAAAATGAATAAACACTAGACATAAGTATCGATTGCTTGCGCAGAAAAAAGTACAGGAAAAGCATCGGCAGAGATGAGCATCCTAAAAAATATGGCCTCTTACCGTTGATGGCGGGGCTGTTGCTAGACCCGGCTCCCGCGCTGAAGCCCTCCACCTTAACAGGGGACGGCTCGGTCGTGCCCCCTACCAAGGCCGCCTCCAGCAACTCCTTTGCCTGCGCCACCGAGCGATCCACCTGTACAACCATCATCGGCAACACAAGAAAATTGGGCGCGTCCTCTCGCCTGATAGGGCCGTGCATTAACGATACGAAAATAGCAAAAAACTCGCCATTTCGGCAAGTTTTGGCAATTTTGTTCAATGCCCACTTCCGATCTATTAGCCATAGTGGTATAGTGTAAGGGGGTATTCCTGCGCCACCGAGCGACTCACCTGCCCAATCTTACCAATGGTACACAAAACAAAACGAACGCGCGTCCTCTCGCGTTTTGATAAATAAAGACGCCGCTTATCTCAGCCCTATGGCCTGCACTACTGTGATTTTTTTTTTCTTCACATTTGTACTTTCCAGCTTCTGGACAAGCCGTGGTCACAGGTGTCGTCCCTTCTCCCACCCGGTTCTTGCCTTCAATGTTTATCGCGCACAGGGTTCAGCAATCTTACTGCTCGTCGACTTTTCATCGAGTGTTGCTAATTCACGCTGTCGCGCTTTCCGGAAGTAAATTTGCGCCCAAGAAAAAGCCCCCACGAATTAATACGAGTAGGCACTCGGGGGGATTCGAACTCACGAAACTGACCTATACCAGGCTCGGAGACAACCTGATACGCCACCGGGGCGACCGTATATCATCAGCCGTCGACACACAATCACCTAACCGAGGGTGTATTTTCGGACCGCCCGCACCAAAAAAATCATCACATCTTCGTCGTGGGTAGGGTTTCACCCAAGTCGTGTTGGGGATACATGCGCACACTGTTCACCCTTACCTTGTAATGAGTCCTCGAAAAATCACTCATCTTTGACTCGATCCACCTCAGCTCAGGCAAGCTTAACTCATTCACTATGCTACCCCAATCCCTCGCTCACCCCCTCATCCCCAACCCGCCTACATCTACCTACCCCCTTTCCAAGAGCGCAGACACAAGCAATACGAGTCTTATACCTTGCAAACCTCACCTGTAAATCGACCCGGCTCAGCCAAGGCAAGTTCCACCCCCCTTGCCCCGCTGCCCCAGCCCCAGCTCCACAGCCAACCCCCACCCGCCTACGCGCCCCGCTCCCCCCCCTTTCCGAGGGCGCAAAACACAAGCAATATGCCTACCTAGCAACCTCACGTATGATCCGACCCGACGCAGCCCAGGAAAGTCCAACCCCTCTTCCCCAGCTGCGCCAACCCCAAGTTCGCCCCTCCACCCCCCACCGTCCCTACCCGTACCCGCACCTCGCCCGCCTTTGTCGATCCACCCTTTTCCTGAGGGCACAGATGCAAGCAATGCGACTACCTCCCAAGAGCTCACCTCCAACCCGAGCCGGCTCAGCTCAGACAAGCTCAACTCCTCGTCATCCTCCTCCTCAGCAGCCCCCCCTCTGGCCACACCGATCGGCCCGGGCTTTCCAAACTTTCCCCCTCCAGCGGCCGCCACTCTAGCGTTCGAGAGCAGCCCTATGCCCTTGCCCGCCCCAGCTCCCCCCCCCGTCCCCGCCCCCCCGTTTTGAACAAGCCTTGTTGGGCGGGGGGGTGCAGAGGTGAGAAAGAAGAGGTGTCGGCATAATGCCTTGCCTGCGTCTGCCACCCTTCCATCGCGAGCCGACGGGCGTCCCTGTAAAATGGGGGGTGGTTCGTAATTAATTAATTATATGTTTCGGGGAGGGGGGGATAAGAAATGAGGCAAGATTGGTCGGGGAGACATAAAAAACAAAGTACAAAAAAACAAGAACAAAAGTTTTGTCTCAGGACCTCAAATCCGCCCATAAAAACAGTGAAGTGCTCACCTCGCAAAGCTCCCTTCGAGCCCGTTTGGCTCTTTGTGCCACCCCCCTCATCAAATGTCGCGCCATTTTTCTCTCCTCGTGGTAATCTGTCGCCACCAGCCGCATCTCGTCCAGGAGAAAATCCCACAGGGTTTTGCGTCTCCGCGGGGGCTGATGTAACAAGCAAGGAACAAGAAAAGAAGAAGGAAAACAAACAAAAACGAACACGCGTAAGAACAAGAAACAATACAAGCGAAGCAAGAAAATACCGACCAACACCACCACCCACCCCCACCACCACTACAACCCCCGAAAAATCCCACTTTACCATCACCATCGCCACTACCACCTACCACCATCACCACCACCCCTCCACAACCCCCACCACCACCATCACCACCACCAGATTTCCACAACACCCCTCCCAACTACCATCACCACTATCATCCCCCCCGCCACACCCAACAACCCCCTCCACCACCACCACCACCGCCAACCAGCCTCACCTTGACAGGGGGCAGCAGCCTTGGCTTTCGGTCGAGAACGAGGAGAAGCCTTCCCCTAACGTCCTTAAAATTCCTGGTCTTTTCTTCCAACATTTGTCCCAGCTGGAAGCGCGTCAGTCCGCGCTGGCTCAGAGGCTCCGCAGCCTGGGGTTTCCAACCCACCGCAATGGGGGAGAAAATGAGGGCAGGGGGAGGGGGGAGGGGTGAAATATACTGCTACTGGTATACTATGAGTATAGCGTAACGGTGTGATGGGGTGTGTGTGAGAGAGCGGTCTAATGTACTGGTGTTGTACTATGATCAGAGTGCAATGGTGATAGGGCAAAAAAAGACAAGGCTAGGCGTTATAAACGGTACTGAGGCTAGAGCATTACCCGCGACGTCGGGTTTCCAAGCCATGGTGATAGGGGATAACGTGAGAGGCAAGGGGAGAGGGGCACGAGACGTGCCTGGCATACCAAGTACAATACAGAGGTAGTGGCCCACGCATACACATCGACACACATTGGTACATAGGTGCACACAGACGCACAAGACATCAAGACACCGGGGCCTTCGGAGAGATAACGAAAATCGACCAACCCACTAATCCCCCCCCCCCCCCCAACCCCCCGGTTCTTTACCTTGACCAGGCGTTGGCGACGCATGGCGGCCACTTCACCGGGCAGCACAGACTCGCCTCCGCCGCGTGATGCCTGCGAAAACACCAAAGCCCAGAGGGGAAAATGAAACCGCCATACGGTACGTGAATGAGAATTCAGACGCAAAGTGCATTCTAAACACGAACTTAGTCCCAAGGACAGGTTATCTTGCACCGGACTGACGATAACGTGATAAATCAGGGGTGATTTCGGACATAATCGCAGTATAACTGACACACCACACGTGAAAGCCCGATAACTCAGACGTGATTATCGACAAAAAGGTAGACTAACCTAACCGGCACACGATACCTGGTAGGTGACAAACGTGAAAACGCGACACCTCAGGCATGATTTTGGGCTAAACATCGGCATGACCGACAAGAAATAGGCGATAAATAAGTCAGATGTGATTTCGGACCAACTCCGACACCGACATCAACAAAAACACAAACCGCCACCATCAATAACAACACCACCACCACAACCACAAACATCACCACCAACCACCACCACCCCGCCCTTTCCAGCCCCTACCCCCGCCATAACAAAGGCAATGCCTGAAAACACTGTCAGTCCTAGCGCTAACCCTAAACGTACCTCTGTCTCCCTCACGCGCTGCACCGCGTGGTAATGCTCATACCACCGGTCGCCGCTGGCAACAGCACCAAGCCCCGCCGCCACCGCGCCCCCCCCAGCACCCGCCCCCGCGACACCAGAAGAATTAGCGCCAGATGCAGACGCTGACGGCGGTACTGGACTCGCGGTTCCCTGTATAGCGAATATGGCGAGGGTGGGGGTGGCCGTGGGAGATGAGATGGGGAGGGGGGGTGAGAGTAGTTGTGGGGGTGGGAAATAGATGAGCAGCGAAGGGTGGGTGTATGATTCTATACCGCAGAGCCCAACTCCCGTTCAAGCCCCACACCCCTGACAAAAAAAAAATTACAAGTGATGTATACCCCTCTGACCGGGTAAATATCAACCAACACTGCCGTAGATCGCCCACAACTCCTCAAGCACCGCCCAAACCACCCTCTTAACATGCTGTACTGACGGACGTATAGACAGGACCACTCTCATCCCCAACATTTCTCAAGAACAGCCCCAAACCACCCTCCAATACAGTACGCTGTACGGACGTACAGCATGAGATAACACAACCCCAAACCACCCCCAAACACGCTCTACGGACGAACAGAAGGCACCGCCCACCCACCCCCGCCACACACTACCGCGTGTCGCAGCACAAACCTAAAACAAACTCGCCTGCGCCGCTCCTCCAGCAGCGGCAAGACCGCCCCCCATCGCCCCCGCGGCGGCACCGCCTCCTCCATCCACCCCTCCCCAGTTATTAACCCCCATCCCCTCCTCCGTCCCAGCGGCATTTCCCTCCATCTTAACCCCGATCTCGTTCACCCCGATAGCGTTAACACCCATACCAATTCCGGCTCCAAACCCCATACCGATTCCAATTCCAGGGGGGGACGCTAAGCCCCCGTCCCCCGATAATGCCTCCGAGCGTGCCCCGAGAGCTACGGCCTTGAAACGGCGCGCACGAGGGAGAGGGTAGGAAGGGGCGGTCGTTGACGATGCCACCGCGGCCGCGACGGCAGTAGCGGCGACGCCTCGCCGGGAGCAGGACGGAGGTGGTGGCGGAGGGGGGGGGCGGGGGTCCGCGGAGACCCTCGCCCCGAGCCAGGGGCCCGCGCAGCCGAGCACGGGCGCGTGGGGCAAGGGAGAGCTTGCCTGCTCAAGGAAGGAGTGGGAGGGTGAGGAGGGAAGAGAGGAGGGGACGGCGAGGGGGAGGCGCGGGGGGGGGGTGGAGGGAAGGAGAAGAGGGGGGGGGGGGAGGGAGGGGAGGGGGTGGGTGGGATGGGGGAGGAGGAAGGGAGAGGTAAGCTTCAGTGGTATTATACATGGAATGATATTACGCGGATCCAACGGAACAGCATGCTGCGGGATAACAGCGGCCGTGCCGCTGCGAGTCTCGTATTGAATGCGCGAGGTGAAAAACTCGTGCTTACAGTAACATGGAGTCTGCTCTCTCCGCCGGACGTGTGTTCGGAGCTACAAAAATGATATATAAGTGATGCTTGCGCTGTCACCGTAGCTCATCGCCATAAGTGGTAACCCCTCGCTACGATACAGGTGCAGGACAAGTTTCAAGTTCAACCTTCTGCAACGAAGCATGATCAAGTGGAGTAGTTGTTATAGTTTGTGGAGATGAGTCAATGTGATAATAGCACATGCAATAACAACAACAAACACCACCACACTCGATAACAACAAAACACCAACACCACAACCAAAAATATGGACCGGAACACCATCAGCTCCAAAAACATATCAACATCGCTAATACCGCCCCCACCAACTAACAACCAACACCAATACGATCCCTACTAACACCGAAACGAACGCCGACACCAACACCACACCCATCACAACAAACGCCAACATTACCCCAACACCAAACCCGTCACACCATCACCAACACCTAACACCAACTACAATCAACACCAACCCCTAACAACACCAGCACAACCAATACCAACATATCCAACACACCGAACATCAACGCCACTAACACGAACAACACACCCAACATCCCCAACGCCACCAACACCAAACCCACGACACCCACGCCAACACCAAACTATTACCACGACGACTAACCCAACATCAACACCACAACCAACGCCAACACCTAACAACAGCACCACAACCAACACTAACACATCCAACACACCGAACACCACCAGCACCAACACGACCAACACACCCACCACCACTAACACACCCAACATCACCAACACCCTCAACACCACCAACACCAAGCTCATCACACCCACGCCAACACCACGCAATATATCACCAACACACAACCCTCAACAACACCAACATCGAATTACCAACACCATCACCACCACACCACTACCAATAAACAGACGCACCTCCGCTGCTGCGGCTGCCGCGGCTGCTTCAGACGCTGGTGAACGGGTTACGCCGGGCTTTGCTTTGGCCAGGGCCGCTGCAGCTGCGAAACTTGCTGCCTTCGCTCGTTGTTGCTGCTCCGCCTGTAAGGGAAAAAAAATAACAAAACGCCGCCGTTGGTGAGACAGACTGTTGCAAGGAGGGCACCGTATCACGTCTTCGAGAAACGGTTGACATATATTTTGCACTATATCTAACCGTAACCCTGACCCTAATCCAATCAAAACCATCAAAATGTTGTAGATAATCCCCTTCGTCTCGTACAGAGTGCCGCAAACATTTTCTCGAATATGTGTTAAGCTCTACTGGTTCCGGCAGGAAGAGCAGGAGAACACACACGCGAACGCATCAACACTATATTTGCACAAACGCACCGGAGCCAACGCCAACACTGACAGCAAAGACAACGCCACCACCACCACCGACGCCACCAACAGCAACAGCAACACCTGCACCAACTCCAACATCAACACCAACGCCAACCCCAACATCAACCCCAACATCAACGCCAACTCCAACACATCAACACCAAAAACAGCGGAAGATACCTATAAACATCATATTATACTACAGCAGTAATCAGGTACTGAACTTGTAAACATTAGGTAAAGATACATATAAACAGAATAAAAATAACGACGAGAAGAAAAACAACGAAGGATCAACCACAAAACACGTAACGGAAGAACGAAAAAGATACACCCGTACAAAGTAGTATCAGGTAAAACATAAGGGCAGGGAGCACATAACGAAACAACAAACAGAACGAAAGTGAAAAAATAATAATAATAAACGTAACAAAAATAACGAAAATCACAAAAGAATTAACAGAACAAAAAGGGAGTTGAAGCAACAAAAGGGAACATAATAGTCGGACAAACAAGAACAAAACCAACACACGGATCAAAAACAATAATTACAATATATCACCGAGGACAAGAATATATTCGAACCGAAAACAATAAACAGATGCGGGGATCAGTCCGTGGTGCTTCCCCACGCATCGCAAAACTCACAGCTCACGTCTTACCAATAGCAAGTTAAAAAAAACAATGCGGGGGAAACAAAAAGAACAACCACAATATCATCACCATCGCCACCCCCCGCGCTACAAGCACCACAATACAAACAACATCAACACCACCGCCAAAACCAACATCACTCACCAACACCAATACCAAAACCACTACCACCACCACCACCACCAAAACCCACGACAACATCACCGCTGACACGTGCAACACGAACACCATCACCACCACCACCACAATTAAAACCAGCGACACCAACACCCTTAACGCACCAACAACACCACGAACACCAACAAAAACATCAACAACACCACCACCAACAACACTACCACCACCACCAACCACTACCAACATTAACTATGCCACACACATTCCAACTAGTTTGTATACCACAACGTGGATTCAACTCTAAAGGGGTAAATGAACCCTTCTAAAGGAGTCAATGCCTTCAAAACAGCACCCACGTATGGAGGAAAGCAAACTGAATACCTTTTAAAACATTCATCGTAAAAAAAACTGTAGCTCTCGCTAGAAATTCGCGCTGGTGGGGATTTTCAACTGCCGTCAACCCAGCCCAACCCTACGCTGCTGGTACCTACTGCTGTGCTCCTGTATACTGGATCTGTTTTCTCCAGGGCTTTCCACGGGTCATTACCCAACCCGCGGGTCGGCTCAGAGATAAAAATATCGCGGGTCGAGTCCGGTCGGATCAGGAGGTGCTCGAAATTTCACGGGTCGGGGCAGGATAATTTTCAAAGCTCACGGATCGGGTCGGGAGTTGAAAAAAACACAGGTCGGGTCGGATCAGGCCGACCCGAAACGACCCGACCCGCGAGAAGTGACCCGTGAAAAACCTGGTTGTTTCAGTATTAAAAATTACGAATGTGTTCATCATTCTCCCACACACGGGAGGTTCGGGCGAGCGAGGGTGGAAAGGAGCTCCTATTTTTCGCGCCAACCGTAGAAACTCGTTTCGCTCGTAAAAGCGATTAATCTTACCTCCGCTTTCCGCACCGCCTCCGCCCGCCTAGCCCCGTCCGCCGCTACCTCCGCCCTCCTTTTCTCGTCGAAAACCCGCCGGGCCGCATCGTGTTCCTCCTGCGCCTTCGCTCTTACGGCGTGGGCTTTGTGTGCCTCTGCCTGTGCGTGCGCCTGCCGTATGCCGAGATTGGGTTTCAATATAAATTGAAAAAGAGGGGGTGCATTGAGCCATTCGATGCCATATACAACACAACAAATTTCGTCCGAAAATTTGACCTGGATCCGGGAACCAAGAAACTGTCAACGTTTATATCTTATTCCATTATACCTGGTATCATTTAATACGATAGAGGCTCCCACTTCCATCACTCACTCATCTATGCCTGCACCTGAGCCAGTTATAGCCCGATGTATATCGAAAAAATCGATGTGATGTCAAATACAACTAATCTCGCCTACCTACTACATGCATCCGGGAATCAACGCTGTTAATATATGGTATGGCAGCATACGGTTCAGGCTACCACTTCCACCACTCGCCTGTGCCTGCGCCTGCGCCTGAGCCTGAGCCTGAGCCGCTGCCAACGCCCTAGCCTGCGCCTGCGCCTGAGCTGCCACCTGAGCTTGGGCAAGCGCCCGCGCTTGAACCTGGGCCTGCGCCTGAGCGTGAGCGTGAGCTTGGGCCTGAGCTTGAGCTTGAACTTGGGCATGCGCCTGAGCTTGAGCTTGAGCCTGAGCCTGAGCCCGAGCCTGAGCTTGAACCTGAGCCTGAGCCTGAGCCTGAGCCTGAGCCTGAGCCTGAGTTTGCGCAGCCTGAGTAGGGAGAGCTTGAGTCGAAACCAGGGTCTGACTCTGAGTGGTCGCAGCAAGGGATAGAGCCTGAGTGGCGGCAACGGGTAGAGCCTGGCTTGCAGCATGGGGAAGAGCTTGACTCACAGCAAGGGGCAAAGCTTGACTCGCAGCCAGGGTCTGCGTCTGACTCACAGCAAGGGTCTGAGCCTGACTGCTCGCAGCAAGGGAAATACCTTGGCTCGAGGCAAGCGGCAGACCCTGACTTGCAGAGAGGGGAAGACCATGGCTCACAGCAAGGGGCAAACTCTGTGTTGTAGCAAGGGGCAAAGCCTGACTCGCACCAAGGGAAAGACCTTGACTCGCACCAAGGGGAAGACCTTGACTCGCAGCAAGGGGAAGACTCTGAGTCGCAGTGAGAGGAAGAGCTTGACTTGCAGCAAGAGGCAAACCTTGACTGGAAGCAAGGGGCAAACCGTGGCTGGCAGCAAGAGGGAGAGATTGGACTGGCACTTGAGATAGAGCCTGAGTCGTAGAGTGAGCGTGAGCCTGAGCTTGAGCCCGCGCTTGCGCTTGCGCCTGATGAGCCTGAGCCTGAGCTTGAGCTTGAGCCTGGGCCTGCGCCTGCGCCTGCGCCTGAGCCCGTGCCTGAGCTTGGGCTTGAGCCTGAGCCTGAACCTGAGTCTGTGCTTGCGCCTGAACCTGAGCACGAGCCTGTGCCTGAGCCTGAGCCTGAGCCTGAGCTTGAGCCTGAGCCTGAGCCTGAGCCTGAGCCTGAGCCTGAGCCTGAGCCTGAGCCTGAGCCTGGGCCTGGGCCTGAGCCTGAGCCTGAGCCTGAGCCTGAGCCTGAGCCTGAGCCTGAGCCTGAGCCTGAGCCTGAGCCTGAGCCTGAGCCTGAGCCTGAGCCTGAGCCTGAGCCTGAGCCTGAGCCTGCGCCTGAGCCTGCGCCTGCGCCTGTGCCTGAGCCTGCGCTTGCGCCTGAGCCTGAGCCTGAGATTGAGCCTGGGCTTGAGCTTGAGCCTGAGCCGTCGGGGTTAACGCTTGGGTTTGACTCTGAGCCTGCGCCTGTAGCTGAGCCACCTGAGTGGTGGCCACCTGAGCTGCGTGGGGTACTACCGATTGAGCTTGAGATGTCTGAACCGTCGTCGTTTGGGCTTGGACTTGAGCCTGAGCCAATGCTTGAGCTTGCGTAGACTGAGCTTGCGTAGACTGAGCCTGGGTAGACTGAGCTTGCGTAGACTGAGCTTGCGTAGACTGAGCTTGCGTAGACTGAGCTTGTGTAGACTGAGCTTGCGTAGACTGGGCTTGAGAAGACTGAGCCTGAGCTTGAGCTCGAGCCTGCGCCTGAGTTTGAGCCTGAGCTTGAGCCTGAGCCTGAGCCTGAGCCTGCGCCTGCGCCTGAGCGTGAGCCTGAGCCTGCGCCTGTGCCTGTGCCTGTACCTGTGCCTGTGCCTGAGCCTGCGCCTGCGCCTGGGTCTGAGCCTGAGGAAGAGGCAAAGGTTGCGCCTGCGCCTGGCCTTGCGCCTGACCACGAGCCCGAGCTTGTGCTTGCGCCTGCGCCTGAGCTTGAGCCTGAGCCTGAGCCTGCACCTGAGCCTGAGCCTGAGCTTGAGCCTGAGCCTGAGCCTGAGCCTGAGCCTGAGCCTGAGCCTGAGCCTGAGCCTGAGCCTGAGCCTGTGCTTGAGCCTGAGCCTGAGCCTGAGCTTGAGCCTGAGCCTGGGCTTGAGCCTGAGCCTGCGCCTGCACCTGAGCCTGCGCCTGGGCCTGGGCCTGAGCAGCTTGAGTTTGAGCTTGAGCCTGAGCCTGAGCCTGAGCCTGAGCCTGAGCCTGAGCCTGAGCCTGAGCCTGAGCTTGAGCCTGAGCTTGGGCTTGAGCGTGAGCAGCTTGAGCCTTCGCCTGGGCTTGAGCCTGTGCCTGGACTTGAGCCTGAGCCTGAGCGTGGGCCTGTGCTTGCGCGTGAGCTTGAGCTTGAGCTTGTGCTTGCGCTTGGGCCTTCGCTCGTACTTGTGCTGCTTGTGCTTCAGCGTGCGCCGTTGCCTGCGCCTGTGCCTTTGCCTGCGCCTGTGCTTTTGCCTGCGCCTGTGCCTTTGCCTGCGCCTGTGCTTTTGCTTGCGCCTGTGCTTGGGCGTGCGCCTGCGCTTGAGCCTTTGCCGCAGTAGCGGCGGCTTCAGCGTCACGCTTCGCTTTGGCTTCCGCTAAGGCTGTTGAGTCCGCAAAAAGCAAGCGACGGAGGGGGGAGATGCAGCAGATAAGCACATAGGAGTGACAAGTGGCACGGCGATAGACTTTTATCAGCTCAAGACGCGTACTACAGTAGAGGTAGCACTTTTTTGGTATTTTTGTTTCTGAATGACGAGGCCCCTTAACCCGAATCGTCGGGATGTAATACTTGTGTTTTTTTTTCTTTCTTGTGTTTCTAGGCCATGAGGTTGTTCATCAAGCTGCTCTTTCAGCTTACTCAAAATCACTTTGTGGGTGAGGTACAGAGCTCGTCAAGTACGTAGCCTCAGAAAAAAAAACGGTACACGTCTATCGTAGCATGTGTCTTACAAGCAGTCCAAGGGACAACGCAAACGCCGTGGAAAAAAAGTGGAAAGCCATGGAGCACGTCCGCGCATGCTTCAGTACGAACCACCAGCAACGAAACCAACAACGACACACGAACGCCAACGCCAACAACGACACTCTAACACGAATATCAACATCACAATACAACCGCCAACACCGCCAACAGCAACAGCGCAACCATCGTATCAACATCAACATCACCAGCACCATTGATACCACCCACGCTAACACCAACACCAATGACAACAACAGCACAAACACCAACAGCAATAAACCATCAACAGCACCAACAACACCAACCACAAGACCATGACCATCAACAACAACCTGCAATGTTCCATTGCTATTCCCTCTCCACGCACCTTTCGACTCTTTGGCTCCAGCTGCTGCCGCCGCCGCCGCCGCTACCGCCGCTGCTTCTACCGCCGCCGCTGCTGCCTGTGCCTTGGAAGCGGCCTCAGCCCGCTCTTTTGCCACTCGCGCCTTCTCCACCTCCGCGGCTGCGGCTTTCGCTCTCGTGTCCGCCTGGCCGAATGCCCGGTGCGACGAGCGGCGTAAGCGAGCCAAGACGAAGCCAAAAAACAAAAACAAATCATAAATCATTTAAACGCCCAGAAAGCAGCCTAGGTGTACGTACATATACTAAATACACTAGTAGAAACAAATACCAGTTAAAAAAAAAGGAACAAGAGAAAACAAGAATAAAATTAAAAAAAAAAACGAAAATTCACGGGAAACACACAAGCAATACATTAGAATAATCGAACAAAACGGGGCAATTACAAACGTTCGCATCGCTATAATATCACTAAACGTTCAAAATGTGCCACCCGAAAGGTGGCATCTTCAACAGGCTTCTCTTCTTGCTCTGTGGAAGCGCAACACGAGGAAACGGTAGCGGATGCTCCCCCGCCCCCCCGCCCCCCGTCCTTTCACCCCCCCCCCCCCCCTAGGCAACGCAAGGCAAGGTTACCTGGGCCTTCGCAGTGGAGGCAGTTGCCTTCGCCGAGGCAGTACCTTGCGCCGCCGCTGTAGCCGGCACTGCAGTTACCGGGGGGCCGTTATTAGATGCGGTTCCACCAGTGGAAGTAGGAGGAACCGCGGTCACCCTGATGATCAAATACGTTCGTTTGGGGGACGGAGGGGGACGCGCGGGGGCGGGTGGAGGGGGAAAGGAGGGGGGGGGGGGGGGGGGGGGGGAGGAGTAGAAACACAAAGAAGAGACGGTATGTTAGGAGCAAACGCAAATGCTCACAAGCGCAACAGGCTCGATGCGCTGGCCGATCCATGCTTTTTTCGTTGTGCCAGTATTTCACACTCGACACCGCGCGTAGTCTACAGAGACAACAGTCAAACATGTGTTGAAAACCTTTCCCCCCCCTCTCCCCCTCCCCATGAGTAACAAAAGGGCGAGCTGGAATAAGATGGGATAACGCAGACAAGAACATATGGAAGGATATAGGGGGAGACCAAGAAGAGGTACTGCCTACAGAGAACTTTAGCGGGTACAAGACAGAAGTAAAAGAGAATGGAAGAAAGGGAAAGGCAAACGCTAATAATTAAGATGAACGAGGAGAAGCACTTCGAGATGTACAGGAGGTTGAGGGAAGATACTGGAATGAAAACGTATTTGCACGGCCCAATGGACTACGCGAAAAAGCTGAAATTGCGATTTCATGTAGGGGACCTGGACCTACCAGAAAGAAGAGATATACCAGTAGTCGGGAGGAGGACGTGGCTACAAATATTTGCCCGCGTGGCACAACAACAGAGAGTAGGACTCGCATAGTAGGAGAATGTGAAATATACAAGGAGGAACGGGATGCGTTAGAGGAGGAGGTGAGGAAATTAGACGTATGTGACATGGAAGTGTTTCGTAGACTAGAGAGTAGCGAGAAAGCGATCGCCATCGTAGGAGATAGATGGTGGTCGCAGACGGCGAAACAGGACGGGGATAGGATAAGCAAACCGTTCCTATGTAGTATGTGGAAGAAGCGCAATGAGCGCCCAAATGTTGGAGGTGTCTTTATTAGGAGTAGGAACGGTGCTCCGTCTCGAAAGGGATGCGTGGTCAACTGTCAAATGACTAAGGCAAGCAACACATGAGTACGCCCCCCCCCACCCCCCCCGCCCCCCCATGAGTACACCTACCCTCCCTCCCTCTCCAACAAACCTGACTCCCTTGCCGGCCTTGGCGCGCGTTTCCTCTACAGCCTCCTCCTGCTCTTCCTCATCTTCGTCGTCGTCGTTGTCCTCCTTGCCCGCTGCTGCCGCACCGTTCCCCGTCTTCCCCCCGCCCTTGTCTCCCCTAGTTGCCCCCCCCCCACCCTTAGAAGCGGCAGCGGCAGCGGCGGCGGCGGAAGCTTTTCCTCGCGTGGTGCCTCGTGTGGTCGCCACCGGCGTACTCGCACTCCCTTTCTTCGTCGCCTTCCATTGGGGTGATCGAGTAGACGCAGCGGCAGAGGCGGCGGCCGCGGCATCACCATCGTCCTTGCCGCTGGAATCCTCCTCCTCGTCCTCCTCTTCTTCCTCTTCCTCGTCATCATCATCGCCCTCCTCCTCCTCCTCTTCCTCCTCCTCTTCCTCCTCCTCTTCCTCCTCCTCCTCTTCCTCTTCCTCGTCTTCTTTCTCCTCCTCCTCGGGTGAGTCGCCATCACTCGCGCTCTCCTCCTCCTCCGACACGACCCGCTTGACTTTCTTGCGCTTGGCGGAGGGAGGGTGACTATCCTTGTCCTGCTTGCGCGTACCAGCCTGCCCACGCATGCAAAAAAACAAAAAAAGGCAACCGATGAGGCGTATTCACGAGTGGGTGTCGACAAGGATTTTCACTCGCATGCGCGGGTTTCTACCGGGAATAGGGGACAATGCACATGCAGTACACGTCGGCACACTAGTAGGCCAGCAGGTGCAACATTTACATTAAGGGGTGGCGAAGCTCAGCTCTGCGCAGCTCAGCCTAGCTTAGCCCAAGGCAACTTATCTACGATCAACTCAGATCAGCCTAGCTTAGCTCAACTCAACTTATCCGGCTTAAGTTCAGCTCAGCTCAACTCAACCTAGCTCGGCTTAGCCCCCCTCCCTCTCTCCAGGAATGCGAAGGGCTATGATCTTACGACTACGGCCATGCATGGTATGACTAGCGGTTACGCTCCCCCACCCCCTCCCCTGCCCATGTCGCTTACCCGCACCTGCTTGCTGCGCTGCTGGGTGCCTCGCTTCCCATCCAAGCGGTCGCTCAACTCTGCAAGCCGCTTTTTCTCCCTACTCGGGCCGAAATGAAAAAGCAAATAAATTCCCAGCGTCGCCGGGGGAACAGGCGAAGAATATTCCAAGGATCGCCGCGGCGCCCGGAGACGGGTCGGAAGGCGGAGACGGATAGCACGATCGACCACCAAGAGTAGTCACAAAATAAAATACGAAATACGAAAAAAACACAAAAACAGGAACAAAAAAAAGAGACAAAGAGGGACGGAGAGCGAAGGAGGGAGAACACGGAGAGAGAAAACAGAAAACGGCAAGCGACAACAACAAAGAAGCACTAGGTTAACGATGTGTTGTCACAAAAACATAAAACATATTTACGAGTAGCGTATTCCCAACGTTAACTCTTTGAACACTGCAAAACTTATACAAATTCTAAGTGATTTTTCCAGTGTTTTTCACGGGTCACGATCCAGCCCACGGGTCGGACCCGGAGTCTTTCAAAAACTCACGGGTCGAGTCGGGTCGGGTCAGGAGGTGTTCGAAATCTCACGGGTCGTGTTGGGTCGGATCAGGAGGTTATCAAACATCACAGGTTGGGTCGAGTGATACTTACCCGACCCAGCTCGTGAATAATTATCCGACCTGTGGAAAGCCTTAGATTTTTCCCCAAGGTCCGAACGCAACAGCACCCACGATTTTCGTTTTGGGCATGAACCCTCCCCTTTGGAATTAATGAAGGGAATGTTTTCACCGAAAAATAGGTTCAGGGTGTGCAATACCTGTTGTTATTCCTGTTGTTATTGACAACACAACACGACCTGACCCAAACTGACCCGACCGGACCCGACCTGACCCGACCGGACCCGACCTGACCCGACCTGACCCGACTCGACACAAAACGATAACACATGACATGTCCGACCCAATCCGTGAGATTTCGAGCACCTCCCGACCAGCCACGACCCGACCCGACGCAAAACGACATGGATGACACGAGATGACATGACACGACACGACGCGACACGAGTAGACTACGCCGGAGTGAACGCACCTGTCCTTTGCCGTAACAACGACATCCAGCACGGTTTCCTTGTACTCCACAACATCATTCCGTCGACGCTTTCGCCGATCCTGTAAGGTAGGAGAAGGACGAGGGGAGGAGAACGAGGAGGAGGAGGAGGACGAAAACGAGTTGTGCTAGTACTAGTAGGAGTAATACAGTAGACCATACCATACCATATGGTACCACACCGCACCATACAATACCATACCATACCATGCCATACCATGCCATGCCATACCATACCACACTACACCGCAGGACACAATACCATACCGTGACATACCATCACACCATACTACACCATATCATATCACACCACAACATATCACACAATAACATACCACCCACCATACCACACCAGATCATATACCACATCACACCACATCATACACACCACACCACATCACAACACACAATACCAACACCGCACCCCACCATGCCATGACAGCATTTCTACCATACGATACCATACCATACCATACAAAAGCAGGCACGGTAAAACCCGCCTCACCTGTGTTTCCGCTCCAGGTGCCGACCGTGTGCTGCTGCCGCGCCTTGAAGAGGTTTTCCTCAACGATCTGGTCATAAATGCAAATAAAACATAAGAGGTCAATTTAGTCAAATTAGCGCTACTCTCGCTAAACCGTAAAATACCAGGCATGACATAATAATTTTAATTCGCAACTCTTGCAAGGATGCTTCTATTTATAGTAGGCTACCCAAGTATATACCCTTGGGTCCTAAGTATATACCCTTGGGTAACCGAGTACCAAACCTAGTCGTGTTAGTCACACTCAGATGTACATGTACTCGGGTAACCTCAAGAGTGCTTACACCCTACAACGCACACCCTTGAGATCTTGTTCGCCCTTACTCACGCGAGACAAGTTGGTACGTAAAAGTTCGCGTGTTGTGTGTTGTTCACACGAACAAACCGTTATTTCCAGGGCTTCCCACGGGTCAGGATACCTCCCCCGGGTCGGGTCGGGTCGGGTCGGGGCAGGGTGACCCGGCCCGTGATATTTGAAAACCTCATCGCCCGACCCGTTCCGTCCCGTGAGAGTCTCAGCTTTCTCCTGACATGACCCGAATCGACCCGCGAGATTTGGGAACCCCCTGACCCGACCGGTCATGACCCGTGGACAGCTAAGGTTGTTTCTACCCATCGACAACATTCAGCACACTCAGTGTCCGTGTTGATTCATCGTGCGAGAGAACCAAGAGTTTCGCCATCACAAACTACGAGACAGGAGTAAAAAAAAAAGGCGAATAATGCCTATAAGTCAAACGCGTTAGGCATGAAAAGCAGGACATACATCGAGCACCAGACAAAATTGCTGGAACCACACCAAAAGTAGAACATAAAAAAAGAGACGTAAAAAATCTAAATAAAACTAAACTAAAGCACACAATAATACACACGAAACGCGTTCGTTTCGATATATCGGTAATATACACGAAACGCGTTCGATTCGATATATCGGGGAGTCGACAGTTTGATATATTCGAAATGCTTGATACGATAAGCAACTCGTTAACACTACCAAAAACATAGAAAACCCTTCTAATATTACAACACATCCAATACAAACTCTTGAGCAGTTCGTCCCGAAAACGTGCGTGCAGTTCTAAGGGGACTCATTCGAGGTGACTTGAGACTTAAAATGGAGAACAAAACCTACACCAAACCGAAGTAGTGGTCCCTCTAGAGTGCCCGTTGCCCGTTATACCGCCTGTGAGACTGCTTAGCACATATAGGAAGAAACAAGCAGTGACAGTACCAGTAGTGGCAGTATATGGAGTACGGCCGGTTGCCGCCATAGCACCGATATTTCCGGCCGACACATACCGGCTATAGAGGGACCACCACTGTTGTATATAAACAAAAACAAACAAGCTCACCTTCCCCCGCCGTCTTCATCCGAAGCGGCCGCAGCAGCAGCGGCAGCGGCAGCAGCAGCGGCAGCGGCGGCGGCCCCAGATCGCGATGAGGCATTACTAGAACTTACGCCGCTGCGCCTCTTCGAAGCCCTGGACGACATGATATTCGTTTTGCCGTGTGCAATGCCTCCAATAAATAAATATGCAAACCTGCGTCAAGTGGCGGTTTCGACGGTTTCGAAGACGGACAGACGGACGCACGGACGGACGGACGGATGGACGGACGAAAAGCAAAACAATAGTCCCCTCAGAACCACATATGCAACGATATGGATACGAATATGATAGTGATGAAGCGTTCCTCCTGCAGACCAACACCGGTGCGCCTCTTCGAAGACCCTAACGACACACTATTGGTCGCGTCGTGTGCAACACCTCCAATAAGTAAGCATGCAAATCTGTGCTGTGTCGCGTGACGGTTTCGACGGTTTCAAATAACGGACAGATGGGCGGACGAACAGATGGACGGATGGACGGGACGGACGAAAAGTAAAACAAACAACACCCTTAAAAGGCAAACGCTGCCCTGGTATGTGCCACAATGGGCTGAAATGTAACGACGGTGAGTGGATTGTCGCACTATCATGGATGCCTAAACGGTCCTTACATTCTCGTCCAGATAGGTATATGAACAGGAGAGCGCGCCAAAGTCACTTTTGGCCTAAATATACTTGTTTTGCTGTAGGAGGGCGGTCAGTCAAGGGGTCAAACCGCGGCTTCATTTTAATAGCATCTTCGATTAGAATAGCTCGCATGTTTTGGGAACATACTACTTGATAAATACAGTCGGCTACATTTCGCAGAGGAAAAGGGGCTACCGCTTATAGGGCAAAGCAGTGATGCGTGGGAGTCGAAGACGGTCGTATGTATACGAAGCGTACGTTCTATTAGAGGGTTTGCTGTTCGGGAACTTCGGGAAACAAGTCCGAAAAAAATGTGACGATTACAGCCTCAGGCACATGCAGCAGTGCGGGCTGCTAGAGTATGAGGAGCTGCTTGTTATGTCGGGACTAAAACGCAAGGAATTATCTGCACGCTCGCACGATGATAAAACTTCCTGTATCTTCGACGCCGTGTCCATACCGACATCATCGCTTCAAGAGCTCCCAAGGGTACCCAAAAGGAAAACAGAGAGGGAAAGACAAGAGGGAAAAACATAAATAAAGGGACAAAAAGAAGGGGAAAAGGGATGAAACGGAAAAGGGGAAAACCGGTTGAGCAAGAACTCGTATACAGGCGGTGGTAGTACCGCTGTATCGGCGGACACTGCACCCCTTAGGGGGATGAAGCATTCAAATAACCAGCTGCAAATAACAAAAAACAAAAACAAAATACAAGGCAGTCGCCGTAGCATGCCGTTACGTAGACAGATTCCACCTACTAGTCGGCCTGGTGCCTTGCTAACCTGTCTGCCGTCTCCTTGTTTTTTCTTCAACAATGGGTTCCTACTCCCCCCACACACCCCTTTCGGCTTTATGCGCCACGCATCCGGTTTGCGCGGCTCTCCTTTCTTTTCCTACTCCCCCCACACTCCCCTTTCGGCTTTATGCGCCACGCATCCGGGTTGCGCGGCTCTCCTTTCTTTTCCTACTCCCCCAACACTCCCCTTTCGGCTATATGCGCCACGCATCCGGGTTGCGCGGCTCTCCTTTCTTTTCCTCCTCTACGTGCCACCTGGCCATGAACCGTTCGGCTGCTTCGAAGATCCCCGGGTACCACTTACCAGCCTTCTTTGCCGTATGGACCCACACTACGGTTTCAACTCCAAACTGCCGTGGGAAAAAAAATCTTCCATGGATCCTGTGTAGGTGGATCGAAAAACGGCGAGGTCATCTATCAGGGTTCTCAGCCAGTGTTCGGTGGCCCATCTGGTCCTGTTTTTTTTGTCGAGCACCACCACAGAGCAGTACCTGGTATTAATACTGCAATCCAGATATTTGAACGTCTAAAAATACATCATGGCCATATCGTACAATCCCAGGTATGGCCTTTATTAATAGGATTTGGTGTATGGCCAGGTAATAGGCACAGAGTAAGTACCTCATGTCTGGTTCGAAGTTCAAAATGGGTACGTACATGCATGTGGTGAAAATCAAAGACACAAACCAGAACGCTACCCTGGTTCGTACTGCTACTTGACGTACGCGTAGCAGGTATGCAAAGTAAGCAGCTATGTAGCTTTAGTGGGAGGCCCTGCAGTAGCATCAGCAGCAGCATGACGACGATTGAGTTTGTACGAGGTCTACGCCGTTAGGCTCTGAGACAGACTTAACCTACCAGGTATCAGGTGGGATGTACCGCGTTTTTCTGAAGCCATCATCGCTCGGCGTATCATAGCATCAGATCAGCACGAGGTGATGATATTGGGCCGTTGGCCATTCACAACTCCTAAACTGGGCGCCTTGTCTTTCAAAACACAAGCTATCGCACGATAATTTGCCAGTACATGTACTCTTGCACTCGCACAGCAGATATCAAAGAGATCTGAGACACGTACAGCTGAAAAACAGGCAAAACGGGAACCAAAAAAACAAGGAAATGAACTACGTGCACATCACAGCAGACTTACATATCACAGAGACATCGATCGCCTCATCGAAAAAGTAAAATAACTTGCAAATAGAGTGGAACAGCGGCATCATCACATCGCCTCACCTAAAAAAAAGGAAATTACTTGAAAATAGAGAGGGAAAATAACGGACCAGCGAATTTTCTGTGAAACTTTGCGATCGACACGAAAACAAAAACAGCGGCCGAAGTGCACCGCGGGTGAGAAAGGGAACAACGACAGCAGCAACCGCACCTGACCTAGGAGCCTTTACGCCAGGTCCATCTCCTATCACGTATCTTCAATTCACGCCTGAGCGCAACACTGGCCGCAACGAGACAAGCCTTGAAAGCAAAGACTCTTTCAATGCCCACTCCGCGAGTTTGGGGGCAAAATCTCGTCGTCCTCTTCTCCTGCCGTGCAGGTTGTAAAACGAGATAAAATGCAGATCGCACGGACGCTTTGAAATGCGAGCTAGCTGGTCACCGCGAAGAAATCGTCGGCTCCGACAGCCCTCTCGCCCAACCTTTCGTGCGCGCTCCGTTGCCGAGAACACCCCTCTCTCCTCCTCTCCTCCCTTCTCTCCCTCCTGCTCTTCGGCCGAGAAATAACGCCTATCGAGGATTTGGAACACCCCGCTTTGCCTCAAAGGTATCATAGGTGCGCTGTCATTCTGAGTGCATAGCGATCTTCACTTCTCACGCACTGCTACTGGCGAACTGTGCTTATGTCGCCACGTGGCTGACTCGCAAGGAACAGCAGGACCAAGAGGCATCACATACGTGGATCCCTGCTGAGAGGTATGTTTCGCAAGAGCTGCAGCATTTGTAAATTCTTGCAGTGTACCACAGCAGCAGTTAGTTGCAGTGAGGTTGCTCGTTGTGTGGTCCGTTATAGAAAGATCAAATAAACGGCAGTGCTAAGACGTGCGTACGCGTGCTTGCGCCTCAAAACCGGCGTGCTTGGCAGCCATGATCGTGAAGGCCATATAAGCCGTTGCCTGTCCACACTTTGCGTCGGTGCGTGGGGTGCTACGAGTACATATGTCAAGCCCCGCAGGTGATCGCTAGCATCCTGTCCGTAAATGGAAGGACCGATTTATATTTGTTTAAATATGTAAACATATCTTATACTGAAAACAAGTTACGGTCCGCGGTGATATGTCAACAAACCGGCATCACACACTGCACAGCATTCCACGTACCCGGTACCATACAGCAGCACCAGCGCACGATAATTTCCTCATCATTCAACGAAGGCACGAAGGCCTGCTTACTGCTTACCCTTGTTGGCGAATGCCTACCTGCACAAGAAGAACCTGGTCAAGCACAGCAGCGGTTATTAGTTGTTAGTAGCCCCCTTGAGACTTCTCAGAGGGGAGAGGGTCGACAAATCGCGACGACTGCTGTACTGCAGCAACGGCCGCACTATTAATAACAAGCTGTTCGCGTCGCGGGGGTAGCGGATCCTTGCGGACTGCAAAATGCGCTGTCCGACAGCATACGAGGCTCAGCTCTTATACCGTATACTACTCTGTAGGTGCGCCTCCTATGCTATCATCAGACTCTCGATAACATCGTACTCTTCTCCCTATTGGTCGGTCTACATGCGTCCCAAAAGGGAGGCATACGAAGCAAAGTGGAAGATGTCGGGGTTGACGACACTCTTGCCCCCTGACTGGCAGCCGTCAAGCACCTAAGTCAAGCAACTAACTCCACACACACTAAAAATAGTATGATAAGTCCAAGTACGCCTTGACGGGTGAAAACTAGACCGCCAACCGTCAACCCGACATCTTCGATCAGACGAAGTATCATACCAGGTAGTGCTGTAGCTGCGACCACGGTGACCAGTTCGAACAGTTCTTGTTCAGACAACCTCACTGCCCGGTAAGGGCTTGCGTCATTGAGCGCTATAGTCCCTGCATATATGTGAATTGATACATCGTTGACACGCCAACAGCAAAATTCGCAGGTCGGACAGACCATCACCGATCCTCGCTTGGTAATCTAGATATTCAAGGAGATATTTTTACGGTCTAGATCATGTTACCGGCTGGGAGTCGTAAGATCTGCACGATCTGCATGATCTAGTACATGTTTCCGGGGTTAGATCTGCACTCTCTACCGGTACATACAATATAAACTCCGAACGGCACACCACAATCTCCTTTTAAGGATCATTGGCGATCAGCGCCGACAGCGCACCGACCACCGCATGTCGTATGCCAAGGTTCTCAAGAAGGCAAAATGTGAGAGCTTTGAGACGACTATCCGCAAACGACGCCTCCTCTTGGCGGGAGCCGTACAACGGATGACGAATGAGCGACCGACCCATCGCGTGATGTTCGGGACGATGGCTGGTGGGGTGAACCCGGGACGAGGCCGACCAGAAAATAGCTGGGCCCACTGTCTGGTAGACGGCATCAGGGTGTTCGGAGTAGAACTGTGCTATGGCCAAGGGCGGCTAAGAGTGGGAATTGGCACCGGGGGATCGTCGACGCGGCGGACCGCTTCATGACGAGATGACACAGGGGTGAGGCGGAGAAGAGCTGGCAACGCCTCACAGCAGAGGACGCCAAGAGCAGCAAGGGAAACCGGGGGGGCGGGGGGGGGGGGGGGGGGGGCGTAGTGATATAGCTGTAGATTAATGCAGAGACGAATGGTAGATCGTGTGGCAAGGTACCAGTTCGACTAACTAAGTGGAGCGTGTGCAACTATAGCCCTGAACCCTCTACAGCGAGTGGTACGTAGCTTCTGCTTTGTTTTCGTTCAGTTCAATGGGGAGAGCGCGAAAGCGACAGCAATGACTTGCTGTCGTGCTTTCTTTTCTCTTTTTTTCTGTTTGTTTGCTCCCCTATTTCCCTCCCCACCGGCCTTATGCCGGTATCTTCTTCCTCTTGTTCGTGTTGTTTTTGTCCGTGAAACAACAGTTATCTTCTTCGTGTTTTGTCTGTGCAACAGTGATCTTCGTGTTGATTTATCTGCGCAACAGGTGTCTGTTCCTCTTCAGCACGTACGTTGTTTTTCTTGCAGCCTTTCCTTTCCGATCTTCTTGCATCACATTCTTCAGAAAACCTGTCGTTTATTTTGCTTTGTTTCCTTTGTTCCTTTTTTTTCTTCTATTTTTTTCTTCTTTTTATCTCTTTTTCTTTCATGGTCTGGCTTGTTTGGTAGTGTTCTCGTACCCGGTACGCTTGCTTTTCACATGCTTTACGTTGATGAATTGCGATTGTTTGGTTTACTATGTTTCACAGTCTGACCACAGAATTTGTATCTCTCTAGGATGAAGAATCAGCATAGACACTGGGTGTACTGATGTCGTTGGTAGACAGACCGGTTTAATGTGATGACAACACGCACAGATCCTGCACAATATCTTGTACCTGGTACTATCTAACGGCAGATGCAGGATCTGTAATTGTGTGGATGATCTATACGAACTATATGATTTAGATCTGATATGTCCGAGTTGTGAAACATGTAATAATATTTTTGTATATTCTTCGCGTGAAACTCCTGCTGTACCGCTCTTTCCACTTATCGGCATCCAGCACGCCCAGTGTCCGCGCTGATGCTTCATACTATTAGTGCATGTCGTAGACCTGTAGGTCAGAAGCTAGCGAGACGGAGACATGCCGAATGCACTGGATGCGAGAGACAGGACACACCATGCCCAAGCCAAACAAATTGCAGGAAAATATATACATATATATAAGAATAGGGACCCCATTTAGACTCGCCATGCTCGCCAGGAAAGTCCGTTCCGAGCGCCGTTCCGAGCGCCGTTCCGAACGCGGTCGTCGCAGTGCAAGACGTCGCTTCTACTATTGTGGTCCTCATATAGCACCCGTCGAGTTGTGCCAGTTGCCCCCTATGATATAGTGCGTGTGAAACAGCTTGACACGCTGATACCAATGGGAATAACTAGTAGCGGTAGTATGCGGAATAGCGCCGGATTCCGCTCGTATGCTGCCGGTTGTTGTGGTTGTTCTCATATTAACTCTTGTAAAAAACGCTAGAGTCCCTGGCCACACAAAGTTGATGGAGCCCTAGGAAGATCCGAAAAAAACACAATGAAAGCAAAATTTCAGGGCTGCCTTCGGCATAAAATAAGGATACGGTAGATCATGGCACGGTTACTCGCGATTACGGTATTTTGCACGGCACGCTTCCGCGGTAATCGAAACCACGGCAGTCGCGGTACAGTAGACAGAAATCACGGCAGTTGTTCCGGACGCTTCCGCAGGAAGCGAAAACCACGGCAGACGCGGTACAGTAATCCTAAATCACGGCATTTGCACGGCACGCTTCCGCGGTAAAAGAAAACCATGGTATTCTTGGTGCGATAACGAAAAACCACGGCATTTGCACGGCACTTTTCCGCGATAATCGGCCACTACGGTACGCACCTTAATTTTAATATCGAGAATAATTCAGCACTTTCTTCTCTGGTCGACTTGGGTCGAGTTGTGCTTACCTGTGCTACCATTATAAAGCGCTCTCGGCAGTTAGTTGGTGTCTCTAGAAAATTGCATTGCATGGCCAAATCACCTTGCTGTATTTATGTGCAATGTGTATCTCTGTCTCGTAGTCTGACCACAGGGAGAGCTCGTATATAAAGTACCAAATGTGTTTCGATTTTTGAGGTGGTCCGCACGTGTTTTCTCGGTTTTTCCGAAACGCACGGCGAAGCCGCACTCGGGTGGAAGCCTTTGCCTGCTGGGTTAGGGATAGGTTGGGTCGACGCCCTCTCGCGATTTGATTTAAAAAAAACACAAAAACACGAACACCAGCCTAAAAACTTTTGTAAAATGAACGATGTTTGGTACTTTATCTCGTACGACTTGTGGGTCAAAGACCGGTAACAGCGCGTCGGAGAATACGTGTTACGCGTAGGTCGTGATGGGACGTAGATCTACCAGATAGATCTATAACATCGCGAATTTTTAATAACGAGGGCTGTCTTTGGCGTAAAGTGCTGATACGGTAGATCATGGCACAGTTACTCGTGATCACAGCATTTGCGCGGCACGCTTCCGCGGTAAGCGAAACCCACCGCAGTCGTGGTACAGTAACCAGAAATCACGACATTTGCGCGGCACGCTTCCGCGGTACACGAAAACCAAGGCAGTCGCGGTTCAGCAATCAGAAATCACGGCATACGCGCGGCACGCTTCCGCGGTAAACGAAAATCAAGGCAGTCGCGGTGCAGCAACCAGAAATCACGGCATTTGCACGGCACACTTCCACGGTAAGCGAAAATAAGCGAACACCACATTAATTGACGGAACCGCGGCCTTTACCACCGAAATCACGGCGCTTGCACACGGCACACTCCCGCGGTAATCGAAAATAAGCGAACACCACATTAATTCACGGAATCGCGGCCTTTACCACCAACCGTGGTTTACTCGCGGACAGCCCTGCAAAATTCGACCGGGAAATACTACCGTTTTCCCACATATACACGGGAAAATTATTTCCGGCTGGCAAATTTATATCGGGGCCATGGAGGGGATCCCTATTTAAAGCTTCATAGTGATTCTTACCTGGTAAAGTGTTTTTGGCCGCGCCGCCTAACGTCGACCACCCGACCGGAACCCTAACCCTAGCCCTTACGCTATTGGGTAACCTGTGCTTGGATGCTGTGGCTTGTGAAGGCTCTAGGTTGACGCGGCCGGCTTGGGTGCTGTGCCTGGAAAGATATTCGTCCGGATCGGAATGCTGTGCCTTGGAAACACGCTAGGTTGATGGAACCGCTTAAGATTCCCCTCAGCCAACCAGAGTGCGTAACATGGCTACCTTGGGAAGATTTACTGTCTGCCTGTAAATGCTACCGATGGAGGGATCGCTTCTCCTGCACTATGAAAGAAGCGCAACATCAGCCTTCGGCTTAATGTCAACTACAGTACGTAGGAGTCCCTCGGTGGTGCCGGCATGTGCCAACCAAAAGAAACGAGACCACTGCGTAAACCCGCACCACTGCGCACACAGCCACTGCAGGTTATTGCCATCTGGGCCGAGCGACTTAACGCGTTTACAACTTGAAACCCTTCTTGGGGACAAAATTACTTGAATTTTGTATAGGGAGGGGTTTTGGAGCTCTGAGCATTACTGCGGCAACTGACATCAGTCACCTGGCACTACTGGGGGTACTGAGGGATCACTACTGACTATGCCGTGGCTGTTTTTTGTTCAGCTGATCGCCCGCAATAGAAATCTGTGGTGCCACCGAAATAGAAGATCGAACAAACTGATCTGGGATCTGGAACATGGAATCTGGAATTTGGGGTTTGTACAGGAGCAATGGCCGAAATCCGGTACACCCGATCGACCGATAGCCGTTATCGGGTACCCCTTGAACACACAGTCCCACAACAACTCAGGACGACATCTCATTGGTCGAAACCACACCGCATCCGAACACAGCCGCATGTCGGGTGCACCCGATTATGGCTGAACAAGTCCTCGAAATGTACCCGACTCGCATACAAGCCACCCGATTATGGCCGGACTACTCGACCACCAGCCCACACGCACACACGCACGCGCAGCAGGCGCGAACTCGCGCCACGTCACGAGGCGGGGCATTGTTTGTTCTTTCGTCTCGGAGCTCTTTTTCCGGAGCTCTTTTTTGTGGACCATGAAGTCGCAGTTAGCACCCCTACACACAAGGCACAGAAGCGCATCTATGCAGACGGTTTAGACATAGATCACAGACTACCTGGGCACGGGCACGGCACGAGAAGGGCTCAGGGTTCAGATGCTCCGTTCCAAATGGCACAGGGAGATATGTTCGTGGCGTGGCGGGCCGGAGAAATGTATTGCCGCCACCTGTCACATCACACCCCGAGAAATGATTTTTTAATAAAATGATTTGAGTCAAATGATTTCATAGGTCTCGCTAACAGGTGCCCTGCAGGTACGCCGTTTTCAGGAAAAAAAGCTCTGTGGGTCGTGATTGTACCTCTCTTACACGGGAATTAGTTTTGCAATGGCCAAAATCCAGCAGTCCTGTACACAGCTGTGCTTCATGTTATGTGTGGAGTCTCATGTATATTCGCGCACGTGTTGTGTTGTGTTGCCAATTTTGTGTGTACTCGGCTGTCGCTGGTGGCCGTTGTCGCACATCACTACTGCTGTGGCTGTGGTTGGGCGCGCCGGCATGAGCAAAGCGGGGTCTCACAAGCCACAAAAAAGAGCTCCGGAAAAAGAGCTCCGAGACGAAAGAACAAACAATGCCCCGCCTCGTGACGTGGCGCGAGTTCGCCCCTGCTGCGCGTGCGTGTGTGCGTGTGGGCTGGTGGTCGAGTAGTCCGGCCATAATCGGGTGGCTTGTATGCGAGTCGGGTACGTTTCGAGGACTTGTTCAGCCATAATCGGGTGCACCCGATGGACATGCGGCTGCGTTCGGATGCGGTGTGGTTTCGACCAATGAGATTTCGTCCTGAGTCGTTGTGGGACTGTGTGTTCAAGGGGTACCCGATAACGGCTATCGGTCGATCGGGTGTACCGGATTTCGGCCATTGCTACAGCGGTATACAAGGGATTTCCTACGTATGAGTAAGCAGGTTTGGTCAGGGGACCAGTCAATAACATATACCAGGTACAGTAGTACTGAAGGAGGCGTTATTCTGTAGGGGGCGAGGGATATATGTATTGGGCAAAGCGAAACTAACAGCGCGCAGGAAATATCTGCACGCCGGCCGCAGCGACAAATTGTATGGTAGATACCCCCGCCCTCCCACGTAACTGACGGGTTTGAGTAAACACGGGGCTTGTGCTGTTCACCAGTGAATAGTCCCCCCCCCCCTAATCTATTGAATATGCGGAACATGTCAGGTAGGTAGATTGCATCCGACCCAACAGCGTATTCGTGGCGGGCATATTTGTTGGATAGAGGGAGCAAGTGGGTGAGGTTGTCCTAAGAAGGTTACTAGGATGGGTGTTGGGCATGCGGACACGCAACCGGCAGCCGACGAAAGCTGGTTTGGTAGCCGAAAGGCAGAAACTGCTGCTGCTGTAAGGATTGGTGACAGTTGTTTAGCAGGATTTTTTGGGAAGAAGGAAGGAATTGAGAGTTGAAGTGGTACAAGAACAGACCGTGAGGACACCTTACAAGGTATTTCAACACTATTTCGCCACTGCTGCGAGTGAGGGTCCTGCATACATTCGACGCGAGTCGACGAGGAAGAAAATACTGAATTCTTCTCGCGGTAACAATGAAGGCACGTACCGTAGTGGGGAGGAGGGAAACATAGCCTTCTTAGTGACCCCGGATCTGAGTTCTATCTAGGGAGCGAGAAGGAGAAAGAAAAAGTGCGAAGATAGTAGATGGGATGAGCAAAAAACGCACAAACTGCTGTGCACTGGTACGATTCGAACGTCATTATTTTCATACCCAACCCCGAACATTACTAATTCCAACAACTCTGGTGTTCGCGATTCCCTAATCCTGCTAGGTTGGAAAACGTGTAATATTGGATGAACCGACGAGCGTCGTATCCCCAAGACCAATCAACCCTTGAACTTTTTTTTTTTTCGGGGTGGTGGTACGTAGTCAAATTTGTTGATCTAGTGCTGTATGTATGGGTCGCAGGTACACTTCCTGCCGTTACGTAGGCAGATCTTCTCGTGAAGATTTGTATGAACGGTAGCCGTTCCTGAGGTATTGGATATCGTGTCTTGTTGAACTGAAAGTAGTCGTGGGGTCTCCGTAGATTATGATGACAGAGATGGTGGTACGTAGTCATTTTTTTTAATCTAATGCTGTATGTATGGGTCGCAGGTACACTTCCTGCCGTTACGTAGGCAGATCTTCTCGTGAAGATTTGTATGAACGGTAGCCGTTCCAGAGGTATTGGATATCGTGTCTTGTTGAACTAAAAGTGGTCGAGGGGTCTCCGTAGATTCTGATGACAGAGAGGCGGGTACTCACGTTTCCCGCTGACAAGTAATCACTGTCGACTCTCTGTTTTGCCTACGAAGCACCTCTCGTTGCCTCGAGGCACTTCTATTGTTACCGTCGCTTGGTTCGCCGTCGAACCTTCCTCCAACCTGGCGTGTCTTCCACGCTACGAATACAAGAAGAGAAATAGTTGAAAGTTGCGAGTCGAACCTGGGTTACCTCAAACTCTCATCTGGCGTCGACAAAAGCCTCGCTAGCTTGTGTTCAGCTTCACTTCACGTGCTCGGAAAGGGAATAATGTCGAAAAAGAAGAAACCTACTGCAAAAGCAGCACCCGAACCGCCTACAGACCCTCATGTCGACGATGTCGATTATGAACCGGCTCCCTCCGACGAGGAGGAAGACGGGAAAACCCCAGACCGGGGGGCTACTCCCACCACCAATGCGGAACGCTACGAATACAAGAGGAGAAGTAGTTGCAAGTTGCGAGTCGAACCTGGGTTACCTGAAACCCTCATATGTATGTATTTATAATAACATTTTAGATCATTAATACTGTCTTCATACTCCCGATGTACGCCATATCCGCCACTATAGTGGAGAAAAACAAAAAACAAATTAGTAAGATTACTCTCAGGTAGAGAGAAGTTACCTACGTATTGAACCACAAGTACCAGCAACCCTGACCAAACCATCCGGCATACATATGCTAGAGCAGTATAGTGGAAACTACAGTAATATATTTGTAAAATAAATATTGTGTTGGATCTAGCTCAAATTTTGCCACCTAGAGCAACAATGCCAAAAACAGCCTTTATAGTGGAGAAAAACAAAATATATTAAATGCTGCATGCACAAAAAAGAAAAAAAAAATGACAGGACCATTCTCATCAAGCGAAAAAACTCACCCACACATTATGCTGCAAGTACCAACAACGCAGCTTGCAAAGATGAGTATCGACCCTAAATTCGTCGAACTTACAGCTGACGTCGTTCTGGTAATTTTTTAATTTTTTCAAGTTTTTTTTTTTTTTTCGAATATAAAAATGGAGGAAAACATATTTGATGAAAAATGTTTCAAGGACGTCAGCCGTGAGTTCGTATTTGTTACGCTATTGTTTTGGCTGATTTCTTTTGGGTTGGGTTGGCCTTGAATCGTGATGCTTGACGGTCTCAATCAATACTATTCCTAGTATGTTTTCCGAGGTGGCTGGGCCGGTCTCACCACCCCAAACATACCAGATTAAGTACCAAAAATTTTACGCTTTATAGAGGTTTTTAGAATTATTTTTTGTGTATTCGTGTCTTTTTTCTTACAGATCATCACACGAAGGCGTAGACCCTACCCAACCCTAACCCTGACCCTAGCCCATGCCCTAACCCAGGGTAAGGCTACGACCCTTCGCGTGGCTTCGCCGCGCGATTTGGATGGTCTGAGAAAAATGTGCAGACCACCTGAAAAACCGCAACTATTTTTATAATTTATCTGGTATGTTTTGGGGTGGTGAGAAAGCGGCGGTAAAGTCAACTGTTCCTCGTACTCAAGTCCTACCCAGCCGAAGTCGGTGTCTTGCAAACACCTTAATGTTTGAGGGCTCTTGTCGTCTTCATCTCGTATCAATGACAGTAGTGTCGAACAAGTGGTAACGAACGCTTACTGGTTCAGTTGAGGCGGTGGCCCGTGACTGGCGGAGGAGTTCGTGGTGAAATTGGGTGTAGGAAAGGCTATGGAAAACGAGCGAGGTTTTGGAGCGAAGGGCCGACATTTTATCGAAAAAAACACCATCCAGGTTCATGAACGCAGAACAAACAGCCCAACCGGCTCCCGATCTACCGCGCCGACAACCGTAGCCGAAAAAAAAAAATCGAAATGAATTGTTTTTTTTTCAATTTTCCCAGGTCAGGGAGCAAACATCGCCAAACGCGCCAACAAGCCAACCCTGCCTGCTTCAGATCTCACCCTTGATCAAGGCCACGGTGGGGGGGTATTCCCTTGGCGCACGCTGCGATCGAGGCGCTCCATGTTTTTTTCTGAGGTTCCCCAACTTTCGGAGCTTAAGACATGTCCTTCTTAACCCCAAAACTGATTTTTGGAGGAAAACAATAACTGCTTTGGTGCCGCATGAAAAAAACCATTAGCCTACGAGTAGGTAGGTATATAACGAGAATCAACATGGAAAAAAAAAATGGTCCATTGTTTTTTTTTCCCGACGATTTTGGGTTGAGGAGCCCCATCATTCAGGAAAAAAATTCGCCAAAAAACGGTACACCTCTATCGCAGTAGCACGCGTCCGTTTTTCGTTACCGGCTTGGAGCCACTCGCACGAATGATTATGTACCTGACTGAGAATAATTCAGATGATTTTTGCTTCGCAGCAACGTAGCTAGATGTTCCCTTGCGGATTGATATCTCAAAGATTGAACAGCACGGAAGCTTAACCCCTTTTGCAACTGGAAACCCGTTTTTGCGGGACAAAATTACTTGGATTTAGTATAGGGAGGGGTTCGGGGGGGGGGGTCGGGGGCTCCAAAGGGGTTTTTAATGCTGCACAGGAACGGGGGGATCACTCGCGCGTCACCCCGAGCTACTGCTAAAAAGAGGCCCAAAAAAGTGACTACCGTAGCTTTGTTCTTTTTGAGTGAACTCCTTTAGAACAGCACCTTTTGGGGGGGGGAGGCAACAATTGGAATTTGTGTGGAATATTGGTTGCTGCAGTAAAAGGGTTAATACCTGGAATAGTGTGGGATAGTTTTCGCCGTAAAAGGGCCACGCCTGTTTGCGACCATCCTAACGAACGCGAACGAATGACGGGATTTTTTCGTGAGGAAAGAAAGCGTGACATTTTTCATGAAACGCGACGTGTTGTGATCTTGAACAGTTTTGAAAACTTGGATAACAATTGATGTCCGGGTTCCTGACATTTTTTTTCTTGCTCTCTCTTAAATGTGCCACTTTTCAGAATTTCAAAGTGCCAGGATTCATATTTTTCATGTTGGGAATCGTTTTTTTTTTCTTCCTTCGTCAGGAATGGCCCGTAGAACTGCAACCACATTTTTTGTGAACAAGCTACGTAGATTTAGTGTGGGGTTTGTTTTTGTTACCGAAACAAAGCGTAATATAGTAGTGGCTCCTTTTACTTTTTTGTGTGGGTTCTTCTTCCTGGCTAATGATCTAGCCTCCAATAATCTACAAATCTTACCGAAATAACACGAATAATCTACGGTTGCTGTGAGATCGAGGTGTGCTCTGAACCCGACCCGCCATAGACGCTAAACCCCTGTTTAGAGCCAAGAGTCATCCCACGGTAGGGGTTGCAGTTGTATGATTGCGCCAAACAGTCCCTGGGCGACTGAGTTCCTCATGTAAGGAACTGCCGGTCAGTGGAGGGATTTCACGAGTACATTTTATTCTGGGACTAAGGCGTAGAAGCTTGGTCGGGTTGTGCGACCGAATGCCTTCGAAGTCGTTTTTCGAGTGAGATATTGAGTTCCCCATGTGAGGAGCTCAGGGACTTTCTGATGCTGTGCACCCCTATCATGGGATGGCTCCAAAGTGCACCCGTGTTTTTGGGGGACCCCAGAAGCACTTGGAATTCGATTCGGCTAGTTGTTGCCGTGGTGAAAGGCAGAGGTTCACTGCTTGAGAGCTGCAACCAGGTTTTTGGGGACCGAAAATACGTGGAAGAAATGTGTAAAACATGCAACCTGGATAGGCCCGAACGCACTATAGAGGATGCACCAGCAGTAGCATGATACGCAACCACGGGCACTGTCGGACCCCCCTCACTATGGACGGAAGTGTTTCGAGATGGTTGGGGTATCCATATGAGTTCCAAGCGATCCTTTCATGTTCTTCCAGCGTTGCACGGCGCAGACAATGACGCGGCAGCAGAAAGCAAGTCGCGACCAACACTACAGTAGTACGCGCACACTGTGAGTCCTGTTGTTGTACAGCCAGCAGTGTCGCAGCAGCTAAAGGCTTCAATATGAGCCAGAGCAGTAAACCCTAACGCTCAATCCCCGACCCAAACCCCCGACCCGCGACCCCCACCCCCAACCCTCAACGTCAGGCACCCGACGCCCAACTCCAAACCCCCGGCCCCAACTTGAAGCCCGCGACCCCAACCCTAACTCCCGATCCCCAACCACGACCCCCAACCCGACCCAGACCCCTACCTCGAACCCCAGTTCCCCGATCCCCAACCTCCGACCCCTAATCCCGACGTAAAACCCCTCCCCCTGATCCCGGATCGGCCTCTGTGGGTTTCCAGCCGTATCACCAGCAGGGGGCATTCGACTCGTCGGGGGAGCAGACCAACCCCGAGCCCCTCACCCCCTACCCCCAACCCCTCACCCCCGACCCTCAGACCTCGACCCTCAACCCAGACCCTCAACCGCCGACCCCAAACTCCCGACCCCCGACCCAAACCCCAAACCCCTAGCGTAAACCGCCACCCCCCAAACCCCACCGCCAACCCCCAGCCCTAGACTCCCAACGCCCGATGTTAAACCCCCGACCCTTGGCCCCGAACCCCGACCGAAAAGCCCGATCCCTGACCTCCGACCCGCCTCAGTGGGTTTGCGGTGCTGTCATCAGCGGGAAACAGCCTGCTCGTGGGGGAGGGATAGACCCCAGCATGAACCAGTGGAGCCTCAACTCGCCCCCCGACGATGACTACCCTTGCAAGCCTGCGACCCCCAACCCTGACCCCATACACCCGGCCCCCAACCCTTACCCAAAACCCCGACCCCCAATCCAGACCCAACGCCCGACCCTTATAAACCCCGACCCCTAACCCCGACCCCTAACCCCGACCCCTAACCCTAAGCCCCGTCCACCAACCGCCGATTCTCAACCCCAAACCGCTGACCCCTAACCCTGACCTCAAACCGCCGACCCCCAGTCCCCATCCCCCAACCCCGACCCCAAATCCCAACTCAAGATCCACCGCCCTGAACCCTGAACCTTTACCCCCGACCCCGACACGCGACACCTCACCCCGACCTCCAACCGCACCCAAATCGCCGACCTCTACCCTGACCCCGAAAACCCCGACCCCTGACCCCCGATCCGCCTCCGTGGGTTTCCAGCGCCTTCCACCAGTGGGTGGTGCGGTGAGCAGAGCACAGCATGGACCAGTGGGGCCTTGATCCCCCCCCCGATGATGATGACCCTTACGCGCCGGACTGCTCGTCTCGGGCGGCGGAAGGATTTTACGTGGGGGCGCTGTACGGTGCGAAATTATTGTTTTCCTGGTGTCGTTTTTATATTTTATTAGTGTAGCATTTGCCATCCAACCAAGAGTGGTGGCGTTAACATTTGCCATCGTTTTTTTTTTTCTTGTGTGCATTTGTTTTTTCCAGGGCTGTTCAAGGGTTGAATCGCTCCTCGCGGGTCGGATCAGCACATGGTGACCTGACCCGACTCGTGAGATTTTGATAACCCCGTGACCCGACCCGGCCCGACCCGGCCCGACCCGTGAGATTTTGATAACCTTGGCCCGACCCGACCCTGCCGGACCCGACCCGACCTGACCCATGATATTTCGATTATCGCTTGACCGACCCGACTCAACCCGCGACTTTTTTAACCCTTTCCCAACTCAAGAACAATCCCATTATAGTTTCAAGTGTTTTGTCCCCATGTCAGGAGTGCAGTGCTAAAAGGCTTCAAAGCCTCCTGTGACCCGACCCACGGGCCGGATCATGACCCGTGAAATGCCATGTTTTTGTTTTTGCCTCATTTGTCATGCGGCAAATGGGCATGCTTGGCTAGGGTGGTGGAAGGATTTTCTACGTGGGGGCACTCTACCGTGTGCTTGTGTTCGTTAGACTTGTGTTATTGTACGATAGGTGTGACCCTTTTTGCGGTCAGAATATTTGTGCCTGTACTGCAGCACCGACGATATGCGTTGGGGTGCTTTTCCTCTGTGTGTCATGTGTGCTTACTTACTGCTTAGTTCTTTAGCTTGGACGGCGGTGCGATTCGAGGAGGTTTACCTACTTCAGAGACAAGAAGTATGGGCGATATGGTTGGGTACTGGAGGCCTCAATCAGCCGGTAATAATACCTCCCTCGACGGCAAATCGGTACCGGGTATGCTGGATTTGCAGCAGTATACTGGATGCCGGCCCTCCGAAGATTTTGTGGGTTTTGTATGATGTAATGTGACGTGTTCGTTGGACGTACGTAAGAATAAACCTACTGGCAGCATCTAGTGGCAGGCTCAATCAGTAGATTGCTACTGGCAGTAGATACTTGTCTGTGCCCAACCGTAATGGACGATGTGTGGTGCAAACGTTGCAAGTGAGAGCGAACAATGAATAACAAGCGGTCCCCGACGGGCGGAGTTCCTCCTTTTTGTATTCAGCACGTTAGGCATTGCATGGCCAAGCCCCCTTACTATCTTTTTTTTTTTTTTTTTTTTTTTTTTTTTATATCCTCCGGCGGATGGGGAAAAATAAAGCTTTAGCTCACCACACTTCCACGTATTTTCATACGCGTCGTGTGTCGATTAAACTCAGTTGCTTTCGCAGCCCAACGCTAGCTGGCGCACCCTTCGGGTCCCATCGTAGGTATAGCGTAAGCTGTCCCTATCAGTGGTCTTCGTTACAACCCCCTTACTATCGTATTTTGGATGTATGTCTCTGTCTCGTAGTTTGTGACCGCAGAGCTTTTGTCTCTCTTTCCAGGGTGGGGGCATCGGACGGTCACTGGGGGTGCTGGATGCAGATGGGTGGAAATAACAGTTTTAATGTGAAAACACACACAGGAACTACCCAACGTTGGAAGCTCATTTGTGTACCATAATCCACTCCGAAAGTTGACCCACAATATAGTTACTTCGTTTGTGCATGCTGCATTCCACGACTGTCTGTTGTCGTTCCCCTCCTTGATGCGGGTTATTTAGTTTCCGTGCACAGAACAACGCTGAACGTCTTAGTCCTGTTGGCCCTGGTATCAGCAGGGGAGTCCCCGACCTGCATCCTCCACGAGGGTGTGCGCAGCCTGTAACACGCGCGATCGAAGGATAACACGCAGCTTGCAAAGATGAGTTTTGATCAAAAAAACTTTTTGGTCGATCTCACGGCTGACGTGTATTTTGGTCATCTTTTTTAATGCTGTACATATTTCGCTGTATACGTAAGCTATCGACTTGTATGGTTGACACCTGGCGATTAAGGCGAAACCAGACAGCCGTCAATCCCTCGGCTGGCGGACATCCGTCAATCATTTGACTGACGGACAGCCGTCAAGGTATTCCCTACAATAAAACTAATATGTTGTCTATAGAAGCCCTGACGTGACAACACTACGCCGGTTGACGTATCTGTTGTTTGACACCCGGGGAACAACGCGACAAGAGACAGCCGTCAATCCCTTGACTGACGGACAGCCGTCAAGGTATTCCCTACAATAAACTGGTGTGTTCGTCAATCCCTTGACTGACGGACAACCGTCAATCCCGTGACAGGCGGACAGCCGCCAACGTATTCCCTGCAATAAAACTAGTATATTATATCTAAACAACCCCTGACGGGATAACACTATACCGTCAACCGACAAAATATTCGGTATTTGCTTGACACCCGGCAAATAACTTGACAAGGGACAACAATCCCTTGACGGACAGCCGTCAAGGACAGCCGTCAATGTATTCCCTACAATAAACTGGTATATTGTGTCTAAAGAGGCCCTGATGGGACAACACTGCACCGTCAACTGACATATCATTTGTTTGACACCCGGCGACGATATAGCGCGACATGTCTCATGGAACCCCCCCCCCCCCCCCGTCCCCCACTTCCCCTTGCCACCACCCTCTGCGCTCTCTGCCACTTCGTGGCGCAGCCTGCTTGTCTCCAGATCCTCCCCATGCCGTTTGTCTATGTAGTGGCACGCCGCTTCAACGACCCTTTGATACCACTTGCCCCCATTTTTTCCCATGGGCCACAACTTGAACGTACCAGCATGGGCCTGATATGTACGTACGCTGACTTCCGATTTTGCTTATTTTGGCTGAGGCCATTTCTTATACAGTCGGATTTGTCAGTCGAAAACGGCTTTTTTCGAATGAAGTCTAAATCGAGCTTTCTTACACAGTCGAAAAAGGGCTTTTTCGACTCAACTTTTTTCGACTGAGAATTCCGATTGGCGGATCCAGTCGAAAAACTCGACTTTTTCGACTGGATCCTCCAGTCGAAAAACTCAGTCGAAAAAGTTTTACACGTGTTTTTTGAACCGATCGCATCGTTCATCCCACCACCAAACACACACCCACCCGGCTACACGGCCACACACCCATACCAGGTACCACACTGCAGTATCATACAATGCGCTGACGCTGGCGTGGCTATCACTGCTGTTGCTTCTCGCAGCAAGTCAGCGTGGCGCATTCCTAGTTCCGCTCGCCAGCAGCGTGTATCACACGACGGCAGCAGCGCGCGGTATCGATCCCATGCTGCCAACAACGGCTGCGGCTGCTGTAGCTTTGGCGGCTCTCGGCTGAGTGCAACTCCACGAAACGTAGCTTTGGCGGCTTTCGGCTAAGCCCAAAGCCACCAAATCGCTGGGACGAGGGTTCGTCGAGCCGTTGCTCGCGGAGAAAGCGCGAAGCACAGAGCTGCCAACCGATTTCGACTGCTGTACAGCAGTACTCCCTCACACCAACCGCCTCTAGGAAGAGCACAAAAACTATCAAATCGACTCGACTGACGATAAGAAGAAGGACCAGAAGATTCCAGTCGAAAAAAGTCCAGTCGAAAAGGGCCGTTTGTCCAGTCGAAAAGGGCCGTTTTCGACTGGCGGAATCCGACTGTATAAGAAATGGCCTCGACTGGATTCTTCTGGTCCTTCTTATCGTCAGTCGAGTCGATTTGATAGCTTTTGTGCTCTTCCTAGAGGCGGTTGGTGTGAGGGAGTACTGCTGTACAGCAGTCGAAATCGGTTGGCAGCTCTGTGGTTCGCGCTTTCTCCGCAAGCAACGGCTCGGCGTACCCTCGTCCCAGCGATTTGGTGGCTTTGGGCTTAGCCGAAAGCCGCCAAAGCTACGTTTCGTGGAGTTGCACTCAGCCGAGAGCCGCCAAAGCTACAGCAGCCGCAGCCGTTGTTGGCAGCATGGGATCGAGACCGCGCGCTGCTGCCGTCGTGTGATACACGCTGCTGGCGAGCAAAACCGGAATGCGCCACGCTGATTTGCTTCGAAAAGCAACAGCTGGGACAGCCAAGCCAGCGTCAGCGCATTGTATGATACTGCAGTGTGGTACTTGGTGTGGGTGTGTGGCCGTGTGGCCGTGTGGGTGTGTGTTTGGTGGTGGGATGAGCGATGCGATCGGTTCAAAAAACACGTGTAAAACTTTTTCGACTGAGTTTTTCGACTGGAGAATTCAGTCGAAAAAGTCGAGTTTTTCGACTGGATCCGCCAGTCGGAATTCTCAGTCGAAAAAAGTTGAGTCGAAAAAGCCCTTTTTCGACTGCGTAAGAAAGCCCGATTTGGACTTCAGTCGAAAAAGGCCGTTTTCGACTGACAAATCCGACTGCATAAGAAATGGCCTGATAAGCGAATTCTTTCAGCTATGATAATACTTGTACCACGTTTTTTCCTTCATTCTCTTTTCCTGAGGTATTCTCTGGGGTATTTCTATCTTTCCAGGCTGATTGGAGCCTGTCTTATGCCCACAGACTTGACCTTTGGCGATGATAAATTATTGTAAGCACAACAGCATCATCATCAATAACAACACCGTCTCTACTTCAAACATCAAACCTATGATTTCTTGTGGACAACCTCCCCTCTATGGTCCAAAGGCCACGGCCGATACATGGTAGTGAGTACACCCCCCCTGGACGGCGCTTCGCGCTTCGTGCAGGCAATGCCTGCCAGATCGGTGAAAACCCGACTTTCTCCGTCCCGGCATTGTACATGGGGTTGGTGGGGCTCCCTGGGTGGCATGCGGTGTAGTCGGTTTCAGATGCGAGTCTTGAGACGTGTGTACCAGTATGGGCCTAGCACGTATTCGGCTGACTTCCGATTCCGTTTGTTTCTATCTCTGGCGGATGCATGAATTGCTTCAGCCATGATATGTGCGTGTACCACCTTTGGTTGTGCTTGTGTTGTATCTGGGGTATGCTTCTACTTCAAGAGTGACTGGAGCCTGTCCTGTGACCACGGACTTGATTGTGCCAGTTCATGTTAGATTAGCAACAGCATAGAGACGCGAAGGACTACGGCCATGCATGACACGATTACCCCCGCCCCCCGTGGTTGGAGAATACCCGACGTGCTCCGTCCCGGCATTGCAGAAATGCGAGGGTCTATGGTCTTAAGACTGCGGCTATGCATGAATATCGAATACACCCCCCCCCCGGCTTTTCGCGCTTGGTGCACGTGGCGACTGCCTGTTCGGTCACAAGCGGACGTGCTCCGTCCCGGCATCGTTTGGGATGCGAAGGTCTCTGGTTCTAAGGACTACCAGGAGAGCTTCGCCGCGGCGGGCTCACACCCGCCTGCGGCGGGCTGACGCCCGTCTGCGGCTCCGCGCATGCCCTTAAGACAGGTAGTAAACGAAGCGGAGAGGGACCGTAAAAGCGACTTTGTACTGCCGAGGGGTACGGTGCAGTATTAAATCAGTTTATGGTTGTGAAAACATGAGGTAGAGCGAGTGTGGAGGGGGGTTGTATGTATTGAAGGGAGAAAGCCAAGGAACGGTCGGGAGGACGAGAAATCCATGATAATCGTTGTTGCTGTTGTTTGTTGTTGTTGTTGTTGTTGTTGTTGTTGTTGTTGTTGTTGTTGTTGTTGTTGTTGTTGTTGTTGTTGTTGTTGTTGTTGTTGTTTGTTGTTGTTATTGTTGTTGTTGGTGGTGGTGGTGGTGGTGTTGGTGGTGGTCTTACATTAAGTCGCATAATCAAATCCGTGGTCACAGGACAGGCTCGAGTCACTCTGGAGCTGAGGAATACCCCAGGGACAAAACACAAACAAACCAAAGGTGGTTTCACGCATATATCACTGCTGACCCAATTCATGCCTCCACCAGAAACATATAAAAAGTGAAATCGGGAGTCAGCCTACGATGTGCCAGGTCCATACTGGTGCATACGTGTCACTACTCGTGCCTGAAAAAGCCGACTATACCGCTTGCCACCCAAAAAAGAAAGACTACCACGTACGAAGTATATATTACACGTAGTACCTATCACTACGCATACGCACGTCAGGCGCAAGTCAATTGGAAAAAAGAAACAAAGAAAGATAAGAAGAGAAGGGAAAGGAAAGAAAAGAAAAGAAAGCGAAAAACGAAAAAGGAAAGGAAAGGAAAGAGAAGACAAGAAAACAAGGATCGTATCATATGCCAGGTACATACGAGTACCGGCGGGTAGTATGGCAGGACTACAGCAGCAGCAGTAATCGACAAACCACACTTTTCTCGAACGTACTGCTGATGCATCATCATTTTTAGCAGCCTAACCATATGTATCTGGACCTCCCTCCTCTATTTTCCTCTATATGCGAGTACTCGTATGTATGTATTGGCCACGAGACTCATGAATCACGCAGCTTGCAACGTTGAATCTAGACCGCTCAACTGTTGAAACTAAGTATCGACCGCTCAACTGGTAGAACTCACAGCTGACGTATTTGAAATATTGTTTCGAAAAAACGAGTACAGCGCACCCTGCCAGCCGGCAGCCCGGGCACGGTAAAAGCACGCCCGAGGCCTCCTCCGACATAGTCGGGGTCGGGGAGCAAGATGAGGGAGTTTCGGGCCGAGGAGTGATCCTCATCGCAAGCTAGCACGGCAAAAAGCTCAAATATACGTCTAAGCAAGGCTGAGGAGCCTTCTCCGAGCAGCAGCTGCAATTTTGTACACACATTTATGGACATGCATGATATGACGATTAAACTCGCCGCCCCTCGATGCTCTGTGTCGGAAGGGATGCGTGGTCAATGGTCTAGCTACTGCAGTAGGTCAATCAACAAGTGAGGACCCCCTCCCCCCCTGCCCCCCCCCCCGACTTGCCCCTCCTTCGCTTGCTGCTGCGATCAGGGGCTGTGTGGGGGCTGACCGGATGCGCTGCCTCCACAAGCATTTTCCCGTCGAATACACCGGTGAGTTTCTGTTACAGAATCGGCATGGATAAGGGAGGCGTGCTTTTGGGCAGGGGAGGGGGGGAAGGGGAAACAACATCGATCAGTGGAGTGTTTCAGATGTTTTTTTGTTGTTGTTATTGTTAGACTACAACTACTGTATAACCTCGCTTGGGGGCTGGTCGCTGTTACTTGCCCGGTTAAGACTCGCTTAACACCTTAGGGTGCTTCGTGCTTGGCGCACGCGATGTCTGCCAAATCGGTGAAAACCCAACATGCTCCGTCCCGGCGTTGTAGGCATGCGAGGGTCTATGGTCATACGACTACGGCCATGCCTGATATTAGCACAACTCCCCCCCGCCCTCATGGTTTTTTCGTTAGTTTCAAGAATCGTGGCACACGGTGAAGATTGCAGTTTTTGGACCACATGGTGCTTTTGGCCGTTTTGGAGGTCCTCGAGCGAGGCATTACCGGTTGGTCTGATACTTTACGGGTGTACCTGGCATTTGTTTTAGGACTGGCGCACAGCAGAAGTGGTGGTGGGGTTGGGCGATTGAATGCCTTCGAGGTCATGTTTCGGGTGAGAAATTGAGCCAGCTCCTCATGTTAGGAGCTCAGAAAATTTCTAGAAAATCTTCCGCTGCACCCCTGGTGTCATGGGGTGATTCTCAGCAGCTTTTTTACCTTACACCTGGTGTAAGAAGCATGCTACAATAGAGGTGACTCCACTTTTTTTTCTGAGGTTTTGGTCGGTTTGGGAGCCTAAGACCTCTCAAAAACTGATTTGGAGAGAAGAAAAAAAAAATGCTACCGAATGAAAAATCCCATACCCTAGGTACACGACGAGAATCACGCCAAAAAAAGGACGATTTTTCCGACGATTTTGGGTTAGGGAAACCTGTCATTTCGGACAAAAAAATAGCCAAAAAATGGTATACCTCGATCGTAGCACGAGTCGTAAGCTAGTAGAAACGCCTGTGTTCTCCGTTTTCGCCTTGCGACACTCCCGGGGTTTAGCGCCCGCTAAATCGCGTCGTTGGTTCTGGGGTTTGATTCCCACGTGGGTCTGACTTTTGAGTTTGTTTGCAAAAATAGTTAAATCAAAGGGATCAACTGCTGAGAGCGTCTAGCAGCGTGGACAGGCGTAACTCGATGCGAGTCGACGAGGGAAGAAATGGCTGGAATCTTCCCGCGATAAAAACGAAGGCGCGCGTCGTAGTGAGGAGGGGGGAGACGAGCCTGCTTAGTGACCCCGGATCTGAGTTACGTCTGAGGAGGGAGGAGAAAGGAAAAGTGCGAAGATAGTACAAGGGATGACCGAAGATAAAAACGTCCGCAGGGAACCTTGTAGACGACAGAAAAAGCTACGAACTCGTTGTTAGCTGTGAATAGTCGGTGTTACTTGCCGGGTTACTTGCCGGGTTACTATTTTTTCTTTGATTTTCAGTTGTCCCCCCCCCCCCCCCCCGACCCCTTTTTCTATTTGCGACACCCTCGGAACTTGAGGCCAACGACATCCCGATAGGGAAGCTTATATAGACCAAGAGTCATCCCACCGTAGGTGTGCAGCGGAAGTTTCTGAGTTCTTACAGGTAAATGGACGAGGAAATGGGCAAAAAAGCGGGATGAAATCGAAAAGGGGAAAACCGGCTCAGCAATAACCCGCATACCGGCGGTGGTAGTACCCCAATATCGGCTGACACTTCGCTTCCGAGGGCCGAGGAGGGTGGAGCAAGCGATCCAAATAACAGAAAACAACAGCAAACCACAAGGTTGTCGTCGTAGTAGCTTGAGGCTACGTGGACAGGTTGTCCCTACTAGTCGGCCTGGTGCCTTCCCACCCGAAACGTGACTTCGGGCAATATTCGTTCGCGATCGCAACACCCGACCAACGTTCTCTGCGCTAGTACTAAAAACAAATATACTCGTGAAATAATCATACCAATAGTTCCACACGTGAGGAGCTCAACCGGTCAGAAGGTCAGAAACACCATATGGCCCAAAAACTGCAAGCCGCTGCCGTGGCATGACTCGCTCGTAAGTTGAAAAGCTCTATACCTCACCCCCAAAAGGGTGACACTGGAGAATAATAAACTTTCTGCTCGATGGACAACCCCAAAGGCCTGGATTAACAACGATTTTTGTTTGCAAAACCGAGACTGATTTGGAGAGGAATAAAGGTTCTGCTCGATGGACAATCCAAAGGCCTGGATAAAAAACAACGAACACATTTGAAAAAAGTAAAAACTGATATGGAGGAGAATAACTGTATTGTTCTGCTGGATGGAAAATGCAAAGGCCTGGATAAAGACAGCGAAACGTTTTTGCAAATCGAGGATAAAATGTCCGACACGATTCTGGGGGGTTAAGGTGCGCCGCGGCGCGTGCTACAATAGAGGTATACCGTTTTTTGGCGAAATGTTTTCTGAATGATGGGGCTCCTTAACCCAAAATCGTCGGAAATGGGCCATTTTGTTTGCACGATTCTCGTTGTGTATCTAGGCCATGGGATTTTTCATCCGGTATATATGGCAGTTTTGTTTTCCTCCAAATCAGTTTTAGGAGAGGTCTTAAGCTCCTAAATTGAGGAAAGCCCAGAAAACAAAGTGGTGAACCTTTGTCGTAGCACACGCGTCCCCGCCCCGTTTTTCGGAATTTATTTCAGCCGGAAAAATAACACCTCTATCGTAGCGCGTCGTGGAATGGAGTTTGTTGTAGCTCGTCACGGGTGCTGCGGAAGCGATGCCCCCCCCCCCGTCCCCCCCCCCTTTTTTTTGTTTTGGAACTCCTAGCTTGAGGGGTTCTATACCGTCACCGAAAAACTGACTTTTTGCGGAAGTCAAATGGTAAAAGAGCCATCCCACACGGAAGGGGTTAGTGAAAAAGTCCTGCAGAATTATTTCCCGCTGGTATCGGTCATTCAATGTAAGTGTTGGATTAGATGAGGCCTCCTGCCCTGGTCGGTGGCCCTACCCGAACTTGCTGGTGTTTAGTAGTTCCTTGTGCGCCACCTACCGGGTTCTGTGTGGTCTCGCCCATGCCTATCGTTAGTGTTCTGTTGGGTGTACTTAACCGAAAACGCTGAATAATCTGATTCAAACGCCGGAGACAGCGGCAAGTCGCCCGCGTTCGCGTCGTCGTGGTCGCGCTTCCTTTTGGACGCTGGTACCTGAAAATCAGATGAAAAAAGAGCCATCCCACGGTAGCGGTGAACAGCATCATGAGTCCCTGAGGTCTTAACGTGAGGAGCTCAATATCTCGCCCGATTTCAACATGACTTCGAAGGCATTCGTTTGCGCAACGCGAACAAGCATCTATGCCTTAGCCCTGAAAATATACTTGGTATATATAGTCTATGTACTCGTGAAAATTACATGATCAATGACTAACCGGTAGTTCCTCGCTTGAGGAGCTCAATCGGACAGAGGGTATACCTTTTTTTGGCGCAAAAAGTGCAACCCCTATGAACTCGTGGGATGACTCAAAAGCAAGAACCCAATGTGTACACCCGCTGCTTTCACGATATATCGTCCGTTACGCTGGGCCAGGTGGCGGGAAGCTTCAACCGGCTCTCCGCACCGCCCCCCCTGCAAAGCGGGGTGGGGGGTGGCAATTTTCCGGTGGCGCATTATTTCCGAGCGTTCGGCAGGGGCGTTGCTGGCTACAGCGTTTCGGCGGTTTCCACGGCCGGCGTATTCGGCGTTTTCCTTGGCGTCGTCAATGCCGGAACTTGCGCTTGCGAGCGTTTAAGAGGGTAGGTTTCCTGTGGTAAAAGCGGAACGGGGGGGGGGGGGGGGGTGTACTCGATATAGGAAAGGGGGAGGGAGGGGCTCGGCTGTACTCGATAAAGGGGGGAGGGGGGGCAGGGAGAGAGGGAGCAGGATGGTGTATTCGTTTTTTGCATGCCTTGGTCATTTGACTGTTGACCACGCATCCCTTTCGAGACGGAGCACCGTTCCTACTCCTAATAGAGACGCCTCTGACGTTTGGGCGCTTATTGGGTTTCTTCCATGTGTTTCTTCAAAAAAAGCTTGTTTATCTTGCTCGTATCATCTTTCTGTTTGGTCATCTGCGGCCTCCATTTGCATCCCAAGATGTCGATCGTTTTCTCGCTACGATCTAGTGCGCCAGCTCCTCCTCGTTGCATTCGTCTATATTCCTCGTCTCTTTCTCTACCACATCCCTTTCCTCCGTGCACAGTTCTTATCCTGCGACTATGCGAGGTTCTACTTTGGTCTGCATTGCCACAAGGGCGCCTCCATGCGCCCTTTCCCTTCTCCATCCGACTAGAGAGAGGGGTGGGGGGGGTGTACTCAGTTTGTGCATGGCCGTAGTCGTATGGCCATAGACCCTCGCATCCCTACTATGCCGGGACGGAGCACGTCGGGTTTTCACCAATCAGGCAGACATTACTTGCACCAAGCGCGAAGCGCCGTGAGATGTTCGGCGGGTCGCATGAAGGGTGAACTGTATCCTTCCAAGAACCGCTCGTAAGACGGACTTCGGCACCTTGTACCTATTTTCTTGATTCTGGATGACAGCGCCAATGAGTTTTACTTTGTTTTCTGGTGTGGCCACTCCAGAGACAGCAACGGGTGTTACTATGTAACTGTCTCGTGGGTGCCTTACCATATTGACACTACGTGATTTGATCATTTCCCTTGTGCGGAGTTAGGGTTCTCCACCTCGCACAATATGATCTAACTCGATAGTCATTATGGTGACCGCCAAAAAAAAACCAGAGAAAAACGGTGCCCTGGTTGTCTAGCTCACGCAGTGATTGGCATGTTTTACAGTCGTTGCAGACCAACGCCAAACCCAATATATGTCGGTGCCAACCAACCTCTTGCGCACATTTTAAGAGTGGGGAGGGGGTATCGGCGGTGTTTACGGACGGCATGTTCTTTCTTGGGGGGGGTTGTCAATGCTGGAACTTGCGCTTGTGAGCGTTTCGTGGGTTTTTGTGGCATGTAATAGAAGTAGGGGAGGCGGGGATGGGGAGAGGGAGTGACGGAAAACCTGTCAGCGCTGCAGCAGTAGATCATGCAGTAGCTGGCGCTGAGCAGAGGCTGGGGTAGAGCAAAAGCAGAGTGAAATAACCTCTCACAGCACAGGCAGGCGTCGAAGCTGCCTGTACTGACGGTTTCGTGTCCTGGTAAACCGCCTTTCCATAAGGTACAAAACCCAAATATCATATTGAGGCGTTCTTGCACTACAAATATCTCGACAGGGAGTTCCGCACACTGACGAAGCCTTGTGCCACCCTGTGAAGGAAATGCTACATTGTCTTGCCGATGACGATATTTTGGTAGACTGATATTGTTGCGCAACACATGATACGTCCTTTTTGGCCTTCTAGACCCAATTCCACTGCTTCGTCCCACGATCGCACTTTTTTCATCTCGATTGCTTCCTGTCGCACTTTTTTTTCTGGGCAGAGAAAGACTGGATGAGCAACATGCTGCCCCCCCCCCCCCTCCTACTCCCCCTTCCCCTCCAACAAACCTTCCACGATCGCCAATGTTTTATCTCGCTTGCTTTCTGTTATGTCACACTCTTTTACTGAGCAGAGAGGAAAACTAGTTTGAGTAGCTAGCTGAGTTGAGGCGCGACCCCCCACCCCCTCTTCCCCCTCCCGCTCCCCCTCGCCACACTGACAACCTCCTCCCTTCCGAAATTGCATTTTTTGTATCCCGCTTGCTCCCTCTTACGCTTTTTGTGTTGGAGCAGGGAAAAAGACTGGCTGAACAACATGCTCGGCGGGGGTGTGGCAGGACTTAGCGTGGCAATGCTCTCCAGACATACCCGCACGCCGAGGATAGTCTTAGCTCACGCCGTGGGTGCGGCCGCCATTACCTCCGCGGTTGCGATAGCCAGAGGCAGACCCGCAGCCGGATGAGTTTTTTTTTTTTTAATTCTTCTTTTACTTCCATCTCCGGAACAAGCTGTGGTTACAGGTGCATTTCTTCCCCCCCCCCCTCCCGGAGCGTGCCTTCGTTTTTATGGCGCAGAGCGTTCAGCGTTCCCGCTGGTCATCGGTTTTGATCGAATTGATGAGGCTACTTGTACGAGCGGATATTCTGCCTGTTTTTGCGTATGATCTGCGATAATTTTTGGAGAGCCATGCCTACAGTTTAGCACATGCGAGGATTGTTGGGAGCCCGGCCTGTTTTTAGCATATGCGAGGATTACTGCAACTTTTGCCTGTTTTTAGCATACCTGATATTCGAGGATTAGACTATATGGCGAGTCAATCCTAATTTTAACGTATGCGAGGCTTGTAGTGGGGCGGTTGCGACAGCCTGGGATCGGCCGGCCGGCGCCCGGATGATGAGTCATCATAGTCTCCTTTGTTCGTAAGGAATGGAGTCGTACGAAGGCGAACGAAAGAAATGGCACTACTCTTGACGAAAAAACGCGAAATTTGTGAGAGTTTATGGCCTTGAACGGGCACGATCGCCATAATCAGTTTTTTGTTTTTTATGGTATCGATGTCGACGGCAGATAAATTCAACTCGCATAATCAAGTCCATGGTCACAGGACACAGGCTCCAGTCACTCTGGAGTGGAGGAATAACCCAGGAAAAACAAACAAGCAAAAAAACAAGAGTGGTGCACTCATATATCATGGCTGACGCAAAATTCATGCCTCCGCCAGAAAAATATAAAAAGTCAAACCGGGAGTCAGCCTGCGATGTGTCAGGTCTATACTGGTACATACGTCGCACTACTCGCGCCTGAAAAGAACGGCTTCACCGCTTGCCACCCAAAAAAGACTACCACGTACTCGTATGTGTTATAAGGCTTAGTTTGGGTAAGCTATTATTGGTTAACCTTTTGCGAGTGGTCAAACGGACTAATACCCCACTAATACCTCAACAAATGGCGTCGTCGGCAGGACAGAAAGAAAAATTAATGGAAGAACCACCCCAAAAACCCGAAACCCATATTTTTTTTTTTCTCTCCCAGCTGGAATGGAACGGCTTGGATATTGACAGAGGTCCGCCGTATATCCGGCCGACCTGCTATCCCGCCTTTTCAGGGGGGGAAAGCGTTATAAGGCTTAGTTTGGGTAAGCTATTGCTTAACCATGTGCAAGTGGTCAAACGGACTAATACCCCACTAATAATACCTTAACAAATGGCGTCGTCGACAAACCATGGGTTTTTGGGTCGTGGGTTCAAATCCCACATCCACCATATTATAATAAGCTTTTTCAGACTTTCCCCATGTCGAACTTGAAAAATACTCTCCCTGGTATCCCCAGGAAATGAAACGGCTTGGATATTGACAGAGGTCCGCCGTACGATATATCCGGCCGACCTGCTATCCCGCCGTTTCAGGGGGGGAAAGTGTTATAAGGCTTAGTTTGGGTAAGCTATTGGTTAACCTTTTGCAAGTAAGTGGTCAAACGGACTAATACCCCACTAATACCTCAACATATGCATATACTTCGAAGTATATTACATGTGGTACCTATGACTACGCATACGCACGTCAGACTCAAGTCAATTGGAAAAAAGAAAAACATGAAAAGAAACGCAAATAAAAAGAAAGCGAAAAAGGAAAGGAAAAAAATAAAAGACAAGACAAGACAACAAGGGAAGGAGAGGAAGCAAGGAAAGGAAAGGAGAAAAAGCACTATACTATTAGACTAATACTAGCAGATCCTATGAAGTCCTTTTGCGAGTCATTGGCTTCCAGCGCCGATTACGCACCGACCACACCACCCTCTCGTACGCGAAGGCCCTCAGGATGACACGATGCGAGAGCATCGAAACGACCATCCGTAAACGGCGGCTCTTCTTTGCCGGGGCCCTGGTGCGACAACACAAGGGGCGACTGCCCCGTCGGTTGATGTTCGGGACGATCGCTGGTGGGGAGAACCCGAAACCAGGCGGACAACTCAAGACTTGGCCTAGAGCCATAGCTGAGGACCTTAGGGTGTTCAAAGCCAACGAGGGATCAACGGAACACTCCCCCTTAGTTTTTGGAGTTGGGACCGCGCTGTGGCCCACTGCAGCAAAAAAGGTGGGCAAGTGGTACCGGGGGGTCCTCGAAGCAGCTGAACGGTTCATGGGCAGGTGGCACGAGGATGAGGCAAAGCTGAGTAGACAGCGCCGCGCATCCGCCGTGGGTGGTGTCGAAGGGAACGGGGGGAGGGGGGGCAGCAGGAGGGGTAGAAGGAACACCGCACAAGGGTATGGGGGCAGGGGGGGGGACAGGAGGAGTAGAAGGGAAACCGCGGTAGATGAAAGTAGGAAGGAGACCGCAGACAGGGTAGCAAGGTACCAGGCCGACTAGTAGGTGGAACCTTTCTATCTATGCCACTCGTACCGCCAACTGCTGCGGCTGTTCGGAATGTGATGTCTTGGTACTTTGATTTTTCCGTGAACTTATTTTTTTCTTTCTTTCCCCTTCTTATCCTTATGAAGGGAGTCTTGCATGGTGGGTAGGTGACGAGCCTGTTTTATTTGGCCCTCCCAGTCTTCCTTCTTTTACTTGTTTCTTTTTCCGGGGTATTTTTTCCCTTACTTTCCCCCTTGCATGTCCATTTTGGCTCATGCTCGGGGTATGTTTCTATCTCCCGTGCTTTGGTTCCCCTTTTTATTTATTTATTTATTTATTTTGTCTTGGTTTCTTTCGTTGTTTCTCTCTTTTACAAGGTATTTTGGTTTAATGAGAAGAACACAAAAGGGGGAGGGGGGGAAACAGGAGGAGTAGAAGGAAAGCCGTCCAAGGGAATGGGGGCAGGGGGGGCAACAGGAGGAATAGAAGGGAGACCGCGGTGGACGAAGGCAGGAAGGAGATGGCAGACAGGGTAGCAAGGTACCAGGCCGACTAGTAGTAGGTACATAGCACTTTTCGTCTTTTTCTGGGGTATTTTTTTCCCCTTTGTCCCCTCCTTGCGTGTCCAGGTTTTTGGCTCGTGTTCGGATTATCTTATTTTGGTTTTACTTTACTTTATTTTATTTCATTTTATTATGTTTCTTTTCCGAGCTTTGGCTCTCCTTTCCGGTTGGGTTGTTTCTTCGATTTCCCCTTCATTTTGTTTGTTTCATTTTTTGTTCTATTTTAATATCTTTGTTTTTATTTGTTTTCTTATTTTGTTTCTGTTTTTTGTTTTTGTTTCTGTTTTTGTTTATTTCGTATTTCTCTCTTCCAATGTATTTCTGTTGCTGACGTATGTATGTTGTGCCTGTCGTACCCAGTACTAGGGCATGACATTGCGTTGTCGAATGCATTACGATGCATTATCTCTGTGTCGTGGCTTGTGACCACAGAGCTGATCTTTCTAGGGTGAAGAATCAGTACGGACACTGGGTGTGCTGGATGTCGACGAGTAGAAGAACGGTTTAATGTGAAGAACACACACAGACACACATGAAGTGACTATAAAGACGGCATTGGGCTCATAGAGGGTATCAGGTGCATCATCGTCAATGGCACTGGGGGGAGAACGCAACAACAACAGGCGAAGAAGTCACGGCGGTGTTACGCTAACTAACTTGTGACGGCCATCGGAAGGCCCACAAGCTTCAAGACGATGATGGTACTATAACTGCACTGCTGTACCAGGTACCAGGTATTTCACAGATGGTTCCACACTCCACATGTGTGTGTGTGTGTTCTTCACACATGTACACACAATTAATGAGAGAAGTAAAGCCGGTGTTTTAGATTTCACCAGTTTTGCGAAAGATGACATGTGAAAGATTTCCCATGAACTTGAAAATCGAAAAATCTCGGGAAATAACAAACGTAGAAAAAGACTGGTCCCAGGATCGGCTCGCAAGAACTGAACTTGTGTCCCACAAACAGCAAGCCCCTGTCCAGACATGCGCTTGTCACCTGGAGACCATTTAACATCTAAAGCACCACAGGAGGAGCAAAATCACTCGCCATCAGCCTTGCCAAGAGGAGAGCAAGGAAGGCGGGGTTGAAGCGTTCCCGCTACTGTTCGGTCGAGATCGAGAGCAGGTAGGTGGGGTGCTTGGTAGGTGTGCCTGGACGTTGTTTGACAGCAGTGGATGCTCGCGTTTTCTCTGTGAGCTCTGCGGTATTCCGCGAGACAAAGCGAGAAAAGGGCGTCGTTTTATACGTGTCTTTACTCTATTCCTGGTATATTTGCTGGGATGAATGTGATACGTCGAGACATGCGAGAGCAGTGTAGCTTTGTTTGGCAAGGTCTCACGGGGGGGGGGAAAGGGGGAGGAGTCGACAGCTTTGTACGAGTGCAGTCGAAGAGCGTTGCATCCGTAGTGGATGGGAGGCTGTCTATCCCGTGGTACCCTGGACATAGACTGGCGGAGTGTGGTGGAGAGATTTCGCGGTTTGGAAAACGTGGAACATTTCAACTTTTCCGTTTTCTGCTCACCATGTGTAATACTCCTCCTGCTGTACCAACCCGTCGTACCATCGCACCAAGAGGGTGCTATTCTCAGGCAAGACGACGGACCACCTCTGGGACGAATTTTTAGAGCCTATGTTCTCGTCATCTAGGGAAGCACACGCAGCAACAACGGTGGCTTGGTACAGTTCTCGCCGAGATCTCTCCATAGGCGCATCGTTCGGCGTGTGCATTCTCCTCGTTGTCTGGACAATCAGCTTTCAAAAATCGTCCGATAATCTGATGTGTGTAGTGGTCTTTATAGGTGTGATACGGCATGTATGCCCAGTCATGATGTGTGCTTCATCATCAGCAGGTCGCTTCTTTGCGCTTGGTGGTGATGGGCAATCGGCAGACAGCACACTGAACAGCTTACCAGACAAGCAAGTTGCAACCAGTGTAGCACTTGGTTCAGACCATTTGGTCGGTTAGTTCTTGGCAACGCTGAGGACTGAGGGCGCGTGTGCAGCCGCTTGCGCCCCCGTCCGCGATATTGCATAGCACAGCCTGCTGGGCCCAGTATAGCATAGCATGTGCGGGTCGCCCCGGTGGCGTATCAGGTTATCCTCTAGCGTGGTATATGTCAGGTTCGTGAGTTCGAGCCCCCCCGAGTGCATCCTCGTATAAAATTGTAGGTTACTTTTTCTTGTGCACAATTTGACTCGCGGAAAGCGCGAGAGCGTGAGTTAGCAACACTCGATGAACAATCGACGAGCAGCGGGATTGCTAAACCCTATGCGCGATAAATATTGACGACGAGAACCGGGGGGAAGAAGGGGCGACACCTGTGACCATGGCTTGTCCAGAAGCTGGAAAAGTAGAAGTGTGAAAAAAAGAAAGAAAAAAAGGCTATGCAGCATCGCATTGCATTGCGTGGCACACAACAGAGCAGAGCGCAGCAAAGCCAGAGCCCTTCAAACAAACAGGCGGGAAGGGGATGTTTTAATGTTGCACCGATTTTTTCCCACATGTGTTTATCAGGTTTGCATGGTTGTGTTGGTGTGCTATTGCCAATAGCAGGTTCATCCACAACAACAGCAGTCCACGACCCAAAACAGTCAAACTCTGGTACTACTATGATACGAGTACAACGCCGAACAACCGCGGTGCTGGTTCAACAACAACTGGTACGACTGGTACTCTGTAGCATGATACACGGCGTTGCCATCCGCACGGGTACGAGTGAGAAGAAGGGACACCTCGCAGAACGCAGAAACGAAGCGTGCGGATAGCCCCCCCCCCCCCCCCTCCCCCCCGCGCGCTAGACACCCCTCACTGAGCAACGCGCAAGTACCAGGTATTTTTTATTACAATCGGAATGGGCATAAGGTTATTTGTGTGCCCATGCCAAGCCTCGTGACATATCTTACCCCCTTGAGAGCCCTTAAAACCCATCCCTATACTGTTTCCAAGTGAGTTTGTCCCCGGAACGGGCTCCCAGCTGTGAAGGCGTTACAACGGCGTTTCTCTGGATCGAGCTTTGGTTCGTGGTGTGATATGCTGGTAAGCCTCCCAGGGCGCTCGCTCCCAGTGTTCGTAGGCACCTGGCAGCAGCAGCAGCAGCAGCAAGCAGGTTCTGCTGCTGCGCGGCAAAGCCGGACTTCTGCAACACGACTGGTTCGGGAACTTTTAACAGTATGCAGATCGTGCCAGATTTCATTATTTCATATTTTCTGTGCGGTAGGTTGTCTGTGTATCACAGGTGTAGTTTTTCCTTTGGTTCGGCGGATGCCGTTGAGATTTGAGGTGTTCGAGAGATAGATCCGTTCCCAACGGGGTACGTACAGCAGCAGTCTGGTGTGATACAGCGAAGAGCCAAGACAAGAAGTTCGGGAGCGGTGAGCGGTTATTCTTGTGTGGGACACACCCCTTCAAAATAGGAAACCTGGCCTTCTCCAGTATACCGGTTTGTTATTATTGTTTTTTATAGCGCAGAACAGCTAATTAGAAGCAAAGATACTGACCAAGGCTGGATTTATCACTTTTGAGGCGGTCCGTCCCACACTAGCTTCAGTATAACGGCTGAAGGATTTCTTGTTTTCCTGTGAGTATCAGTGTGCCTTTCTTACTACCCTGCTTCCTATTCTTTATGTATTATAAATACTGTATTAATAGGTGTCCTGTACAGCTGTATTGAAGGCCGTTACTGCTTTGTATTTACTCTTACGTAGGTTGGGATGGTTTTATTTTGGGCAAGAGAGGCAAGCAGCAAGCCCCTCCGTATTTCGTATGCGGATACAGCAGTATGGAGATGCCACTGCCCGAGATTTCCCCCATGCATTCGGTTACCTTGCGGCAGCAGCAACGGCAGCGGCAGTGGCACGAGCTTTATAGCGTCCACACCAGCGCCAGCATTCACCTGTTGCTGTGTTCCACGTGCTTCACACTGCACAGCAGTACCGTCATAATGTGAAGGCAACGCACACCGCACGCACACCGCACGCACAGCATCGGTGTCACAAGGCCACATCGCAACTTTTCGCACGATACGCGCTGCGGGTCATGTGACCATACCGCAACACCAGGTACTTGTGCCGTATAACGCACCCCTTCGATGCGAATTCAACGCTGATTTCATGGACAGTGGGGAGAGCGTACCGAGCGACGATTTTCCCCGAGCCCTACTATATTTTAAGGGTTTTCACAGGTCATGACCAGGTCATGACCCGTCCCCACGTCCTTCAAAACTCCGCCCTCCCCTCACCGGTTATTCGACTTAAAGGATTCACTTGATAAACGGATGCATTTCCTTCCACAGCTGTCATGATTCGTCCCCCTCAAAAACGGGTTTTACAGTTTCCGCGCACAGACTGACTAACATCACCTTGTTGACCCTGGTAGCTACACTGTAGTTGCAAGGGGAGTCGCCGACCTATATCCTTAATGAGGACACACAACCCGTAATACGAGCGATCGGAGTATCACACACAGCTTGCAAAGATGAGTTTCGACGAAATCTTCGATCTCACAGCTGGAGTGTATTTTAATTTTAATAATATACATTTTGGCTCTTTTTTTTGTCATGCGGTCCAACAGGTCAATTTGTCATTTTTTCATCAAGCCTGGATCAACATTGTCCACCAAACACGATTGACCTTCGACCTCGAGATAGAGACAACCCATGGTCACTCCTCTTTGCTCTGGACAAGGTCACATTAGTGTAGGTGACAGCGCTGAAGAGTTCATCTCGATCCATGCCCCACGGCGTGAAAGGTTGCTTATGTTGTCCTGTGGTCTTCCGTCACATCCACTCAAAATTCTGTTTTTCGCCCGTTGGGAGACGATAGAGTTTTTGTCTCAGTTTTCTACACACCAGCCGCCAAATGTCTCTAAACAGAAGCCTGATCGGCGCCCGCCGCGAATCACGGGCCGTAGAGTGAGCACTGCACACCAAGGGGGGTCGGAGCCCCTAACGAGGGCTGCCTAACGAACACGTCACGTTCACAGTTCACGACGCTGTCATTGATTTCGTCGAACGAAGTGTGTGGAAAACACGAAACTACTCCGCGTCTAATCCAAGATCTGCTTGAGAATTTCTCAAGCAGATGATGGCCAAGATCGCCGCGAGAAATCTTCTTTTCCGGAAACTTTAAAGTTGTAAAAAATAATCTACAAAATTGGGCCCATAGGCGACCGTCCAGACAAAGCTTGGCTGGGATCTTCGGGAATTTCAAACTTATGGCCTTTCATTGTCACCGGTCTAAGGTCATTATTTCAGCTCCGTTCTCTCCAAAATCAGGGCAGCACACACAAAAAAAACTGAGGCCTGGGTTTATTATAAAAATTAAAATACACTTCAGCTGTGAGATCGAATATTTTGTCGAAACTTATCTTTGCAAGCGGTGTGTGATACTCCGATCGCGCGTATTACGGGTTGTGTGTCCTCATTAAGGATATAGGTCGGCGACCCCCCTTGCAACAACAGTGTAGCTATCAGGGTCAACAGGGTGATGTAAGGCAGTCTGTGCGCGGAAACTATAAAACCCGTTTCTGAGGGGGACAAAATCTGACAGCTGTGGTGTGGAAGGAAATGCATCAGTTTATCAAGTGAATCCTGTAAGTCAAATATCCGGTGAGGGGAGGGCGGAGTTTTTAAGGACGTAGGGGCCTGATTTTGATCAAAAGGGGGGCGGGAAGGGGGGAGGGGGGGGAGGGGACGGGTGGGGCAGGTCAATTTGGGCGTGGAAACTATAAATATTTCTTGTGGGGGAGGGGGGGAATGTGGCAGGGGGGGCCGGGACGGGGGGGGAGGGCTTTAGGTCGCAAACCGCTATACGCGTGGTGCTAGGTTTATTATTAAAATACACTCCAGCTGTGAGATCGAATATTTTGTCCAAACTCATCTTTGCAAGCTGTGTGTGATACTCCGATCGCGCGTATTACGGGTTGTGTGTCCTCATTAAGGATATGGGTCTATATATTAACCATTTTTTTCCCATAGCGACATTACCCGGGATCTTTCAGCAAATAACCCCAAAATAAAGTTTGGATTTTTTTGGCCAAACTATCGGCTTTCCATTAGCATCGGTTTTAGGGGGAACATCTTGGTGCGTTATATTCCGTGCTATACGGTAACCTCAGCCGTAGCCATCGCTCCATCACCGACAACCACAAACGCCGAACGTCCGCCCACCACTACCACTAGTCTACACCAGTAGTTCTAGTTTAGTGGTGTACCCGCTTTAACCCTTTTTTGCAACTCCAAAAGTATTCCTAGTCTAATTCCAAGTGTTCTGTTTCCATTTTGGGAATGCGGTGCTCAAAGCGTCCCGTGACAAAGGCCAATTAAATTAACTAGAGCTGTGAGTCGGCAGGATTTCATGACTAATGAATGACTAATCGGTAGGTGCCGTTAGCCCACTGACTTTAGTCGGCAAGTCGGCTGGCGAAGCCAGCTGATGGCCTCCCGACCTGCCGACTCATGTCAGGCGAAGCGAGCCAATTCTCCCCCCCACCGGTGGGGGGAGGCGCCCAAGAATGAAAAAAGGTGTCCCACTTTGAACAATCCCTCCTACATGTGTGGAAACCCAATAGGTCGGATAGTCGGTACCTTCAGGAAGCGACTAACTATTACTCCGACTAACAACTAGTTGGTGACTCAAGTCGTGCCGACTCACAGCTCTAGCGGTTTCGCTTCGTTTTCCATGACACTGCTCAGTCCAGGGAAAGTGCGGGTCTGGGTTACGCAGCGGGGGGCAAAAAACAGTCCATCATGCGCAAGCTGCCCGTCTCTCCCTCGCCCCTCCCTCTCTCGTTTGGCGTTAATTTGTTTCTTCATTTGTGAAAGAAACGCCTCCATGTACATTCATGCCGCCCGATCTCGCGTATTACTGGCTGTGTGTCTTCACTAAGCATACAGGACGGCGACTGCCCTTAGAATTAGCTTGTACCAGGGTCAACAGCGTGTTGTTGATCAATCTGCGCACAGAAACGATAAAACCCGTTTTTGAGGGGGACAAAATATTGTCATGGTATTTCAGATAGTTTCGCGTTCTAGTACGACGTATGTGATAAGACGCTACGTACCATTCCTGTTTTTGTAGTCGTTGTCGATAGCCGGGGACGTTTCGCTGGAAGAAACCTTCTCCTGGGTCCCAGCGTTGGGTCAGGGTTGCGGCTTGGTGCGTCTCCTCCTAGAGAGATCCGGGGTCACATAGTTGGCCCTTCTCCCCCCTCCCCACTACGGTATGTGTCTTCATTTTTGTCACGGGAAGATTCCAGCCGTTTACTCCCTCGTCGACTCGCATTGAATTGCAGTAGCGGTTATCGTAATATGGTTAACACAATATCCTTTCCCCCCCCCCCCCAGCCCCCCCCCTCCCCCCCTCCCCCGCCCCCCCCCCCCCCCCCCGCTCCCCCCGCCCCCACCCCCCACCTCCCCCCCCCCCCCCCCCCCCAACCCATCCCAACCCCACCCCCTCGAACACTCCACCCTCTCTTTACTCACTGATTGTACGACTTACCCCAGGATATACATGATAAACTGATGCATTCTTTCCAAAAACGTCACATTTATCCCCTCAAAATAATGTATAGTTTCCACGCACATATTGAGCTGCCCCATACGCCCCCTCCCGCCCCCCCCCCCCGCCCCCCAATAATAAACTGGTGCCAAAACCGTCAGGTTTATCCCCTTGAAAGGACTTATAGCTTACATGCACAAATTGCCCCCCCTTCCCCCCCCCCCCCCCCCCCCCTCCAAACCCGCTCGCTTTTGATCAAAACCAGGCCCCCACGTCCTTCAAAACTCCGCCCCCCCCCCTCACCGGTTATTCGACGTACAAGATTCACTTGATAAAAGGATACATTTCCCTCCACAGCTGTCAGATTTTGTCCCCCTCAGAAACGGGTGTTATAGTTTCCACGCACAGACTGACTAAAATCACCCTGTTGACCCTGATAGCTACACTGTAGTTGTAAGGGGAGTCGCCGACCTATATCCTTAATGAGGACACATAACTCGTAATGCGCGCGATCGGAGTATCACACACAGCTTGCAAAGATGAGTTTCGACGAAATCTTCGATCTCACAGCTGGAGTGTATTTTCATTTTTTGTAATATTTCATTTTGCGGTATTTCCGATTTATTTCGCACCCTTTTATGCGGTAATACAAAGTAATCCCTGATTCCAGCCATTTCCTCCCTCGTCGACTCGCATTGAATTGCAGTAGCGGTTATCGTAGTATAGTTCTCACGATAATTCATTTTGCGGTATTTCCGATTAATTTTGAACTCTTTTATGCGGTAATACAAAATATTCCCTGTTTTTTCTTCAGTCCTCCGACGGATGGGGAAAAATAAAGCCACACTCCCACGTTTTTTCATACATGTCGTGCGTCAATTTAACCATGTTGTATTCGCATTCCAGCGCTACGTAGCTCACGTGTCCTTCAGTTCCTGTGGTGGAGACAGCGCGAGCTGTCCGTTCCATTATGTTTTTTTGTTCCATTCTTGTTACCGCTGGCCAAGGATGCTTGATGAAAGAGTAACATTCCTGCTCCGTTACGGGTCAGGTTAGGGTTACACGTACAGCTTGGTGTATTATACAACAGCATGCTGTGATGTGGACTAGACTACATGTACAAATGGTGTCACGATTTTTATCTCCGCTCTCCGCACATGTCAAGCATGCAAGAGCAGATCAAAGAGAAGCTCCGCTCCCCCCAGCCCCCGGCGCTTCGGCCAACCTTATCCGACCTACCGTATGCAAGAGCAGACCAAAGAGAACCTCCGCTCCCCCCACCCCCCGGCGCTTCGGCTAATCTTTTCCGATCCACCTCTACAAAAGTGATTTATCACTTACTTCAAGTAGTCGCCCGAAAAAGGGCTGGGTACAGTTTTGAAAGCAAAGATGTAGGTTGACGGTCCAGTTTTGTCCCGTCAAGACCGCGTTAGACGTAATATACTGGTTCTAGTATGGAGCGGTCCTTTGTCCCGTCAAGGCCTCTTTAGACGTAATGTACCATTTCTAGTATGGAGCGGTCCTTTGTCCCGTCAAATGTCAAGAGTGCCGTCAACCGACATCTTTGGTTTTACACGGGGTTGATTTTGTACTCTTAATCCTTTAGTAGTGTACCGCATTCCCGACATGGGCCTAAACAACAATTACGAGTAGGAGTTAGAATACGATTATTTTAGGAGTTGGAAATGGGATAGTCTAATGCTGCCGTGTACCTGTATATACCACAAACGGTACACCAGCGCCAGCAGTTGTGGCAGTACCACTGCACTCTTACTACCCTCACTCACTGCGTATAGCATAATACGTGTTTTCGTCACATATTGTCGACCACCGATTACTTTTTCGTTAAAATATTGTGATACGTCAGCAGTGAGTTCGACCAATTGAGTGGTTAATACTCTTCTTAACAAGCTAAGCTGCCGTGATACGAGTAGTACATCGTGTGAGATCACGAGAAAACGATACAGAACGATACGCCAGCTATGATAGCGCTGGATGGCGAATACAATTAATTGCACGCGGCATGTACATGTGAATTTGTGGAAGCTCAGTGTGGGCTGTCCGCGTCCGGACAAAAATACACGAACGAAAACGATACTTGTTCTTGTTATTGATGTTGTTGGTTGTTGTTGTTGTTGTTCTTGTTCTTGTTGTTGTTGTTGTTGTTGTTTTCTCACGGTAACTCTTGTCAAAAAAATATAGAGTCCGTGGTCACAGAGGTGCTGGAGCACTAGGAAGATCCGAAAAAACAAAAGAAACAAAAATTCGTCCAGTAAATACTAGCGTTTTCCGCCTAAAAACGCACGATACGAAGAAGGCGCACAAGTGAAAATATCCAATGTGCAAACTGAACTCACATGGCCGCGGGTATCCACTCAACTACAACAACGGCTGCTGCTGGCTGTGATTATACTGCTGTATTCATACGCACGTACAATAGTAGTATAATACTGCTGTATCATGCCAGGTATGTTATGTATCAACGGTTATACGACTTACAGGATATACTTGATGAAATCCATACCTTAAGTTCCCGCGCACATATTGAGTTGCCCCCGCCAGTTCCCCCCCCCCCCCCTGCTCCCTCTTATGCAAACCTCAGCCGCCACGCCCTTGAAATCTCCGCCCTCCCCTCACCGGTTATACGACTTACAGGATATACTTGATAAAATGCATTTATAGTTTCCGCGCACAGATTGAGTCCCCCCCCCCCCCCCCCCCGCTCCCTTTTGTTCAAACCCCGGCCCCCACGCCCTTCAGCCTTGAAATCTCCGCCCTCCCCTCACCGGTTGTACGACGTACAGGATATACTTGATGAACTGATGCATTTCCTTCCACAGCTGTCAGTTTTTGTCCCCCTCAAAACCGGTTGTATAGTTTCCGCGCACAGATTGATCAACATCACCCTGTTGACCCTGGTAGCTACACTTGTAGTTCCACTGGGAGTCGCCGACCATCGTCCAATCGTCTGTCGTGCGTATGCGTAGTGATAAATACTACGTGCAATATATACCTGATACGTGGTAGTCTTTCTTGAGTGGCAAGCGGTAAAGTCGGCTTTTCCAGGCGCGAGTAGTGAGACGTATGCACTAGTATGGACCTGGCACATCGTAGGCTGACTCCCGATTTCACTTTTCATATGTTTCTGGTGGAGGCATGAATTGCGTCAGCTGTGATAAATTCATGTTCCACCTTTGGTTTGGGTTTTTTCCCTGGGGTATTCCTCAGCTCCAGAGTGACTGGAGCCTGTCCTGTGACCACGGACTTGACTACGCGAGTTAATGTGAGAACAGCAACAACATCCTTAATGAGGACACACCCAGCAATACGCGCGATCGGAGTATCACACACAGCTTGCATAGATGAGTTTCGACGAAATCTTCGATCTCACAGCTGGCGTGTATTTTCATTTTAATGATAATAAACAAATGAAAAAATGCACTTGAGCTGTGAGATCGTCCAAAAAGTTTTTTTGATCAAACTCAGCTTTGCAAGCTGCGTGTGATACTACGATCGCGCGTGTTACGGGGTGTGTATACCCTCGTGAAGGATACAGGTCGGCGACTTCCCTGCTAATGCCAGGGTCAACAGGACAAAGACGTTCAATCTTGTTCTGCGCACGGAAACTGTATAACACGCAATCACGACTGCTAGCTTCGTATGGATGTAGCAACGTTTTTGCGGCGAAGCCGATTGCTCGTATAAAATTAGTCATATTTGGTCGGTTTTGACCATTTTGAGATGTGTCCATTTCTTACATCGAATGCATCGCGTTTGTGAAGAACCGAGCCTCCATTTCCTATTATTAATACGTAATAACAGCTGTGTTTGTGTTTTTTTGGTTCTCATCCCTCGATTACCTTCTTACTCTCCTTTCTTCTACCTCCGTAGACCTAACTCAGATCCGGGGTCACTAAGCAGGGGCTCTTTTCCCCCATCCCCACTACCGTACACGCCTTCTTTTTCGTCGCGAAAATACTCCAGCTATTTCTTCCCTCGTCGACTCGCATGGAATTGCGCCTACCCTCGCGCTGTTAAGTGCCCTCAGCAGTTGATTACTTTGACTTCGATGTTCGCAAGTAAACTCAAAAAGTCCGATCCACACAGGATTCGAACCCTCGAACCAACTCTCATCAATAGTAGCATTCGAGGGTGACCACTATCGATAGGCCACCGGGGCGATGTATTATATAATAGGATGCACCTTGCTTTTCTGAAGTGCGGGCCACGACTGCGGGGCCTTAACTCCTTCAGAGCCCCCAAACCCCTCCCCATATATGCTAATTCCAAGTAATTTGTCCCGAAAAATGGGTTTCCAGATGAAAATGGGTTAGATTTACTGTTCCCCACCACGGATTTATTGTGATGCATACCAGGTACACGCTATTAATACATTAATACCTTAATTCTGCGACAAAAGTTACCGGTAACAAAACGACATGGCCCGTCTGCTTTTGTTACCGCTGTTACCGCTAAAAATAACCGCTGACTGGCTGATGTGCTTCAATCACCACAAACAGGGGATGTGCAGTTTAAGAGGTGTCCAACGTGAGTGGAGGCGCTTCCGTTCAGGGGACGCTACGCCGCGTTATTTTATCGCGAGTAATGTCGTTTGCCGCCAATTTCAGTTACCTTGCTTGATGTGTTACCCTTTCCTCTTACGTACATCCCTGTTCACTACTACGAGCATTGTTTCTTTTAATCATCGCTTTTACTCTCGTAATAATTTACCCTCAGCGACCTGGACAAGCCGTGGGTGGTCACAGGTGTCTACCCTTCCCCGTCCCCGGTTCATGCCTTCATTTTTATCGCGCACAGGGTTCAGCATTCCCACGTTCCACGAGTTTGTGCTCGTCGATTTTCATCAATGTTTGCTAACTCGCGCTCTCGCGCTTTCCGCTCGTCGTTTTTTACGCAAGACGAAAGTCCCTACGAGCTCGAATATGTAGTCGGGAGGATACAAACCCGCGTCATTGACGTTTAGTAGATACCTGTTAACTGCAGCATTGAAAAACGCGGTCCCGCTCTTTTTTTGAGGAGTTTGTTCCCAATAGAGTAGCTGCAGTCAGAAGGGGTTGCTTGTATAATATGCCATCCCGTGCAATTAACCCTTTTAACACCGCACTCTCGACATGGGGAAAAAACACTTGGAGTTAGACTAGGAAAAAATTGAGAGTTGGAAATGGGTCAAGAAACGTAGAACGCAAGGGTGCGACCTTTAGACAAGTGTGTGTTGTCTTCCCATCACACCGGTGTTTCTACCCAACGACATCAGTACAACCAAGTTGGGCAGATCGATTCCCTGTTAAATAGCCATGGTCGTGTGTTTTTCAGAGTACATAGATCCCGGGTCGAAGTGATCTGCATGGCCTATGGATCGTGTTGCCGAGCGAGAGCCCAAAAAAGGCGCGGGCAGATTGTCCGCTACCCCGAAAAGGGGAGACGTTTTTCGGCGAAATGCGTCAAGTTTACGGTTTGGCCAAGGTGTAACATTGAAAACATGCGAGGCGTTGCGGCCTAACGCTTTTTTTGGTAGAAACCCATCTGCTAATGTCGAACCGCTGCTCCGTTGTTCGCTTTTTATTTGGAGCCAGGCGAGACCAGACTAAGAAATTCGGCTTGCGTATCAGCGGCAGCAGCAGCAGCACCAGCAGCAACACCAGCACCAGCAGCAGCTGTACACGACACCGGACGCTATCAGCAGCAGCAGTAGCGTGCGCAGCAGCGAACAGGGACACAGCAGCAGTACACACGACTGAACGCTCTCATCATCAGGACAAGCAGCATCGACAGCCGCGACAGTAGCAGCAGCAGCAGTAGAAGCGGCAGCAACAGCAGCACCAACAGCAGCAACAACAGCGGCAGCACCACCATCACCATCACCAGCAGCAGAAGCAGCAGCGCGCGCATGAAACGCTCTCGAGCACCGTCCTCTGTAGCAGCGGCGACCAACGACGGCGTCGGCAGCAAGGTAAACGCCAACGTCAGTGCTAACGTTAACGGCAGCGGTGTTGCGGTGGCGGCGGCACCAACAAGGGGACGCTCCTGCCGCGCCCCCCCCTCCTGCATCAGGGCCGGCAGCTTCAGGGAAGAGGAGTCCCAGCAATCTCTTGAAGTCGACGTCGGCATGGAAGACTTGACCAACAGCCAGCAAGGAAACGCCTCGTCTGGAAAACCGGCGGCGGGGGGAGGGGGAGGCAGGCGGCGGTCCACCCGCAGCACCTTCGGATGCACTAACAGCGGTAGCAGCGGTGGTGGTGGTGGCGGTGATGGCACTCAGACGCGGGAGAACACTGGAACGGAGCTGTGCACCGCGGCAGCTATGGCTAGCGTGGAAGCTAACGGTTCGGGTTCGTCGCGTGGTGGGTCGGCGGGGGCGACCAAATCTCGCAGGGGCGGTGGTGGTGGTGGTCGTGGTGGAGGCGGTGGCGGGGTGGGGGGTGGGGGCATGGTTAACGCGAACAAGAAGGCTAACGCCTCCCACGATGATGACAGTCGTGGCGGTGGCAAGGGGACCGAGGCCATCGGTGTGAAACAAGAGGAGAGGCGTGAGGATGGGGGGGAGGGTGGGGAGGTGGCACCCCCTCCCAAGAAAAAGAAGAAGTACATCCGGAACCCCGAGACGCACAAGGTGTACCGTGCTCGGATGGAGTCCGAGCTGGCGCAAGCGCGGGTGAGTTTTTTTTGCGCGTGTCGCGTGCGCCGCTGTTGGGTGCTAGCATCGAGTTTTTGTGGGCATTTAGCACCCCGCGGGTACGTGAAGTTAAGAGTTGGATATGCGTGCAGATTTAAAAACGTTACACCGGTTGAATTCAGATTATGTTTTTTAATTAATTGCATACATTACGTGGGCTCCCCGTAGGTTTTGTCGCTTTTCAGGCTTTTTCGTCCCTCATGATTTTCGAAATGCGAGTTTGTAATTGACACAGCAAAAGAAAAACCCCTTTCTTTGATTTCTCAAAGCCGGATTAGACGCCCGCCTCCGCCGACCGAAAATAACGCTGACAAATTGACTTCAGCAGTACCGTAGCAAACGTCCTGCTGCGCTTGTTTTAAGCGGTATCTATACTATAATTAAGTCGTGGTTGCTCGTTAGTGCTTTGCCTTGCCAGACATTACTCGGGCTAACGTGAGACCCCGCACTCTACCGATATAGTGCGGTGCAATAGTACTCTGTAGGCCGAGGTTGTTTTTGCCAGACAATACCCGCACTAAAGTGGACCCCCCAACCTATTCCGGAATAGTGCGTGCGGTGTTCTGTAGCAAATTTGTCGGTTGACGGCGCTCTTGACTATTGACGAACAAGCGTCGAGGACCGCTCCGTACTACGTCTAAAGAGGTCTTGACGGGACAAAGGACCATTTCATACTAAAACCAGTATATTACGTCTAAAGAGACAACCGTCAAGGACCTCTCCATACTAAAACCAGTATGTTACGTCTAAAGAGGCCTTGACGGGACAAAGGACCGCTCCGTACTAAAACCAGTATATCACGTCTAAAGAGGTCTTGACGGGACAAAACCAGACCGTCAACCCAATTTTTGCTCTGGAGGACGAGGTCGTGAGAAGCGATTTTTCTCAGCGCTAAAAGTTACTTCACTGAGCGGAGCGCTCGCATCGCAGGGTGCAGGCAGCACTAACGCGTGGACCACTGCATTTCGCGTTGCCATGTTCGATGGATTGAATGAACTATGGCTTGTGACGCAGAAAATGTTGGAGGAAGGGAACGCCGCCATGGTGGACCTCGCGCGTGATTACAAGAGGCAGCAGGCGATTATCGAGAGGTACCGTCTCGAGGATAACTCGCTCCAAAGTTTCTCGCAGCTCACCCAGTCCCAGCCGACTAAGCAGCAGCAGCAGCAGCTGCAACAGCACCAGCAGCACCAGCAGGAACAGCAACAGCTACAGCCGCTGCAGCAGCTGCAGCTGCTGAAGCCGCCGCCTGCGACGCCGCTCGCGACTACGCCCTTGCAAGCATGCAGGGCGGTAGATGGCGGCGTCCGCGACGAAGGCGGTGACGATGGAGCGGTTGACGAAGATGGTGCCGCCGACGCCAAATCGAGCCTGGACGCCTTGCTGGAGTGCTCTCAGGGATCGGCGACCTTCGTGAGTTTTTTTCTTGCGTTTTTTTTCTTGTCCTCCGGCGCGTGGGTAGAAATGGAAAGGCACGCTTGGATTGGCCTTGCGTTGAGTTGGGGTGGGTTGAGAACGACAGCGAGTTTGGGTTTGGGTTTGTGTTTGTGTTTTTTTCGTTGGGTAGGGTTGTGAAATCGGAGCGATTTAGATCGGAATCGGAATCGGCATATCGAGACGATGTTTATACCGCAGTGTTGCCATTGTCACATCGGTTGGTGCTGCCCTCAAGAACTACTCGATTTCGCACAGATTGTGACGAGAAATGAAGCCAAGTGGCCAGAAACTCGCCCCGCTCGCCCGATATGCCGACGATATATCGGATTCGCCGATATGTTGGATGTGGTCGGATGCGCCGAAAACGGATATGTTAAATATCGATGGACACAGCCGATTCTCAGCCATTTCGTTATCCGCTGTCCACTGCTGTAAAAGAACATCCCAGTGCGAATGTTGTCTGACTCTAATTCCAAGTAGTTTGTCCCCTTAGCCGTGAGTGCACTTCGAAAAGGGATAAGATACCTGGTACTTATCTTGCTGTCTTCCGATCGCTCTCTCCATCGGCAGGAACCAGAGATGGGCCAGCTCAGCCAGGACGCTTGCGCAGGGTTGTCTCAAACGTCGACCGCGTCTTTCTCCCTCATGGAGGTAAATCGACTGCCAAGATTGATGATCACGGTGGTGATGGTTGCGGTGGCATCGGTGGTGGTATTGATGGTATTTTCGTTGGGTTAGGGGTAGTAGCGGTGGTGGTAGCGTGTGGTATCCGTGGTGGTGGTGGGGGTGGGGGTGGGGGTGGTGGTGGTGGTGGTGGTGGTGGTGGTGGTGGTGGTGGTGGTAGCGGTGGTGATGGTGGTGATGGTGGTAGCGGTGATGATGGTGGTGGTGGTGGTGGTAAAGCGGTGGTGGTGGTGGTGGTAAAGCGGTGGTGGTGGCGGTGGTGGTGGGGGTCGGAGTGGTGGTAGTGGTGGTGGTAGTGGTGGTGGTAGCGGTGGTAGCGGTGGTAAGATTGGTGGTGGCGTTGGTTTAATGGTAATGGTGGTGGTGGTGTTAATGGTGTTGGAGTTGGACTTGGCGATAGTGTCAAGCGTTGGGGATGATGGTGTCAATGTTTAGGCCAATGTCCGTGTTGAGATGTTTCGTTGTCGTGATGGGACGTGTTTTTCTGTTGCATAGCATGAGGCCATTTTCCCTTGTGCTCTGTGTTTCCCTCGCGCTCGCGGTGACCAGGCTACCCAATGGATGGCCGGCTTTCACGATAGCCAAGAGGCATGGAACTTGGACGGCATCCTGTTTTCTCAGGAAGCAGAGGTATGTGAACAGCGCAATCGCCCTGTTCGTCGTATTTCAAGCTATGGCCCAAAACGCGATCAAAACAACCGAGACGAGTGGCTTTTGTCAAATGTTTTTGTGTGAACGTGCAACAAGATGAGCAGTATCATGCCGTTGGTGTATCACACAACTCGTTGGATTGTATTATATTTCGGGGCGTAAATTAACCCCATCCTAAAGCAGCGGCTCGCTTTGCTTCTTGCGGAAGGTGCTGGAATCGTCGATATTTTTCGCCAATTTTTTCAGTTTCTGAAGCTCCCAAAGGGTTGATAAGACTGATAAGACTGTGGCTGTGCATAAAATCAGTACCCCCTCCCCCGCCCCCCCCTCCGTATCGCTGGGAAACCTCCGCCGTTCAAACACTGGTAGTATCCGGTATGAGCTGCAGTGTCCCCTTACCCCTCCTCTCTTTGTTTCGCTGGAAAACTTCCGTCGTGCGCGATTTCGGCTCCACAGCAAGAAGATGAAGCCATTTCCGACGGAGGCCAAGAAGAAGACGAAGGCCCGGACTCCGTGGAGGCGGTAGCACTCGCAGCAGAGGCGTTATCCCCCTCTAGACAGGGGATGTCACCGGTCCGTCCCCTCCCCCCGCCTCCCTCCTCCTCCTCCTCCTCCCGGTTGTCGCGCTCGGCGAGTATATCGCCGATGCGCCCCCCGCCCCCCCACGTGCTGACACCCGGTGGGGGGGGTGGTCGCGCCCGCGGGGCGGGGGGGGTGGGAGGAATATCCCCTACGAGAAACACGCCTTCTGGTTCCTTGTCTACGGCGGCGGCTGCTGCCGTGGCTGCGGCGACCGGGGGAGGAGGAGTTGTGAGGGTTGGGGTGGCGTGTTTGGTGACGAACCCTAAGAAGCCGGGGCGAGTTCTCATCGGCAAGCGGAAGGGGTCGATTGGGGCGGGAACGCTGGGTCTTCCAGGTGGGGGTCGGGGGTGACACGTCCACACGATGGTTGCTTACTTTGTTTTCTTGTGTGTGTTTGCTTGGTTGCATGTTTGCTTGTTTCTCTGCTTGTGCTTGCTTGTTTGTTTCGTGCGTTTGCTTGTTTGCTCGCTCTTCAGCTGAGTTCTCTTCTGTGCCTGTGCAAATTGACGTACACAATCAGGTGGACACCTGGAGGTGGGGGAGGAGTGGACCACCTGCGCTTCGCGAGAGGTCTTGGAAGAGACGGGACTGCAGGTACAGTGGTGACCAGCGGCTCTGTTGCCGCACACAGTAGCAGCTGACACCAATATTATGTCAATCAGACAGTATTTTGTTTTGTTTTGTTTTGTTTTTTGTTATGGTCTGGCTTGTTTTGTTGTGTTATCGTACCCGGTACGCTAGCATTTCACTTGCTTCACCTTGATGAATTGCGACTGTTTGGTTTACTCTGTTTCACAGTCTGCGACCACATAATTTGTATCTCTCTAGGACGAAGATTCAGCACAGACACTGGGTGTACTGATGTCGTCGGGTAGAAAAAATTGTTTAATGCGAAGACAACACACACAGTTGCCGTTAATAGCAGACCGTAATGGACGGATTCTACGACAGCCTTCCCCCGAACCAGCGATTTTCTGTAACGAACGTTTCATGGTTGCTCGACACAAGGAAGGATACTATTGACAAAAAAGTATCCATATGTTTTCTAGTGTGCAAAAGTTCTAAACGATCGACGACGTCGGGGTGTCGAGGGACACCGTATTTCAGGAAATACGACCGTGAGCTCGTTTTACCTCCAGCGATTTCGTTAAAGAAAAGTTGGGGGGGCTACCGTAGTAAGATTCAATACCGTTACAAGTAGTAGCATATAGTAATGCCACTAATTGCAGATTCATTATCCCCCTTGTTTCTGAGCTACTAATATTTTCAGTATAAACCCAGGGATTTTTCCCTTCTAAGCACTTGTAATTTACTCTGACCCTAGGAATATTCGAGGAAGAATCTCTTCTGAGCACTTGATGAACACTAGGCATATTCCAGGAACAGTCCGGTCTACGGTAGGCACGCGTAAGTAATGGAGAATCGTAGGAATATTCTTCCCGGAATAACCCCTTGTATATGAATACGTTCAACGTCTGTTGACGCTCCTTTTCGCGGAACATTCTCGCGAATCCTAGGAATATTCTCGGAATAATCCTTTGTATATGACCACCTTCAGCATCTGTTGACGCTCCTTTTCGCGGAACGTTCTTGCAACGGCAGGTGGAGACCCCCACTTTCTCTTGGGTAATCAATAGTCCTCGAATGGAAGGGGGGCTCCACTACGTGACGATCTTTATGCTGTCAGCGGTGTCAGACCCCGACCGAGAGCCCCGGGTGATGGAACCGGACAAGTGCGAAGGTGAGAACAAACGACAGCATGGGCGCGACACGTAATAGTGACACGGTGTATACCCCGAATTGTGCTGTTGGAGATGCTCCTTAGCCGCTTAGCTATCATATGCATGGTCAGGGAGGGGCCCCCAGAGTGGCTTTGTTGGAGATACACGAATGGCCACCGGGCATGCTGAGCTATGCAGTGAGCGCTGACTGTGCATAGCTAGCTCTGTGGGTATGGATTATCTCTTAGCATTGTGGCACCGATCTTGAGCAACCTTAAAACGTTGGCTATACTGTACAAATGTCACCAGGACGATCTCAAGTGTTTCGTTTCTCTAGCGAAACCGCTGTCCCCTTAGATGGGTCTCAACCATGCCAAATTGGCCCTTCAAAATCTCTCACCTACTGCTAGTTTCCTAGAATTTCCCCCAGAATTTTCTTGGACCAAGATGTCCCGACAATCAATTCCCTAAAAAATTATTGGAATTCTCGCGCGCCTGCATGCCCCTGACTAATTATGTGGAAAATGTTGTAATTCACCGCGCAGGGTGGTCTTGGGAGGACTGGAAAAGTCTCGGGGCGAGGAAGAGCAGCCGCGCACGTGGCGGTGGCCGGTGGCCGGGGGAGAGTCTGTTTCATCCCCTGGCCATCCTGAGAAACACGAGCTATAACCCCTTTCGCGGTATTCTGTGACGGTTTTTGGACAGAGACCACTTGAAATTGAGAGTGGAACAATGTTTTTCGGCATTGATAGGTAGGGGGTTAATAACCGTTTTGTTTGTTTTTTCGGTGCGTGCGGTTTTCAAATTTATGTTTGGCCTATTAGTCGCTGGTGTTGGGGGTTTCGTTGTTTTTTTTTACGGTTTTAAAATGGAGACAAAGGCGGGAAATGGAGGTGGAAACAGGGGATATGGCCGATATGTCCCCTGTTTTCTTCGTTTAGCCCGCCGGCTGGGTACGGACCCTGAGTAAGACCGCTTTTCGGCCTGCCTGTGTAGTAGCGGTACGCATGATGTAGCGTAGCGGAGTGGTGGAGGTGGGGTGGGTGCGTGTAAGGAGAGGTATAATTGCGTCGATTGTTTTGATTCGTGGCTTGTTTATCGTTGTTTTTCGTTGTTTTTCGTTGTTTTTCGTTGTCTTTCGTTGTTCCTCGTTTTTTTGTTTTTGTTTTTTTTTATCTGTTGTTGTACTGCAGTCACAGCAGCAGTATCAGCAACAGCAGTAAGTGATCGCTACGTTCGGCGTAGGTATATGTAGTAGGATTAGAGCTCAAGAACCTGCGTACCGTACATAAAAAGAAGAAGTAATCTTGTCTTTTTTCCTTGTGGTCCAATTAAGTGTACAAGAATGAGCTCTTTTTGCCGTTTCGTGGGGTGCTGTGAATAACGCGGCGGAACTTCGTTTGGAGGACACGCTGTGGTTGGATGACGATGGCATAGATCTCGTCCCCTTTCTTTGGTTTTATTTGGTTTTCTACCGTTTTTTTTTGTGTTTTATAACCACCCCCCCTTAAGAACTGCATCCTTGTTTGGGGGAGGAACTACTTGGAATTAGAGTAGGATCGATTTTGCAGCGGTAGAAGGGGTTATAACAACCCGTTTATGAAGAGGGTCTATGTACGTTTTCGTGGACAAACGATTTCGGATTTTTTGGGGGAGCGTGGGATGAAAAAAAAATGCATTTCTAAAATGTACGGGGTTGTTGGAGTTTCAACCGAGTTCGCTGCAACCCCTATAGCCGCTTTTATCGTGATTTCGAAAGTTTGAAGTGAACAAACCCCAAGGTAAGATGAGGTCGGGGCTACCGTATACTGGTACCAGATATGAGGCCAGGTAAATAGGACGGTGTATAGGACACACCCCGGAAGACGGATTCACCCGTGAGGGCCAATTTTATTGCCGGTTTTGTGGACGAACGGTATGATAGCATGCAAACGCCGAGCAACGCATCGAAAGCCGCCATTTTTCGTTATAGTCTGTGCCTTCTCCCGGGTTTGGGAATAGAAAATCGACTCTAAAAGTCATCCGCGGGGGTATGTTATAATGTACACTGTCTTATACGGTACGGTACAAGTAGTAACATGGGGTCTTACAGCTTGTCGAGAAAAAAAAAACGAAGAATTGGTAAAATGTGAGAGGTTGGAATATTAAGAAAACGTCCCGACACCGTACGGACTGTTTGTGGGACTTTGCTGCTGCTGCTGCGGCATGACAGCCTGGGGAAACAAGTGCTTCGTAGTTATCGTGAGCTTGGATTATAGGGTTTTTCAGTAGACATGGGAAGGCTTTTCCGGGATGAATTTCTGCGGGCGTACTCTCTCCGTTTACGTAACCTGTATCAGGTACCAGAACTGCCCTTTTTTTCTCGGTTTCTGCGCCGACCAATACAAAAAATACACAAAATGTTGCTGTTGATTGGTTCTACGACTGCCCTCCGCCCAAAAAAACAGCGGTTTTCTTGAGCAAACGTTGACGTTTCATGGCTGCTCAACACGAGGAAGGATGCTTTGAAAAAGATCATCTCATGTTTCGTATGTTTTGTTTGCACAGGACTATTGAACGATGCCGTCGAGGTGGCGAGGGCCACCGTACATAATAAGGAGATACGGCCGGGAACTGGTTTCAAAACCGGCGATTTCGTTGTGGAAAAGTTTGCGGGGCTACCGTAGAACGACTCTGTTATGCATACAGTACCGTCACGGTCCCGCTGTAGTGCGGTGAAACGGGAACACTTCAGCGCGGGCCCTCTAGTCTAGTGCGGTTTAAATCGCTTGTCACGATCTGGTCCAGACACATGCTACAGCAGTAACGCGGGTCACTTTTTGAGACATTTACTTTTTGTCTGCAAGGTGTCGGGGTCGCTCGCGCAAGTCATCCCCCCTCTCCCCTGTTCCTTTAACGGTCTTGCGCTTCTCCGTGCTGTTTTACTTTCGCGATATGAACCCCCAATGCCATGGTTAGCTACGCTGCCTGCGCCACTCGAATCGCCAGGAGCATTTTCTTCTTTCAGTTAGGTATAGGGTCACTCGTGCGAGTGGCTGAAACTCGGTAGCGAAACAGGAGGGGGGGGGGGGGGGCACACACCGTATACCCCCAGTTTAGTGCGGTTAAAATTGCTTGTCAGTTTGCCGAGATAGTGCGGGATTCCGCTTTAGTGCGGCTGTTTTCACCTTGCGAATCACCACCGCACTACTGCTAGTGAGGGGCCACGATGACTGTGCCAGCTTTTTTCAGCTTGGATTTTGGTGTGTTTGTCGTGTCTTAGCAGTGAAGTACTGTAGTGCACCGGGTGTGTGTTATACGAAGGTTTGAAGCTACAACAAGGATGGCCCTTGCGCCCGCCGCTGCTATTATTGTTGATTGCTACGGCTCCTCCTTGTTGTGGAGGGAATCCTTTCACGGATCGGACAGATCGTGGATCCCTATTGATCTGTAGATGGTCTGTGTCTTTCAAGGCAGACAGATCGCTGTTCAATCAACACGATCTGCTCGGCCCATAGATCATGTTACCTGGTGAGAGTCGCGTGATCTGAACGATCTATCGACGCCTGTTACGATTGAGGGGCACCACGTTCTTTTCTGAGGTTCTTCGAACTTGAGGGATCTGCAAGTCCTAAAAATGTTCTATTAATAGTCTCAACTCCCAAGTACTTTGTTCCGATTCGGGCCTAAGGTGCTAAAAAAAGGGTCAAGACCTTCTAAAAAAAATGATGTGGAGAAACAAAAAAACTGCTTCGCGTACCGGATGAAGATTCCCATGACCTACTGTAGGTATCAACGAGAATAATTATGGGGCCCCCCCCCCCCCCCCCCGGTTTCCGACGATTTTAGGTTAACGCCTTTTTCAACTGAAAACCCGTTTCGCGGGCAAAGTTACTTGAAGTTCGTATACGGAGGGATTGGGGGGCTCTAAAGGGGGTACGGAGCCCCGTTCTCGAGAAACCATGTCAGACGAAAAGTGCTACATCTGTCGTACCACGTGCCTATCATAGCACATGTTTACTGGGTTGGATCTGTACCCACGCAGATCCCGGACAGCATACGTATCATCACGGCAGAATGATATATAGGGTCTGTTAATAGATGATCTAGATAATCATGGTCTGTCCGATATGTGAATCGTTTGTAGATCAGTCACATGGAGTTGCTAGAAAGACGGCATGTAGGGAAATAGCGAGGGATTATGCGGGCATACTATAACTGGACAAAAGGTGCCGATATACCATATATACTGGTATAGTTTTCCAGTACTGAAGATATCGGGGTAAGGATAAACTGGGGCGAGGAGGGAAATATGCATGCAGCCCTCCTTTAAGGCCACCAATCACAGCCAGAGGACCGTTTAAATCGGCCAATCACTGGCAGAGGCCACCTGAAGCGACCAATCACTGGCAGAGGCCACCTGAAGCGACCAGTCACTGGCAAAGGGCATTTAAAGTTTAAAGCGACCAATCACTGGCAGAGGCCACTTGAAGTGACCAATCATTGGCAGAGGCCAGTCAAAGTTTAAAGCGACCAATCACTCATGGAGGCCATGGAAAACATGTATGGCCCTCCTTCAAGGCGACCAATCACAGGCGGAGGCCCGTTTAAATCGACCAATTACTGGCAGAGGTCTATTGAAGCGGCAAATCACTGGCAGAGGCCATTCAAAGCAATCAATCACTGCCGGAGGCCTTTTAACTTCTCTGGGACTTAAAAATGAGAAAAAAATGTCAACTTTTGTTTTTTGCGATTACAGCGTCAGCGCCCGGGTCGCTGGAATAGAAGATGTGCCCGAACACATACACAAAAAAAAACAGAAAGCAGGTGAAAAAAAAGGGTTGTTGACTTGCCGGGATTCGTCCTCCGACCGTCACTCGGCTTCTTCGTAGTCTCATCAATAGTTTGCCTAGCACCAGTAAGAGGCGTGTATTATTTGTTGTCAGACTGTCACCAACAAGAACGACTCGTATTGCTGCATGTATGTGCTATTCATTCGTATGTGAGCTTCATCTTTTTGTTGGCTAAATCTGGGCCAAAAAGCATAGTCCACGTTGGCGTTGACGTTGATGAACGTTCAAAATGCACCAGTGAGGTCTCCGACAGCGCGAGATACAAAAAAACTCGACGAACATTGATGAGAACATTGATGAGCGGTGGGACGGAGCGCTGAATGCACCCTGTTCGTGATTAATCCGCCCGAAAAAAAAAAAATGATTCAAAAAAACGTTTGTTACCCTTCGTTTTCGCGCGACTCCTGTAGTAGTAGCACAGGTGGCAGGATGCAAAAAACGCCACCGCATATATTCAAGACCCCACCCCCTAGCTCCCCCTCCCCCCCTACATCTTCACGGAACACAAAAAAATACTAATAAGAGCGGAAAAGAAAAGGCCAAGCGCCGCGAGAAAACTAGAGTTAAACCACTCATCGGCTCCCCCCCCCCCCCTCCCCCCCCCCCCCCCCCCCCCCCCCGCCCACCTACGATCATAGGTACACCACAACAAAATATTAGTCGCCAAAACAAACACTAGAAGAGTTCTTAATATATCTCAAATTTGGTAATGCCGTGTCAAGTCTCATTTTCCCCGGTTCCCACTCAATCAAAAACTGGCGAGCCCCTTTTTTTTTCGAGCTCTACCTTTCAAACAATTCACCACCCGCGCCACCGCTGGCACCACCAACCTCCCCATAGTGTACTGCTGATATTACTACGATACACCACTTCAAAACGAGTACCTCTCGCCCCCCCCCGCCCCCCACCCCCCACCCCCCTCCCCTCCGTCAAACCCCCAATCTCTTCCCAATAATAAGCGTGGCCGTATATTCCACCAAATTTCTCATCCCCGCCACCCACAAAACACACACGAACTGCACAAAAAAAAAAAAACGAATCAAGCGCGTTGGTGCTCACTAATCCCCAACCTTGACCCCCGCCCGCCCGGTCGCCGCGCCTCCACCTCCCGCCTGCACGCAAAATTAACAGCTGGCGTGGCTAAAAAAACAAAACAGAAAAAAAACGCTTTCTTCGAGTGAGTCGGGGGAATCCCGCGTCTCGCAGACGCCGCGCGAGCGGGCATCATTTCTGTTTTTTCTTCTCATTCGCCCGAGCTTCTCGAGCGTCAAAGAATATGGAGGAGCAGGAGGGCGGGAGGGAGGGGGGGGGGGGGGGGGGGGGGGGGGGGCATGGCTTCCATCCCCAACTCCTCTGGAGGGGGACGCATGCCTACCATCCCCTACCCTTCTGGGGGGGGGGGGGGGGGGGGGGCTTCCATCCCCTCCTACACTAGGGGGGGGGGGGGGCTTCCATCCCCTCCTACACTAGGGGGGGGGGGGGGGGACCGCGAGGCTCCCATTCCCGGCCATTCTCCTGCCCCCAACCAAGCTCATCATTGTAACCCAAACCCGCGTTGAATAGCTCTAATAACTTTTTCCCGTCAAGAGACACTACGTAGGGCAAAAGTATCCCGAATCACCCATCGAACTTTCCGCTCGGCAAATGACTTCCCCCCCCCCCCCCGCCCATGTGTGGCGAGAAATAAAATGAGTACGCCCCCCCCTCCCCTCCCCGTCCCCTCCACCAACGTACCGCTTCCACACGTATACCAGACCCGCGTCAGCCCTTTTTTGAACACTTGGGCAAGCTCGGTTGTTGTGATGGTGTTGATGGATGCGGTCGATATGAGTGGCGTGGCTGGGCTACTACTGCCGCTGTTGTTCCTAGTGCCCCAGTCTTGACCGCTACTTCTACAGCTGCTGCTACCGCTCCTGCTAGCTGCTGCTGCTAGCGCTGCTGCTGCTGCTGTTGCTGTTGGCGCTCCTGCTGCTGCTGCCGCTGCCGCTGCTGCCGACACGGGTACCGATGCTTCTGCTACTGCTGCTGCTTCTGCTGCCACTGCTGCCGGTAATGCTGCTACCGCTGGTGTTGCCGCCGGTGCAGGTATTGCTGCTGCTGCTAGCTCTGCTGCTGCTAGCGCTGCTGCTGCTACCCATAGTCATAATGATAGTTATACCGTAAAGCACGCAAGACAATACACCCCTGGGGGATTGATTTCAGAAGCCATACCCATTCTCCAATTTTCGAGGCGGGTACACACAATACACAACAACAAACAC